>CM062818.1:632655521-633255521 GCA_031772625.1 Pinus tabuliformis | reverse complement strand
CTACCTAAACACATGGAACATACCAAGGGGCATTCTATAGTAAATTTGAATTAGGGAGGTGATTATCATATGCAAGTTGATCAATAGTGACAATATTTCCATTATGACGAAAATACATCACTCAAAAGAGTGAAGACACCACAACATTCATAGCATAGACAAAATCATTCCCAAGTAGCATATTAAAGTATAAGGGGCGATCAACCACCATCGTATTGATTAAGAGAGTCTTCCCACATAAAGTAATATTCAATTGAGGAAGAACACCCATAGATTCACCAGGCATTCTATCATAGGCTAACAACTGATTATCAACTACCAACAACTTGGGAGAACCCAAATCTTTCCAAGTGAAGGAGGATATAATACTTGCAGAGGATCCTTCTTCCACCATACATCGATAGATGCTTGTGGAATTAACTCTAACCCTTATTTGGAAAGATGCAGTAGAAGGAAGACAAGGCTCAACAAGAGTATCCCAATCAAATGAGACACTTCTAGAACTTGGAGGGGGTACACTAGAAGAGACCAGAATTCCACCTAGACCAGAAGACTTTGTACTAGAAATAAAAATACCCTATTGTTAGGCACTTCACCACCAAAAATAGGATTGGAATCATCCAAAGATTGCACTGATTCAACCACTTCATCAACGAATGGTTGATTAGACTATTGAGGAACCATAATAGATTCAAGAGTAGAATAACCTTCAAACTCACACCATATCCTTTGTACCATTATAATACCAAGGCAAAAATGGGTAAGATGGTCTCCCTTACATATCTTAGAAGGGAACTTACGTTTAAATCTTCTATGCTTAGGTTTTTTATCAACATCCATTCTGCCAACATGACTAGTAGTGGTTGGTGGAGAGTCCCCAACATGACTTGCAGAGGTTAGTGACTCTTTTCTAAGAGACATAGGACTTGCGGCCCCTATCCTACTCACAGAAGTAGGTGATTCAATAGAAATATGACTCATAGAGGTAGGTGACACATTACTAGTATTACTTGCATTGACTAGACTTATGCCCCCATCATGACTTGCATTGGCTAAAATCTCGTCTCCAACATGACTTGTAGGCATTGGTGATCATTCACAGATATAACTATTCTTCTTCTTCTTCCTCCTCTTTCTCCTCCTTTTAGATCTCTTATTACAAGAGGGAGGAGAAAAAGGAGTTCTAGAATTCTCTTTTGAAGAAGATGAACAATTGACACCTATTTGATGCCCTTGAAATAAAGCACTCATCTTAGAAGATTCAAGAACGTTTGGAATATTCAAAGTGCACCACAGCCAAACTCGAACTCCAACATTAAATCCAAGAATATTCAAAGTGGCCATCAAGGGGGTACCAACGTTTCCAAAGAAACGAAAAGCACAAGGATCCCATTTTGGAAGGGTCCCTTGATTGGCCTTCATAGGAATATTGGCCATACCCAACTTATACGAAGATCCTTCCCTTACGGGATCATACAAATGACTTTCCAAGGAAGAGAGATGCACAATAAAATCTTCATCCTTAAGGAAGAAAATATACAACTTTCAAAAGAAAGATAAAAAGCCTTTCAAGACCAGTGGAGTGGTTGACGAGTCACTCAAAATGTAAGGTCTAAAAGTGACAAGACAAATCCACCTAAAGCCAACTAGATAAAAAGAGCAAAGAGAACTCCACTATAAAGTCCCTAAAGATGTAACCAATGAATCAACTTCCAAGTATTTCAACTCCAAGTGATGAGGACCAGACACCAAAATACAATAAATTGAAGATAAGGGACTTTCTGAAGATAGTTTTGGATAATTACATCCCAAACCTACCAATGAAGGTAGCATAAATAGTTACGCTAACCCCTAGACAAAATCCTTTGTTAATTCAAGTACCCGAGCTTCACAACAGAACCCTCCAAAAGTACTAATGAGAGTGAATAACGTCTACCTTAGGTGCCAAAGGTATTCCCCCTAGAGTCATATATGTATTCCATATGATAGGAAACTAAGGTCACCAGTTCATATCGAAAGCCGGACGAAATAATCTTTGGCCGGGATCCAACAAGTAGGAGAGGAAGTATCTCTCTTCCTTTCCTTCACTCACCATCGTGGTTGACTCACAGAAGAGAAGAGATATCCCAGTCAACTTCACGACACTGGATTTCACTTTTTTAATCAACTTCTATGTTTAAATTCAGAGTAGCCTTTGAGAATTAACTCTCCACACACCTAGACTAGTTGATGTAACTATGGAAAATAAAAATATTCTAGTTCATTTTAGTTTTAGTGCTTGATTTTAATTCTTGTTCTTAAGTCAAGGGTAAAATGGAAGTGCAACTTATGATGTTATTTGATACAAGAAAAACCCAGTAGAAAACCTGGATACATGCATATGAAACTCGTTTTATTTATTGAAAGAGATTTCTACAAAATGTTCTATGAACAAACTAAGAAAGAAAAAAAATCATTTTTTCTTTTTCAAAACACACACTCACACACTCAAAATCTACAAAAAGACAAAAAATACTTACAGTGAAACTATCCTAATGCAAACTAAATGTTTAATGCAATATTCTTGGTTGACAAAAGTAAGAACAAATCCGATCACAAACTTTTCCCAAAATCAAGCAAATTCAAGCTAATGAAAAGACTTCACACTTGCTCTAGAAAAAAAAATAACAAAACCAAAACAAAAAGGAAAAATAAAGGCAACAATTTTTTTTTATCTTTTTTCCTTTTAAGGACACAAAGAGTTCTTGATAAAACAAAAGCTACTAAAGGTTTCAATAACAAATTCAGGCATAAAGAACCTCGAATTACACAATCCACATAACGATAGGAATTAAAGTGAAAAGAGGCTACTAACTCAAACAAAATGATATGAACAACAACATAAAAACTCTAGAAAACAAGAAAGATTCCAAGAAGACCAATAAAACTTTTCAAGATTGCAAGAAGGAATTTCTCAAAAACCAAGGAAAAACCAAAAATTCCTTTTGAAGAAATCAAGGCAATGAAATGTAAAGGTTGGGTTATAAATGAATTGAAACCAATTATGTGTTCCAAAGGCTCAGAGCAACAAAAAACCCAAACACAGAAACCAATAATTCACCAAAAATAAAATCCTAAGTTGACTAGGTCTTTCCACAAAGAGAGATAAGAAACTAAAAATCTACAAGAAGAAGGACTTTCCCAGACAATCAATGACAAAACAGAAGCAAGAAAAATTTGGCAAAATCCTTACTAGACTCAACATTTGGAAAATTCATTCAAAACCAAGCATATGCGACTGTGTAGTGACAAGACCGCATTTATACGTGACTGTTATCAAGGAAACATGTGTATACACGTGTTTCATTGGATAAAAGTGTGTGTATACGTGACTACGTAAACTAAAACTCGCATATAGAAACTTTTGTAAAGAAAAAATAAATTTTAGGTCTGATCCAGAGGATCAACCTTTTTGTCTAGGTTGTAGACATGTCAAAGATACTGGAAAAAAATAAACAAAACAAGAAGGCCCAGATCAAGAGAGAAACAACCCAGACTAGGAAATACTAGATGTATTCTCCAATGGATACGCCAATTTTGTTGTGAGAATAATACAACCTAGGGTATGGGTTGTGCACCCAAATAGAGCAAAGGTCATACACCAACCAGAAGGAAGAAAACAATCCTTCCTAATGCTTAAACTACTAAAGTAGGAAGAAGAGATGGTACCTATAGGTCCTACGTTCGAGGTCATTCCCATAGGGTCCAAACCCTCTACTTCCTCCAATTCTTCAAAACCTTCAACTCATTCAAGAAAAAACTATATGCTAGCAGTAGTTCAAAGCATGTTTATGATAGAGATGTTAGATCATATAAGCATATAAATACGAAACATGAGGTTACACATCATTAGATTATAACATGAATTAAAGCATTAACATTATAACATCAAGAACAAGACAAAGCGTCTTTGATGATGATTTCAAAATAATGTCGAAGAATGCAACTTGATTCATCCACAGCTCCAAGCGAAACCTTCCTCTGGATCCGTACAGCCCAAGCCTCAACAATCCTCTTTCAAATGCATACATATGGATGCAATATAAATAATATGGACATCTCTATGAGAAAACAAGGGTTTCCTATAGCTGGGAGTGCATGAGACATAGGGATAAATTAGACTTGATCAAGGACTAATTCGATATAATGTCAATATCCTATCTTTCTCCCCACCTAGGCCTTCCCCATGAGGTGTATTTATATAATTTCAAACAATTTTTTCAGTTGGGATATAGTCAGACCACGGGCTCCTATAGGTAGTCTTCTAGTGTAACACATAAACCCCACCCTTAAAATAGGGATTTTATATTTTTTTAATATTTTAAATCATATATGCGGGTTGGTATATATGGATCCGTGTTTTCATGTTCTTTTTGAAGGGCATAGTCGCATATTGAATTTAAAATAATGTTTTTTAATATTTCAAATTATATACTCGAGTTGGGTATAAGTGAACCTGAGTGTATACATGGGTTGGATATAGATGGACCCACATGTGGAATTCAAAATCATTTATTTTTTTAAAAGGACTAAGTCTAAATGGAAAGGGCTGCCCAAGGACATGAATGAAGGAATCAAGCATATAAGGGTTATAAATGATGAAATAACAAGGGGTAAAAGATGTTTTTCGATATCATGTGGCCTAATATGGTTTAAATGTAGGAAATGGATCATTTCTTAGATAATTTCAATGCAGGGGCTCGAAGTAGACAATAGGTAGAGATTCTAGGAGGTTGTCCACCTGCTTACCTCCCTAAATCAGCCAGAATCACCACACTCTCTCTCATCAACTCGATGTCATTGGGAGCCAAGAAAGTGTAGTTAAAGAAGATCAAGATCCACCCTTCGTGAGTTTTGGGAGACAAACATTCCTATTTTCTAGGGAGACTTTAGTAGTTACCCACTTGTATGAATAAATATGCAAAAGATCTCACTAGGATTCAAACTTTGTTTTCATCTAGGACGTTATCGAGCTTAAGCCCTTGATAGTGTTCTTTTTTACTGGTTATGTTATGTATTTTACATTGATGCAATGATCATGAGAAGATTCTTATTGGTTAATCACTGAGTTAGTTCTAGAGAGTTGTGGCTCTTGGGTTTAGGCTCAACCCCACAGCCTTAGGTCCCTCTTATGTATTGTTATCTACTTTTAGCATTGAATTCTTATTAGTTTTCTTCATTTCATTAGAACATAACCCCTCAAAAATCTCGTGATTGCAACCTCTATCTCATCTCTCTCTTGGGAGCATGGATGGAAGAATCTATAATCATAGTCCAAAAATAGTATGTTTATGATTTCTTGGAAGAAGGTCTATGTTATTCATCTTGTTTTTAATATGCTTATTGTAGCTTAGGAGTTGATTTATTGACTAGATCGTAGTTTTTGACATACATTAGATCGCATTTAAATTCAACTCATCTTTTCCACTATTATTCATTTCATTTTTCCAATGATAAAGGAGTATGTGCATGTGATGTTGTAGGGTTGTTTGGATCTACAAGCAAGGAACCTTTCACCATCTCCATCTTGGATTTCTTCACCCTCTTTGATGAATCCCAACTTTGTTTCTTGAGTTCATTCCCTCAGGTCACCGTGAGCAGCTCTCCTAGTGAAAATCAAGCCTTCCTAAGGTTATGAGCTTGCCTAGGGGTGTTGGTCACTTTTAATCCATCTACCTCAACCTCCATCCACCTTACCATCCCTTGAATGCATCATTCCTACTTCCTAAAGCTTCTCAGAAACCTTCTTGTAGCGATACAAGGCACCTGTAGCAGCATCCTGTAACATACCCGTAGTAGCTTGTTTCACCATCTATTTTGACCTGTGATGCAATTTGACTTAGTTTAGAAGTAGGTTGACCCCCAGCTGTGACTCCATGAACAAGGGCATCGCCTAGGCCATTCCAACCATCATTTTCCTCCAATGAAAAATAGAATAACATTATTCTCTTTATCACATATTTAGCACAAATAGAACATTGATTTATATTGTGAGCTAGATAGATGATGCATGAAATCTTGAGTTATGGCTTGATAATTTAGTTTCCCGTCTACAAGTAGATTTTGTAGCTAGATGGTTGATTGCAAAGTAATGGAGTTCTCTTTCTGCAAGTATTGTAGCTCTTGTCTTTTCATGAATTGATTCAATAACATTTATAGGTTAATAACATTTACAAGTTCATGAGGTCGAAAGAGAATTTTCCTTTTTATCATTAGAGCTAGCTTTTGAATTGCACCTTCATTAGTTAGTTTCCCCCTAATTCAGTAGAAAGAATGGTCTTGGAGAACTATTGATCAAATGTCCTAGTTGAGGATGGCATGAGTAGAATCCCATCTACTTTGTATATAGCACGGTCACCTCGAAGTTTTTACGAATCCTGGGTTGATAAATAGAGTTGAGGAGCGCTTGGGAGTTTCATCACTCTTGGTGAAATACAAGGGCTCACCACCTTTTGGCACCATTGTTGGGGACGTGTCTAGGTAGATGTTATTTCTCCTTAAGCATTAGCTTTTGTTTTTCATTCAATTTTAAAAAAGTGCATAAAATAAGAAAACATTTTCTTTCATGCCCCGTAGGAATAGAGATACTCAAGGACAAATCTTACCAAACACCCCCACACCCTCAAACAATCAACCTTCCTCTTTTTTAGTGACTGTCAACTTCCCCCTCTAACTACAAGGGAGTTAGAAGACCCTTTAGGTGTGAAACATGAGATCTTTGAGGAACCTATTGGGGAAGAAGAAGAACCCATTTTGTCTACCCAAAAATTGGTTGAAAACATGAACTATGAGGTTTTCCCTATCAGAGAGACTAATGGAGAGGTTAGAATGAAGAATATAAACCCTACTACCCTTCCACACATTCAAGGCTTAACCTCTGAGGATCCTGATACTTTTATGGTTCAATTTTTTGTTTTTTGTAGAACCTATTACTATACCTTTGATGACTAGAAGGTGAAGTTATTCCCATCTACCCTTATGGATTGGTTTATGGGTCTGCCTAGGGATAACATCACTACCTAGGCTCAAATGCAAGAAGCCTTTAATAACAATTATAAGGACTACTCTAGGTCCAAGGAAACCAAGGAATAATTCTTCAGGATGACTCTTCGACCTGATGAATCCCTAGAGGACTATGAGGAGAGATTTCAAGTCAGTTATACGAGGGCCACATGCACCCTTGATCCTAAATCCCTCAAGTTAGTTCTTCTCTGAGGGATCAGGCAGGACATGTTGGAATCCATGAACATGCTGTCTAGGGGAGACATTTATCAATTATCCTATGATGCCATCAAAATAGTGTTCAAATATCACTCTAGGGCTCCTCGGAAGAAGGGTAGGGCTAGTCAAGGCTTGGTTAGTTCCTCTCCTTCCACAACATCTATCAAGAATGAGGTTGGGAACAAGTTGGAGGACTTTAAAAGTGAAATCACGAATAACTTTGATTTGAAAATGGATGCCATGCAGATCAAGAGGAGACAAGAGCAAGAAGAGAGAACCCTAGCTATTTTCTACCCTAAATACACTGGAAGGCTCCCCATAAGTGAATTCCCATTAAATTTCATAGAGGTATGCTCAATCTGTGAGGAAAACCATGCCACATATAAATTCCCTTCTTTGACTGGTTTAAAAGCTTTATACCAATAGAAGGTGGCGCTAAGAAACTCTTCTTTATAAATCAAAATAGGCCTCAGGGACCTAGGCCATACCAGTAAGGTATGCAACGTGCATCTTACTCTTATTACTATCGATCCCAACTAGAATGAACCCTTTCAACCTTGGTACTCTTCCACTCATCCATCATGGTCCACACCTCCTTCTTGGTCTTAAGCTCCTCAATATCCTCCCCAACCTATCAATCAACCATTTCAACCATATGGTTCTCAACCTCCTTAGTGGAATAACCCATCACAATGGTGGAGGCCTCAACTCAAGTAAACCTCCTTCTTTACTACCTCCACCTCCATGTCAACCAAAAATCATTAATCTTAAGATGCCCAAGAAACCTCAGATACCTACTCAACCTAATCTGAACTCGAATAATAAGCAAGTACAATAGGTCTACAGTGGAGAGACATCTTACCCTACCTATGTTGTGGAGATTCAAGAAATCAACCTTAGGTCTAGAAGATTGCTTCGATATAACCAACCTCCATCTCCACCTAAAGAAGTTGAAGAGGAAAAGGAAGAGAGCACCCCTCAATTAAATCCACCACCTTTTCCTAAGAGATTAATCCATCCTAACCATCACACCCAAAAGAGACTAAACTTCAAGGGGAATTGAAGAATCTATGTGTTAAAGTAACCCTCCTCCAAGCTATCAAGGATGTTCCCATTTATAATAATATTATCAAGGAGAAATATTTCAAACACCCTAGGAGGAGAAAACAAACACCCCCACTGTCAATGTTATTAGTCAATTATCTAATTTCATGTTGAGGAGAGTGATTTTTCCAAAATATTTAGAACTTGGAAGTCCAATAGTAGATGTGCACATTGATGGCATCATTGTCCCTCATACCCTGATTGATATTTAGGATTCCATAAATTTGATGACCAAAGAAAACATGTTAAAACTAAACCTCTAAGGATCCTTGAGAAAGACCACTAAAGTACTGCAACATGTAGATAGATCCATAGTGGCTTCTGAGGGAGTTACTGAGGATGTAATGGTCTCCATTCACTCCTAGGATTATCCTATTGACTTCTTGGTTCTCCAACACAAAACCAAGTTCAATGGTTATCCTCTCATCTTTGGAAGGCCATCATTAGCCAACTTTTATACTTACATTAGTTGCAGGGTTGGGAACATGACCATTAAGAATGGGAATTGGTTCAAACAATTGGTATTATACCCTCCTGCTCAGACATACATTGAGCATGACTTACCCTTATGTCTAGAAGAGGGGGAGGAATATGAAGTGTATCATACAAAATCCCATCCAATCTATACGCTAGATGTTGTTATAGGAGGGGGGAAACCTGATGAAGATGACCTCATGAACCAGATCCTCTAGAGCTAACGCCCCAATACCATGCCTCTTGATGAGCTTGTGAAAGAGTCTGAGAGTAGTCCTTGGAATAAATTATGCTTAGTTGACCCAAGTCCTGCCCATGTTAAAGTTGTAGAATTTGGTCCATCCAAAACCTTGAAGATTAACCCTTCTCCCTCAGCGAAACAAGAAGAGAATTTGTGCAAGATGTTGAGAGAACACTTAAATTCCTTTTCTTGGAACTATAAATAAATGAAGGGGTGGGATACCTTGGCTTGTACTCATCACATCTACATCAAATAGGGGTGAAAACCTATGTGCCAACCTCATATGAGAATGAACCCAGCCCTTAAGGACATAGTAAAGGAAGAATTGCAAAAGTTGTTGGATGCAGGGTTCATATACCCTATCTTAGGTAGTGAGTGGGTGTCCCCTCTAGTTTCGATCCCAAAGAAGATTGGGACGTGGAGGATCTATGTAGATTATAGAGAATTGAACAAAGCCACCAAGAAAGACCATTTCCCTTTGCCTTTCATTTATCAAGTTTTAGATGGTATTGCAGGGAATAAGTTATTCTCTTTAAATAGATGGATTCAATGGTTACAATTAGATCCAGATCAGCCTTGAGGATCAAGAAAAACTACATTGACATGTCTTGGGGTACCTTTTGTTATAGGGTCCTCCATTTCAGTCTATGCAATGCCCCTACCACTTTTCAAAGGGAACTTATCAGCATCTTGGCTAATCTTGTCCATGACTATGTGGAGATCTACATGGATGATTTCACTCCCTATGGGTGTGACTTCATGGAAGCTCTCTCTAACCAGGGAAAAGTCCTCAGGAAATGCATTGAAATGAACCTCCTACTTAGTCCTGAGAAATGTGAATTCTTAATGAATGTAGGGAATGTCCTTACCCATTCAATATCTCAGGAGGGAATAAAAGTGGACCCAAACAAGATTTCCATCATCAAAATGATTCCTACTCGTCAAAAGTAGAGGGATGTTAGGAGTTTCTTGGGCTTAGTTGGGTATTATAGGAGGTTTATCAAGGTCTTTAGTAAAGTAGCTTCACCATTGTTTGGATTGCTAGCATAGGAATCAAAATTTTGTTGGACAAATAGCTGCCAAGAGGACCTTGATATTTTGAAAGAGAAATTAACCATTGCGCCCATACTTAGGGGTCTAAATTGGGCTCTGGCTTTCCATATCCATATTGATGCATCTGACAAAGTTGTGGGGATAGCCTTGGGACAAATAGATAGTAAGTTTTATAGAGGGGTTTATAATCTATACCACTAAGGGTTTGACAATATATACAACTAAAGTCATCAGTGACAAGGACCTCACTTAACCTAACCACCCTATGAATGATTCTTAAGACGTTAAAAAAAAAAAATAATCATTTAACTTTATTAATTTTAGGTAACTTTTTTTGAAACACTCCTTTATAAAACAAAATAATCATTTAACTTTATTAATTTTAAATAATATTTTTGAAATGCTCCTTTATAGTAATATTTTTGAGGGCCACATAATGATTCTTCTGTTGCTCTAAGCAGTTATTTAGTAGTCAAAACATCACAAATTAAAAGAATAGTAAAATGAAAATGTTTGGATGAATCATCAATCTTATCATTTTCCAAAAACTGATTGAAGTTTCTATGGCCATAAAATTTTCAGTATGTTAAAGAGGTTATGTACTCTGGCATGGCACTATAATTCACACAAATATAGATCAAAGCATTTAACAACCTTTCAAAATACATGTGTTAGAATTCTCACTAGGGATTCATACAAATCGTAGATTTCATACAAAAGAATCAAAGTCAATCACAACTTATTCATTAACCTAACCATCTACCACTAGGGTTAGTTCCAATTCCCTAGATTTTCAATCAACCATCAATCAATCACTAACATGACCAACTATCACTGGGGTTATTTTTCAAATACTAGATTTTTGAGCTATCTATATGTTTTAACCCCATACAGAAATTACCTGCATATGAATTCTAAAACACCGAAAATAAACAATACGAGAGCGTAACACATAAAACACATATACACAGATATTTTCCCCTGGATCCCAAAACCAGGACTACTAGCTTGATTTTTCATTATTTTCCTTCCAATGTTACAATACATATTTATACATGCCAAAGCATCCAATACCATGGACTGAAAACCATCACGTCCAAAACCATGGACCAAAAAACATCACGTCCAAAACCATGTGTGAAAACCATGCAAAAAACTATAGGTAGCTCCGCCCAACCTAATATAGGGTCCAAAAAAAAATTCCTTGGGGCACTGCCACAGACCCCGTAGAGGGGTGCTACGTACCCCTCTCAAACTCCATGTGACCCCCTTGCTGCGTAATCGGCACAAGGAAGGGTGGGCTTCGCCACCCCGATTAAGTACATGGGATAGTCGTGGAAAGAATATAACACAACCCAAAATTCTCCCACTTGTTGTTTTCTTTCCATAGGGGGCCACATTAGAGCTTAGTCATTTATCCAACCCTCCAACGCCCATTGTTTCTCTACACCAAGAGAACTTATTAGAGATCAAATATTTTTCCAATGCATCTGCAATATTCTTTGAAGTGTCCACCTTTACCAGCGACACCTTTTTGTCTTCTATCATATCCCCCACAAAGTGATATTGAACATCAATGTGCTTTGTCCTTGAATGATAAGCAAGGTTCTTTACCAACAAAATTTCGCTTTGGTTGTCACAGTCTATCCTTATAGCTCCTTGTACTAACCCCATACTTGAACATAATATCTACAACCAAACTACTTCCTTGCTTGCATGAGTTGTTGCCATGTATTCTACCTTTGTAGTTGATACTGCCACTACAATTTTTTTCTTACTCATCCAACTAACTTCACCTCCAAATAGGTTAAAAACATACCCACTGTAGATATTATCTGATCCGTATCTCTAGCCCAGTCTGCATCAACAAAACCACCAATATCCAACACTCTGTTCGATCCTAGTCTTCCTTGATAGCACAAGCCATAATCACTAATGCCACGCAAATACCTGAAAGCCCACTTCACTATTGTCCAATGCTCCTTCCTTGGTTTTGACATAAACCTACTCAATACTCCCACTACATGTGCAATGTCTGGTCTAGTATAGACCATTGTATACATCAGGCTACCAACTACACTTTCATATGGAACACGGGACATGTCCTCTTCCTCTTCTTGTGTCTTGGGACACTGTTCAGTAGATAAATTTACACCTATTGGAATAAGAACCTTCATCGGTTTACTATCCTGCATATTAAACCTCTGCAATATTGTCTCGACATACTTCCTCTGGTTTAACCAGAGCTTCCTCTTTG
The DNA here is from genome assembly GCA_031772625.1 of Pinus tabuliformis. Classification (NCBI taxonomy): domain Eukaryota; kingdom Viridiplantae; phylum Streptophyta; class Pinopsida; order Pinales; family Pinaceae; genus Pinus; species Pinus tabuliformis. The sequence goes on along the minus strand of CM062818.1, from coordinate 633,243,132 downwards.
CCTGATCTCTTTTAATTTCTATGCCAAAAATATAGTTTTCATCTCCAAGATATTTCATGTCGAATTTGGAGGAAAATTGGGTCCTGAAATCCTCGATAATTTCTTTATCATTTCCAACCAGAAACATATCATCCACATACGAGACAAGATAAATAACACGGTCACCAATTAATTTAAAATACATGTGTTGATCTTCTTTTCTTCTCATGAAGCCAAGTCCCCGTATAAATGTATCAAATTTTTGATACCACATCCTTGGTGACTGTTTTAACCCATACAGAGACTTCGTTAACTTGCATACCAGTTCTTTCTTACCCTTCACCAGAAAGCCTTCAGGTTGCCTTATGTAGATCTCCTCTTCCAAATCCCCATGAAGAAATTCTCTCTTCACATCCATCTATTCTACCTTAAAATCAAAAGCAACAGCAAGAGATAAAAATAATCTAGTAGAAGCTACCTTGGCAAGAGGAGAAAAAATATCACCAAAATCAATTCTCGACACCTGGGAATAACCTTTTGCTACCAACTGAACTTTGTATTTCTCCACCTTTCCTTCTGAATTTGTCTTCTTCTTGAACACCCATTTTCTTCCAATGGGTTTCCTTCCATCCGGCAACTCCACCAAATCCCATGACTCGTTTTTTGTGCAAAGATGTGATTTCATCAACCATGACCTCTTTCCGTAGTTTTCCATCCTCTGAATCTATTGCTTCCTTCATAGTTCTGGGATCATCATCTGTAATAGATAAAGCAAAATTTGAATAGAAAGTAGATGGACTATACCTTTCTCGCTGCCTTCTTTCTCGAACTGATCTTCTCACACCTAGAGTTTGTGGCTCTTCATCTTTTGATTCCTCTTCTATTATAGAGCTTGATTCTTCCTCCTTTAGCTCAAAATCTATCTTCTCATGTTCCTTTTGTTGGACTTCATGTTTAATAACATCTTTAACCTCTCTGAACACCACATCTCGGCTATACACAACCTTCCTTGTTACTGGGTTCCAAAGCTTATAACCCTTTAAACCATCCTTATACCCAATAAAGATGCACTTTTCAAAGTTACTATTCAATTTTGTTCTGTTCTCCTTTGGAGCATGTACATATGCATCACATCTAAATACCCTAAGGTGTGAAAGAGAGGGTTTCTTACCAGTCCATCTCTCGTGTGGAGTCTTATCCTCCAACGCTGATGAAGGTGACCTATTGACCAGGTAACATGCAGTCTCCACCGCCTCTGCCCAGAATTCATCTCCTAGCCTTACACCACTAAGCATGCTTCTTGTCGTTTCCATCAACGTCTTGTTCATTCTTTCTGCAACTCCATTTTGCTGAGGTGTATATGGAGTAGTCTTCTGGCGTGCTGTACCACACTTCTTACAGAATTCTTCCAATTTCTTACTGCAAAACTCTCCACCGTTATCTGTCCTCAGCACATTTATCTTCTTCTTTGTCTAGTTTTCAATCAGAGCCTTAAATTCTTTAAGCCTTTCAAAGACTTCAAATTTCTTCTTGAGGAAATATATCCATGTATTCCTTGAGAAATCATCTACACATGATACATAGTACATAGACTTATCCAATGATGGAACCTTCAGAGGTCCAAACACATCATTGTGCACAAGCTCTAATATCTCTTTCACCCTCTTACCAATAGAGGGGAAACTAACTCGATTCTAATTCCCATATACACAACTTTCATAGAAATCAAAATACAGAGAGTTATTACTCATACCTTCTACCATACCTTTACCATGAAGTATTCAAAAGCCCTTCTCTCCAATATTTCCAAGCCTTTGATGCCATAGCATGGTCTTCACTCCAGAGACCACTAGATTTTCTGCTCGAGTTTCAGGAACCACAAAGCTATTGCACCCATCAACAATAGTGCTACCTTGCAACTTGTACAGAGTTCCAATCCGAATTCCCCACATCAATACCAGTTCTCGCCGAACCATCTTGCAAGTATCCTTCTCGAACACTATTTTTACACCTCCATCATCCAGCTTTCTTACAAAAATCAGATTTCTCGCTAATGCAAGAGTATGCAGAACACCCGGAAGTGTTCTAAACCTTCCATCTTGCAACTTCAACTTTACTTTTCCGTGACCAACGATTCGAGCCTTCCTATCATCCCCTAAGAAGATATCACCACCATCGTATTTCTCATACTCATAGAACCACTCTCTATCGGGAGTGAAGTGAAAGGATGCATATGAGTGTTATAGAAATTTTTGGGCACTACAACCCCAAGCATGAAATGTCCATAAAACAAGGGCTCCTAAGTCCCTAAAAGTGTTGTTCTAACCCCTAAAGGAACAAGGTCAAAAGATTACAGCTTCTCCCAGAAGTTCTCCATGAAAAAATGCTCAGAATTGGTCAAAACAGGATCATTTCAACTGCTCCACTGGCCAAGTGCATTGCATCTCACCTAAATACACTGTGTGGGTGCGTTGCATTTCAAAAATCCCTTCTACGGGGTGCAATGGGCGAGAAATGACAAATGGCAGTGTCATTCCGCGAGGTGGAGAGGCAATGGAAGCTTCTAGAATCTTCTCCTGTGACACTTGCCTCTCTGAATTCAACCAAGGATGAGTAAGAGATCATCAATCTCCAAGTGGAAGCAAGAAATATCAGAGGGAAGACACTAATCAAATCATAAGCTGACTCATCTCCATTACAGATATCTATATATGGATCCCTCATCCCAGAGATTCAGAGGCTGGAATTTTGCATATTGTAAGGAATTGTTGTTGGTTTCTTGAGACAAACATCAGATTGTTGGGTGATCTAAGCTTTTTTTGAGGTGAAGAGGGGCTTCCTTGCTGAGAGTTTGATGCTGGGTCAGAACAACTGGTTGTAACTCCTCTTGGCTCTTTCTTGTTTATCAATAAAAGCTATTCAAGTTTTCCTCCATGCTCTTGTGTCATTGATGTTTGCTACATTTGTATGGTCAATTTACATCTGATTCTAGATTGTTTATGATTATAGATCCATGTCTTTGTATAGTGCTATGCTACTGTGATCTTACAGGTACTTTGTGAAGTTGGGCGTGCAAGGGAGCAGGTAGCTAAAGACTATCAAAGAAGAGAGGAATCAAATCAGGAGATTAGCGCAAGACAGAAGTTGGTATTTCTGTTCCTCTCTATATATAATTCATAAAGGAAAAATGAAAGTAGCTTTTCTCTGTTTGTTTCTAAGGTAGCTGTCACACCTTAGTGGGATAGAGCAGTTCTATATAGACACTTTTCCCTGTAACAAAATGGAGACTCCGCTGGGGAAGAATTATTTTGATTGTTTATCATTCTTTGTTGTCTGTTTCATAAACTTACAAGAAGCATTCGAACTGCATTTGCCATAACAAATGCAAAGTAGATAAATGCTACTTCAATCCATCTACTAGATCTGTTTATGATTTAAACAACTGATTCACAAACTATCTGATTTCCCTTGTGATAGCTCTTAGATCCTCCTTAGATCTACCCCTGATTGTTGCATTACTGATTGCTTTTTGCTCTGCCAAAACCCAAGAACTAAACTGCAAAATGTGACCCGAAACCCAAACAAAATCTCGTTTCTGGCCCAGCGCAGGTACTGTTCAGAGAATCTGAACTTCAGCGCACTTCCCGAGCGGACAAGGTGCGCTGCATTTCAAATTCTCTGTGTTACAGGTGCTCTGATCAGACTAGGCTCTGTGCAGTTTTGGTTTCTATGATTCATTCTTTCCAGTTCTATTCCTGAATTTTGCTGCCTGTGATCAGTATATGTCTATTTGAAACCCCTTTTCCTTGTTGTTATTCCACCTCATTTGTACAAAAGAACTGTAGATGTTTTTTTGTGTTTGTCAAGTCTTTTTCAGTTCTCCTTTGCAAAAGTAGCATAATCGTAATGTCGTCCTTTGATTTGAAACTGTCACAAGTGTCGATTTCAATCATAGGAAAGAGTTTGATTGTTGTTGATGGTTGATTATCTTGTTACTATTGTTTTTGGTCTGAATTTTTAATTTTCTAGTGTCAAGAACAAGTATTCATTTCAAAATCGTAAGGTGTTGTGATTGTATCCATTTTTGATTTCGAAAAGAAACTTGTTGATATTTGTCGCTTGAAAATAATTTCAGATTTGTGCATCAACTTTCTTTTTAGCATTCATATACTAAGAAAGTCGAAAACAAATACATGCATGTGCATTTGCATATAGACAGTCTGATTGGCTTGATTTAGGAAAGTGCATTTAGAGTGTGCTCTTTTCTCTTTGTGAAAAGATTATGTCTTTCTTTCCTTAGTAGCTAGGATTTTCATTGCACAAAGAAGATAAAAAGATTGTTTATCATCTTAGATTGCATTTTATGAATTACATCTACATCTCGCGGTGAACCTGAAAGGCAAACTTCATAAACAAGATCAACTATAAAATAAATTCAATGAATCTAACAACGCTTTGGAACTTAACGCACAACATTTAGAATTCTAGGCTAGAGACGTATTCCAGCGTCGTAAAGCCTGGTAACTGTTGTTCTCACTGATGGTTGGGTGATTCCTCCACTTTGAGACAATAAGTGCCTGTACGGACTTGTGCTCCCACGTACCGTCGAGTATATTTTGGGAGACTCCAATAGGCTTAATCCTTTATCCATAGGAAGCCATGTCTGCCACCCTATCGATCACAATGCACTGAACAAAGCATTTGGGAAGATTGACTGCCGTACCGTAAAAAGTATTCTGCAGTTTTGCGATTGGTTTGGTAATCCCTCTACCTAGATTTCCAGAGCAGTCCCTTTCGTTCCTTTTCGGACTTTTTAACAGAAAAGGTCCATCTGAGCACTTGTCACTTTAGGCTCGTTAAAAATCGAAGGCGACTAGAGTCATCTTTTGTTTTTTCTCGACTCTTTAAAATTGAAAAAACAAGTTGCGTCAAAGCATCTAAAATTTATTTTAAATGGAATAATCATCACCTTTCCCTCGTTGGTCTTCGAAATTAGTCTCCCTTCATCGCAATTTCTTGTAGAATCGCTAGGAAATCTTTTGGATAGACTAGATATGTCTGAACAATCGTTGACATCTAGGACTGTTTCATCCGACACAGTAGCAACAGAACCTCCTGCTGCTACTCCAACAATGTTCGCCGGTATACCATCTGTCCCGGCAAGTTATCAACAACAAGCCGGAGTCCAATCAGGGACTGTTTCGACGACATGGTCTATTCCTATTTCTTCATCCGGATTATCATTTGGTATTTCTTATGTTGAAACTCAAAAAATTGATCCAATGTGTCTTCAAAGGCCAATTTACCCTTTAAAACTGGATTGCCGCCATATGGAGGGCAATATGCCTTTTCATTGTTCCCTCCCTGAGAACAACCATATGGGAGTTGACAACAAAGTTCAGGTCAAACTGGAATTACATCCAGTGGTTGGGTACCAATACTGCCTTAGCAACGAAGGGTTGTATATTCAATGCAACCAGTCCACCCTGTGTCGAATATTCCCACTATACCTGTTGTGGTGACTGCGTCGCAAGTACAAGCACTACCTATTGTATGTCAACCCCAAGTTTCTCAGGTTACAATACAACAGCCTCTTGTCTCGACAATTAAATCACAACCTCAGGTTAGTGCCTCCTTATCTGGAGCGACTCAGGCTCAAACAAGTACTATGAATCCTCATCTTGGTCAATCATCCAGTATTGGGCAACAACAAATGGTCCAACAACCATGGCTGGTTCAATCTCAACAACCGCCATTCCAGCAATCATATCAAGGACCTGAGCAACAAGTCTTTGTAAGTAATGGGCAACCGCATTTCCAAAGCGGTTATCAACAACCATATTATAATGGTTATGCCCATCAACCTTGTCAAAGTTGCCAGCATCAAATACATTATGCTGGTATGCAAAGACCCACTGCTCAGGCGATTCCATCTTATCCTGGGTATGCTTCGCCTAACCTGAATCAACAGTTGCCATTTGTAGCAACTCTAGAATTACTAGATCTAAACCGACTGACGAATGATCCAATTGCTTATGCCCCTTGGTGGCCGGCGATTCCGCATAAACTTCCATCAGATATTCCTAAATTTAATGGCAATCCGGGTGAAGACCCGTCGAATCATGTGATGACATTTCATCTGTGGTGTTCATCAAACACCCTAAACGATGATTCGATTAGGCTTCACCTTTTCCAGAGGACGTTAACTGATCTGGCAACAAAATGGTACATCGAGTTACCCAGAGCTTCGTTTGACAACTTCAGTAACCCAGCCACAACCTTTTTAACCCATTTTCAGTTACCAATAAGGTACGAAACGGGAACAGAGCTTCTTACCAACTTCAAACAAACGACGGCCACTCACATATCTGATCATATACATGAGTGGCGACGTCGTCGTAGAATGGTGAAAACATATGTCCCCGACCAGCTTTTAGCTGAATGGTTTATTAAGTCATTACTGCCTTCCATCACGGAAGATGTGGCAAAAGGGGGAGTTTTCACAAAAGAGCAAGTTATCACTCGTGCACAATATTTGGACTTGATTTACACTCAGTCTGGCACTCTCTACGATAAAATACCTGACACCCCTAGACCAGAATTCTCAGTTCCTCCTCCTCCTAAATCAAACAATGACTCTCATGCCGGCGATGGCGTGATTGGTGCAATAGACACGAAATCGAAAAAGGCTACATCCAAAAAGGCCCGTAAGATTTCAGGTCAAAATTCAAAGATGAACTTCTTGCCTTGGAAGTAAATGTCGTATCGACAAATAAAGGCAAAGAAACCAAGCAACCAGGGGGCAAGAAGAAAAAGAAAGGGAGAAAAAAGCAGCACGATGAGTCATCTCCTGAAAAACCTTCTACAAACCCTTCTGGGCAAAGGAAACCCCCTGCGGGGTGTCATATATGCGATGAGGATCATTGGACGAGAGATTGTCCACATATAGCTGAAGTTAAGAAACTCTTTAAGAGTTCGAAAACCTCAGCGGTATTGACTGATCCATTTCCAAACCCGGGAACCAAACTGGTTGCTAATCAAAATGCTTCCCGATCCTAGGTGCTTATGTTGTCTATCTCAAAGCAGCAAAATGATGCTTTGACAAGGAATAAATATTACGGGAATCCATAGCTGTCGAATAACAAGGCTAATGAACAACCTAGTAGTTCGACAACAACTTTGACCGAAGTTGTGTCACCCATCATTCCTGAACCAATGATAAAGTCACCAAAGGGAGTAGTACACAAATCGACATTTAATCCTAGTGCAAAAGTAGCACAGAATTATAATATAATAGAGGACCTGGCCCAATCGTCGTCCGCTATGTCGACACTTGAGGTACCACAAAATTGCCCCTCCCAAAAGCAAGCTTTATTATCAGCAATGGGTGGGATTGACCCAATGGATTCCAATATTGTGGCCTTTGATCATAAAGGATATGAACCTCAGTTACCAGCTCAACTAGCTTTCCTTATTCAAGTGAAAGCCCTCAACAAAATTGTTCATCGAACAATTATTGATGAGGGGGAATCTACATGTATTATGTCGATGAGTTGCTGGAAAAATTTAAGCTCACCACCCTTGTCGAGATCGTCAACGATGTTAAAAGCATTTGATGGATGATCATACACTCCATACGGGATTTTAAGTAACTTGCAAGTTGAACTGGGGGGCAAAACAATAGAAATAGATGTTGAAGTAATCGGCGGAAACCTCGATTACAACATTCTACTGGGAAGGCCTTAGATATATGCCATGGCCGAAGATGTGTCGACCTACTTCAGGAAGATGGCCGAAGATGTGTCGACCAACAAACATTTCTCCCCAACAATTCACAAGTTATGGGAATCATTCCAATGATCCATGGAAGCAATCATTCGCTTCAAAATATTGGAGTAGGCCTCCTAAAATACCCTGCCTTAATGGGTACTTTTGCCCTACCGCCTCAAATTAATCTGGCGGAAGTGGCCACAGTGGAAACCTACAATATGAAATCTTCTATATCTAATGGATTCAGAAGATTCCTAAACATTTTGTCAGCATGGATCATCGCCATTTTAGAAATATTGTAGCAATCAATTTTCTTGGCTTGGGGGGCAAACCCAAATCAATGCTCATCGAGTGTTTGGATAGATAGGTCTAAGGAATATGGAACCTCTTCAGATCCTTGGTCGCATGTACATTCTAGAGACGAAGGAATCATTCAATCAATGATGATAGGAGAGGCACCATGGGAAGATTACCACCATCGCTCCCATCTTCCGGATTACCACGAAGATTATTCCAGCAACCTTAATCATCCATCAGTTTTTTATTTTCTATCAAATACTGTAAACAGTGGATTTCGAGGATGGTTCTTATCTCATGTCAACCTCATTAAAAAATGAAACAAGGAGTCATGAAGATAGTTCTTTTAAAGTGTCAACCTCATTAAAAAATGAAACAAATCCCCTTTCCAAATCTCAAAGGTAAACCTTCATTCCAACCACCGAGTTGAATGCAATGAACCTTGGGGGGCATGTACCTCGATTTGCGTTATTAGGCTGGGGGCATGCAAACTTATCACGAGCAGTGTTACTGCAAGGTTCAAGCTCGTTAAAAAATAAACCCGCATCGAGCAGTTTTGGCACATAGTTCAAGCTCGTTAAAAAATAAACATAAGACACGAGCAAATGTTTCCCCCCACATTTAAGCTCATTAAAAAATGAACTATTCACCGGTAAATAACCATCATGAATGTAGTACTTTAGCCATTAAATCCTTGGTTGTGTTTGCACCATCGCCTCCACTTTTGCATTGGCCGATCATTCACCTCCATTTGATTGTTTACCCATTTTGAGGAACAACTGCAAAGAGTGATTTTAGTAGCCATCCTTGTAACACTGCCGTGATTGGAAAATTCCAAACCTTACCTGGAATCAGTTGCTATCCATTTTATCACTCGTTCCTCAAAAGACGAGTCTCCTTTAAGCTCTTTTCAACTGACTCATAAAATATGAAAATATTGCCGAGCCATTGGCCTCTCCAGCTCGTTAAAGGGACCGGAAGTGCTATCTCTCCTCTAAATTTTAATCTTTTTGGACCTGAGAGATTATTACACAAAAAGATCGAGCACTTGTTTTGTTCGGCTCGTTAAAAGTATCGAAAATTCATCCCTTCTGTATTGTTTTATACTTTTTCAGACTTAAGGGATTAGATGACGAAAAATGAATTTTGGAGTTACCTTTACGTTTCTTTTCAGACTCTCTAAAATTGAAAAGGACCGAGTTATCTTTGTCGTTAAACTCGTTAAAAGTTTAATAGCGACAAACTTGTCTATAGATGAGAACGAGTTTCACTATCGCTAGGCTCGTTAAAACATAGCGATGGGTTTTCCCGAAGGGAAAATTATAGAACAAGCATATGTTATCCTCCTCAAGCTTGACAAAAATAAAGAGGTACTGGTCAGAAATGACTGGGGAAAATTGGGAAGTAAACTTGAAGAAACTTTGTTGGTAGCAAGTCGCTCTTGAACATGACACTTCCACTCCGCGTCCGAGTCGGGTTGGGTTGTTTCATTCACCGGTCACATCACCATGGTCCCATCATACCATCCACATTTGGGGTTAATGCTACCAATCCATCACATCAGTGTCACCGATATGTTCAATAGAAGTCATTCAGAGAATTCACTTGTGTCTCACCCACTACCATAGATTTATACTCCATTCTTTCATGACCGCCACCCTAAACCTTATATCACCAGATCGTTTTCACCTCCATTAAAATCATTTGCTCCATTTCGTGTCATTGATGTGGGATTCATTAAGGCCCTCTTGTGACGGATCGCTTCTTGTCGACATCAGCTCATTATCCAAGAAGTTGATCTAGGAACACCCCATTCAGTACTTTGAAGCTTGCATGCCTCAATGGCAAGTTTCTCACTTTTGGCGACAGGTTTACATCAATGGCCTTCGACCGAAAGGTTTTGCGTGGTGTTCGACGCCAAGTCCTTTATTCACACCACGTGAATTGTACTGCAGTATCTTCAGGGTCATTATCATTATCGGTGATTCCTCTCGCGCATGTTAACAGCTTACATCATTGGCTGGTAATCAGGCGAGTCTTTCCATGTTCGACTCCAGAACAACTTTCACATGGATCGACTTGTACTTCGAGTGAAGATCGAACAAGATTGAAGACACCGGATCTAGTTTCATCCATCCAGGCTGCGATATATATTCAGGGAAATAAAGACATCAAATGTACATCATTGCTGCACAGATAATCATCCAATCAAAAGGATGATGGCTCTATCAAAATCATCAGTCTACACTCAGACGATTGTCTGTCCTATGTACATGAAAATGAATTTATAGAGCTGAGCATGGGAATGCCCACCTCAGCTAGATCATGAAAATATTATGAAGATAATGTATTGTATTGTATCTTATTACAGGTCTCCTCCCAGCTTGAAAGAACTTCGGATCCTCATAATAAAGCATTTCACCTGACATCAAAATATTAACGACCTCATGCTTTAGGGGGCAACTGTTATAGACATTTTTGGGCACTACAACCCCATGCATGAAATGTCCATAAACCAAGGGCTCCTAAGTCCCTAAAAGTGTTTCTCTAACCCCTAAAGGAACAAGGTCAATAGATTATAGCTTCTCCTAGAAGTTCTCTATGAAAAACTGCTCAGAATTGGTCAAAACAGGATCATTTCAGCTGCTCCACTGGCCAAGTGCATTGCATCTCACCTAAATACACTGTGTGGGTGCATTGCATTTCAAAAATCCCTTCTATGGGGTGCGATGGGCGACAAATGACAAATGGCAGTGTCATTCCGCGAGGTGGAGAGGCAATGGAAGCTTCCAAAATCTTCTCCCGTGATACTTGCCTCTCTGAATTCGACCAAGGATGAGTAAGAGATCATCAATCTCCAAGTGGAAGCAAGAACTGTCAGAGGGAAGACACTAATCAAATCATAAGCTGACTCATCTCTATTATAGATATCTATATATGGATCCCTCATCCCAGAGATCCAGAGGCTGGAATTTTGCATATTGTAAGGAATTATTGTTGGTTTCTTGAGACAAACATCAGATTGTTGGGTGATCTAAGCTTTGTTTGAGGTGAAGAGGGGCTTCCTTGCTGAGAGGTTGATGTTGGGTCAGAACAACTGGTTGTAACTCCTCTTGGCTCTTTCTTGTTTATCAATAAAAGCTATTCAAATTTTCCTCCATGCTCTTGTGTCATTGATGTTTGCTACATTTGTATGATCAATTTACATCTGATCCTAGACTGTTTATGATTATAGATCCATGTCTTTGTATAGTGCTATGCTACTGTGATCTTACAGGTACTTTGTGAAGATGGGCGTGCAAGGGAGCAGGTAGCTAAAGACTATCAAAGAAGAGAGGAATCAAATCAGGAGATTAGCGCAAGACAGAGGTTGGTCTTTTTGTTCCTCTCTATCTATAATTCATAAAGGAAAAACGAAATTAGCTTTTCTCTGTTTGTTTCTAAGGCAGTTGTCACACCTTAGTGGGATAGAGCAGTTCTATATAGACACTTTTCCCTGTAACAATGAGTCAATCAACCATGCCTCATGATCTACATGTGTACTTGAAGAAGCCAAGTACACATCCCCACCTTCATTTGAGGTGGCTTTCACTTGTGCAAAAGGAGCATCATCAGATCCCTTTCCTTTGTTAGGAGCTTTAGATTTACATTCCATTTTCGTTAAAAAGTTATATATTACGGAGCAATGGAACACATAAAATATTGCAGAAATACAAACACAGAAAATGCATAAAACAATAGAGACACAGATATATGTGGTTCACCCAGTTTGGGCTACATCCATGGAGAAACAGCTAATCCTTATTTTATTATATTATCCAGCAAACTTAAGAGATACAACCTATAGCAGATCCGCTGTAACACCCTCTTTGCTCTCAATCTCCTCTCTCTTCCTCACTCAGAATATAGATATGCATAGACGCAATACAATTCCCTCATATATAGTGAGAGGTTTCCTTCTAGGGAAAAGAAACCCTAAATTAAACATAACTTCTACCATCAGATCATCCACCTAATGAACGGCCCAAATTGACTAGAAATTACTAGACTTTTACAAGGCAATTTTACATCTACTTTTAGCTTTGGGGGCACTACCCCCAAACCACCGTCGAGGGACTGCTAGCCCCCAGACCTACCGGGGCGGATTTACCGCCACGAGGGGGACAAGTCCCCCCCGCACCCACCCACGTGGAGGGGTGTACAGTCTTCTTGGAGTATACATCTAGCTGAAACCTTTGAATACAAAAGATAATCAGGTTCTACACCCAACAATCTCCTACTTGGAGACTGATTATAGCAACTCCACCGGTGCTTCAATTGCTAGACAATGCTCCACTTTGGACCTGGCTATTTCTCATCTTCTTCATCATACCTGAAGACCAATTGAAACTGAGCAGATTCTTAGTTTCTCCCTAGTTACAACTTTTGTTAACATATCTGCAGGATTCTGGCTAGTCTGTATCTTTTCCATCTTCAACTGTCCATCTTCCAATGCTGACCATATGAAATGGTACTTGAGCTATATATGTTTAGTCTTGGAATGAAATGCAGAGTTCTTTGCAAGATGTATGGCACTCTGGCTGTCACTGTATAACCTTCCCAACTCTTGCTTCTTACCCAATTCATCCAGAAACCTTTGTAACCAAATCATTTCTTTACTAGCCTCTGTAGCAGCAACATACTCTGCTTCTGTTGTTGAAAGTGCAACAACACTTTGGATTTTTGAAACCCAACTGACAGCTGTTACACCTACAATAAACACATACCCCGTAGTTCTCCTCCTATTATCTCTATCACCTACCATATCTGCATCAACATATCCCTATAGAGCAATGTTTGAACCACCAAAGCATAATGCTTGATTTATGGTACCTCGCAAATACATGAGAATCCACGTCACTGTCATCCAATGTTCTTTTCCTGGATTGTTCTTGTACCTGCTTACAACTCCCACTGCATGTACAATATCAGGCCTTGTGCAGACCATTGCATACATTAAGCTTCCAACTGCTGATGCATATGGAACTTTAGACATATGAGCCATTTCTTCCTGAGTCTTGGGACACGCTTCCTTACTTAATTTGAAATGGCTAGCCAAAGGTATACCAACTAGTTTTGCATTCTGCATATTAAACCTTTTCAACACCTTTTCTATGTACTCACTTTGAGACAATGTTAATTTGCAATTCTTCCTGTCTCTAATTATTCTCATACCAAGGGTTTGTTTTGTAGCACCCAAATCCTTCATTGCAAATGACTTTTCCAATTTCCTTTTGAGCACATTTATCTCCTGCATGTTAGAACCTGTAACAAGCATGTCATCTACATACAATAACAATATAATATAGCTACCATCATTTTTCCTTTTGAGATAAACATAATGATCAGAGTGACATCTAGTATAACCTTGTTCAGACATAAACCTATCAAATTTTAGGTACCAATGCCTTGGAGCCTATTTTAAGCCATACAAGCTCTTCTTCAACCTGCACACTAGTTTCTCCTTCCCTTTTACCTCATATCTGTATGGTTGCTTCATATATATCTCTTCCTCCAAATCGCCATGGAGAAAGGTTGTATTTACATCTAACTGCTCAAGATGCAAATCTTCAACTGCTACTAGACTTAAAATAGTTTTTATTGAAGTCATTTTAACAACAAGAGAAAATATTTCGTCAAAATCAATACCTTTCTTTTATGCAAACCCCTTCACTACAAGTTTAGTTTTGTACCTCTATTTTCCTCCATCTTTTTCCTTCAGCCTGTAAACCCATTTATTCTACAATTTTGTTTTACTTGCAGGCAACCTCACTAAGTCTGAAGTCTAGTTATGTGCTAAGGAGTCCATCTCTTCTTTCATGGCTTGCTCCCACTTCTTCCTGGTTTCTTCCTGCATTGCTTCTTCACAACATTCTGGTTCACCTAAATCAGTCAACAATACATAATATAATGAAGGAGAGTATCATTCAGGGGGTCTACTTATCTTGGTAGATCTTCTAACACCACTTTCAGGTGTTTGAAGTGCTTGTTGCTGTTGTGGTTTTTTTTTTGGCTATTAATCATTAAGATTTTCAGGCACCATCACTTTTCTTGTGATATTGTCAAGCACTGTATATTCTCTATTTTCTTTTTCTTGTTTCTTTTCCTGCAACTGATTCTTATACAAGACCTTTTCATTGAATATTACATCTCTGCTCCTAATTATTTTGTGATTTTCATAATCATATAAGAGATAACCAAAATCATTAACACCATATCCAATAAAGGTACATTTCTTTGATTTTGCCTCCACCTTTGTTCTATTTTCTTTGTTAATGTGGACAAAAGCTTCACAACCAAAAGTCTTTAAAAATGAGTAGTTTACCTTTTTACCTGTCCATGCCTCCTCTGGAATACCACCATCCAAGGAACTTGAAGGCCCTCTGTTTATTAGATAAATAGTAGTATCTACAGCATCTGCCAAAAATTGTAAAGGAAATCCTGCATGCAATCTCATGCACCTTTCACGCTCCATGATTGTCCTATTCATCATTTCTAACACACCATTTTCTTGCGGTGTTCTTGGAATTGTCTTCTCTCTACGAATTCCATTCTCTAAACAGTACCTATCAAACTCTTTGTTGCAATATTCACCTCCATTCTCTGATCTGAGACACTTCAACCTTTTCCATGTCTCATTTTCAACCAAAGATTTCCATTTCTTGAAAGTATCAAATACATCAGATTTATTTCGACTACAATAAATCCAAGTTTTTCTGGCTGCATCATCAATAAAAGTAACATAATAATGAGAGCTACCAAGAGATGATACCTGAGTAGGTCCCCATACATCTGTATGCACAAGCTCTAATTTTTCACTCTTCTTTTCTTTCCCAACTCTAAGGAATCTGACTCTCTTATGTTTTCCATAAACACAATCCTCACATAATGTTAAATCAGCATACTTCAAACCTGGCAACAAATTTCTTGAGTTAAGAATCTGCATCCCCTTCTCACTCAAGTGCTTGAGCCTATGATGCCACAATGTCGTATCTTCTCCTGTAGAGGATAAAGCATTAACAGAATTAGAAATACCATTGCATAAATACAATGTACCAACCTTTTCTCCTTTCGCGATTACCAGGGATCCTTTAGTGACCTTCCAGGTTTTATTTGTGAAAGTACTTACACAACCTTCACCTACCAACTGCCATGTTGAAATTAGAATTTTCTTCAAATCTGGAACATGCCTTACCTCCTTCAATAGCATTGATTTCCATTCTGCTGTTTTATGAAAGTTGTACCCATTCCAACAGTTTTACAAGGTTTATCATCACCCAATCGAACTTGTCCAAAACCTCCTTGAACATAATCATGAAAATGTTTCTTATCAGGTGTGGCATGGAATGAGGCCCCTGAATCTACCACCCAGAAATCAATAATATTTTCTAATGAAAGAACCAAAGCATCTTGCAACACATCACTTGTTACATTCGCTTCATCATTAGCTTCTTGTTGCGCGTCTCCTTCTTTTCCCTTCCGAGACTTGCAATCTTTCTTCAGGTGTCCTTTCTTCTCGCATTTCCAACACACTATCCCCGATCTAAACTTGGATCTACATTTTCTTGACTTAATGCGACATCCTGGGCTTTTTCCTGTTTCCATTTTTCTTCCCCTAGTCTCTATAGTCAAAGAATTACCTGATGTCTCAACGGAGCTTTTCCGTCGGATTTCCCCGCCAAGGATTGCACTGACAACATTATCAAACTTTAGAGTACTAGATCCAGAGACAAAGTTACTAATGGCCATAACTAAACCATTCCAACTTTCTGGCAATGAGCACAGCAATAACAGAGCCCTAACTTCATCATTAAAATTTACCCCTGCAGAACTTAACTGACTTGTAACTTTATTAAAATCATTTAAATTATCAGCGATAGATCCACCCTCAGACATATTCATATTAAATAAACGCTTCATAAGAAATACCTTATTTGACGTAGAGGGTTTTTTATATAGTTTGGCTAATGCCGATATTAAACCATGTGTTGTCGTTTCCTTTGAAATATTAAATGCTACCGATGCCGCTAGGCACAACTGTATTGTTCAAAGTGCCTTTCTGTCAAGAATATCCCATTCTGTGTCTGTCATACTCTTTGGCTTCTTTGTCTTTCCACTCAATGGTAGGTACAAATCTCTCTGATATAGATAATCTTCCATCTCCATCTTCCACAGCTAGTAGTTTTGGTTGTTGAATTTTTCGACCCTAAACCTACCATCTTCCGCCATTGCTCCCACTCGAACAAGGAACCCTTCTCTCCCAGGAGTTTATCAACCAAATAGAACTTCAGCTCTGATACCATTTGTTAGAAAATTATATATTACGGAGCAATGGAACACATAAAATATTACAGAAATATAAACACAGAAAACACATAAAACAAGAGAGACATAGATATACGTGGTTCACCCAGTTTGGGCTACATCCACAGAGAAATAGTTAGTCCTTCTTTTATTATATTATCCTGCAAATTGAAGAGATACAACCTACAACAGATCCGTTGTAACACCCTGTTTTCTCTTAATCTCATCTCTCTTCCTCACTCAGAATACATATATGCATAGACGCAACACAATTCCCTCATATATAGTGAGGGTTTGCCTTCTAGGGCAAAAAAACCCTAGATTAAACATAACTTCTATCGTTAGATCATCTACCTAATGAATGGCCCAGATTGACTAGAAATTACTAGACTTTTACAAGGCAATTTTACATCTATTTTTAGCTTCGGGGGCGCTACCACCGAACCCCCCTCAGGGAACTGCTAGCCCTCGGACCCCCGCAAGGGGGACACCCCCCAACGTGGAGGGGTGTACAGTCTTCCTGGGGTATACATCCAGCTAAAACCTTTGAATATAGAAGATAATCAGGCTCCACACCCAACACTTTTGTAGTTCCCTTCCTTTCTGCATTCCAGCACACCACCTTTACAAGTTTTCCTAGAGATTTAGATCTCCCTCTAGATTTAGATATCCCTCTCGATGACTTTGTTTTATTTCTGTTCTGGGACCATCCTCGTACAGACAAGGTATCATCATTATAGCACTCCATATTTTTCCGTCTCATCTCCTCCGTCAGCAAAGATGAGACTATTTCATCAAACTGAAGGAAGTTGGATTGCTACCTATTGCAATAACCAGATTATCCCACGAATCTGGTAGAGAACACAACAAACGGATGCACTTATATTCATCAGAAATTTTAATATCAACGGATAATAACTGACTTACCACAGTATTAAATGCCTTCAGATGTTCTATCACTTTGCCTCCATCTTTCAGCCTCATGTTATACATATTTCTCTGTAGGAACAATTTATTCACCAAAGACTTAGATTGGTACAATTCCCTAACTTGTCCCACAAAGCCTTCACAGTATCTTCCCTTGATACATTCAACAATACTAAAGCGGAGACGCACAATCGTATTGTGCTCTTTGTCTTTCGATCCAACTTCTTCCATTCTCCATTGGACACTCTCGTTGGTTTAGTACCTTGATCTATCATTATCCACTAATATTTATCCACCAACAGATCCTCCATGTTGAGTTTCCATAACTCAAAACTTTGACCATTTCTCGATCTCTGTCTTTCCACTACTCACCATCGTTTTTCACATCAAAATCGATCTTGAATATCTCACATTGAACAGGGTCTACCACAGGCCCGAGCAAAACCCCTCAGCAACAAATGTGTTTCCTTGAAGCCAAAACAAATCTAATACCAAATGTAGGTTTTAACCTCATACAGAAATTACCTGCATACGAACTCTAAAACACAAAAAATAAACAATGCGAGAGCATAACACATAAAACACATACACAGAGATTTTCCCTAGATACCAAAACCGGGACTACCAGCTTGATTTTTCATTATTTTCCTTTCAATGTTACAATACATATTTATACATGCTGAAGCATTTAATACAGTAGACCAAAAACCATCATGTCCAAAACCATGTGCGAAAACCATGCAAAAAATTATAGGTAGGTCTGCCCAACCTAATATAGGGTCCACCCAACCTAATATTCGTGGAAAGAATATAACACAACCCAACACTATCAACATATTCAACCAAAAATTTAAATTTCAACAATCTCTTCACCAATCTCAAATTATCATATAGTCATCATATATCAGAGATTTCTACTTCGACTAAGGTTTAATTCCAAAACTCCATAATTTCAATTTTACAACCTCAACAATCTTATATAGATCTCAAATTGTTATATTACACGCATTAGACAATGACACATAAGGATTTAACTACAAAACTATAGATTTTAATTTTCAACAATCATCTACTAGATTTCATATTGTTATATCACACATACTAGACAACTTAACTTCACTAGGGTTTAGGTACAACACCCTAGATTTCCAAATATCACCATCCTAGAATCTCATACAAGGATTTCCATTAAATCCTGAGACTCATGACCATCAATGATTAGGTGAACACAAATGACTAGGACTTCATAATAATTCATAAGCATATCACATGTTCAAAAAAATTAATACATCTAACATGTACCAAGCTACGGTTTCAACCAAAAGAACATATCTCTATATGCCTAGATTCTATCATTATGCATATACATATCATATCATGTGTTAGTCAAACCCAACTTCACAAATATCAATAAGAGTTAGACATAGAATTACTTTGATTACACTAGGGTTTGATGAGACAAGCACACACATACCAAAGAAAACATTTTAAGACAATGTAAGGGTCTTTCTCACAATTCCACAAAACCCTAATGAGCTAGGGTTCCAATGTAGAAACATAGGAAACCGAAAATTACCAAAACTTCGATAATTTCAGGATTTTACACCTTATAATTCAACCCTAACAAGTTAGATCTTCCTAATCATACAAAAATCCCAAACATGACATAATCAATAGGAAATTCAACTAGCATTCTGCTATATCCCTAAGTAGTTTAGGGTTTCAAACATCCCCATTAACATATGCTTCGGTTAGGGTTTTACGAAACCTGTATAGGGTTCTACATAGTCAACCAGGAATATGAGTGGGGTGGGTAGATTTATTAATATATGAATCACCCAAACAATAATCGTTAAGATTCAATACAACTAGTAACTACAAAGTTAGTAATAGACCATCAAATGAATAATCCTTTCAGTCAATGTATTCAAAGCATATGTTTGTTTCTTGACTAACCTTGTATTAATATATCCTCCTTCTTGCAGATGATTTCCTAGTCAAGACACCAGAGGGAGAAAAGTGATTACTATTTAATATAATCAAAACTAAATGAGTACATGAATCCAAAACTGAAAAGACATGAGATACTTATCTTTGAGAGTCATTGAGAGCTCTCTCTAGATCTTGAGGGAAACATAAAACAATACAAAAATGTCTTTTCCAAAGAAATCGTAAAAACCTATAAATTCTAAAACATATCAAACAAGTTATGTAAAGAAAATAACTTAATAGCGTAAGTCCCCAATGTTGGATTCTTTAGGCTTGACTTTCTTTGATTCTCCTTCTTCAACAAAGTTGCCTTGATCGCTTCCTCTCTTCTTATTCCTTGGATTCATGGGACACTCACTCTTGTAGTGACATTTCTTATGGCATTGATAGCACGCTATCTTAGACATGTCAATTTTCTTCCTTGGTCCCTTCGATATTTTTCCTTTATGATGAACAACATATGCATCATATAATTATTCATGATTTGCAACCATTAAGAGCCTTAATTCTTCTTCACTACATGTGGTCTATAATTCTTCAAAGGTGGGAGCTACCTTCCAACCGTTGATACCTGAATCAAATGCACCCCAAGAGGGTGGAAATCCCTATATAGCAGTGATCACCAATTATTTGTGCAAAACAATATCATTGATGACCAAGAGATTATCCTCGAGTCTAGCTATCTTCACAAAGAAGGTTGCCATAATATCTTCTTTAGTCATCTTCGTATTCGTCAGCTCATTTTTCAAAATTTCTACTTGACCAATGTTCTTAATAGTGAATATCTTCCACAAGGTTCCATACTTATCCTGAGCATGATCGATGTTAGCTATGAATGGGACAAGATTGTATTTTATTCCTTCTACCATCAGAGCCATAGCTACCAATTCTAGATCCCTAAATTTTGCTTTGTCGGCATCACTAGCTTCTTTTGTAGGCTTCTTTACATTTCCTTCAACCAAGTCTAGAACCTTGATCTTCTTGAGGATTAGGCCAATACTCTTCTTCCAGGATCTAAAGTTAGGTGCTCCTTCAAGTTCTTTTTCACCTTTGATAGAGTTGTACATCCTCCTGGAATAAAACAAACTCCTTCCGTAAGGTAGTGCCTGAACGGATCTGCCTTTTTCTTCTTTCTTCACCATAGCTCTGATTCCATGTTGGAAAATCAGAAATGAAGTAAATATTTTCTTGATATTTATAATTAATTGTGATGTTTCTTATTATTACCATCCTTTATATCTTCTTTCTTTAGTTCATTAAGTAATTACCAAAAGCAGCAACATGTAAAACAATGAACACAAGATGTAGGTGCATGCTAGGGCAAAAAACCCCCCCCCTCAAGAGAAAACCCAGTCAAAGTAATTCTTCCTTTCAATAGTATATTTTAAGACTCTTCACTCTAGACTAGGACTAAACCTTCCCTCCACACCAAGTCAGCCTCCAAGAGATTGACCTCTTCCTAACAACTTCGACTATGCATCAACTTGCAATAGTTAATAGCTTCCAGCAACAGTCCAACTTGGAAGACTTCGATCTCTTAATCCGGAGAACAAAATAGAGAGATACCACCACCAAAATTTCGATTTTCCTTGAATCCTTAGATTTACCCAAACTCACATTCACTTCAGCTTCTCGACAACAGAAATTCCCTTCTATGCGCTTTGTACTTCTGTCTAGCAACAATATTTTCGCACTTCTACCGAGTAGAGAGAATTCAAAATTGATGAGAAGTGATGCTCCAAATGAATTCAATGTCCTTCCGTTTATAAGCTTATTGTGGGGTCAAAGAGGGTCTTAGGCCGACATGATGTGGAGGTTCCATAATTCATATTTTACTCAATACTAAACCTTTTTAAATGATTTAAAAACCCAAGAAGGGTCTCTTTAAATGAACAATAATTCTTTAGACTTGGAATAAATCCTAGAAGTTCTCAATGTGGACTTGGACCTAAAACAATGTGACCCAAGCATGAAACCCATGCTTTAATAAGTCAGAATAATAATAATAAAAATTATTTTCTTTACTCGCTTGACAAGAACATTACATAATGACTCAAGTACATTATTGAAGACCAAACATAGTTACCTTTTATAACACCTACTAAGTATTCAATGTGAGACATCCTTCCTTTAGAAGGTTGAATATGGTGGTGCACTAGTCTACATCAAGTTTGTGTTAGACCCATTTTATACTCTATGCATGTTATTTTAATATTCCCTTTTCTTGATATGGTCAAAGTGGAGGGAATCTGCATATGGTATTTATCGTGGTATTTTCCTTCATTTATCACAGGAAAACAATAAAATAAGCTTTATAAAGAGTCCATCAATCCTATAAAAGGGGATAAGGGCCAGATAGTGAGATCATCTTGAGTCTATCTATCTTATTGTGTTATTTTCCTAAGAACTTGTTGTGGCCAATTCTAGTTTGATCCCGAGGGAAAAAACCCTGTGGGTATTATTTTTCTGGTGGATCCATCCACAGTCCATGATTGTGCTTCAATGTTTTTTTTCTTTGATGAGCAGTCATGCATGCCATTGCAGGGGATTCGATATTATTATACGAGAATGCATTATTTTCTTCAGTTAATAATATAAATAAGGGTTGCATTTCTTTTGATCCCTTGTGTTCTGTGTCTATCTTGTCATAATTTCAATTAGAAAACTAAAATATTCTAGATTTGTTGATTAATTAGCCATTTGAGATCTTACATTGCTATCTAAGTTGTGCTAGGATTTCTTCTCACCCTAGCCAACATCTTTTATCTTCGGTGATATTTGATATCACCCTAGTTGGGTTCTTATTTTCTAGTTTTCATATAGCCTCACCAGATATATATTGGTGGAAGGCCAAATAAGTCTATTTCATCCAAGAAGGACATAGCCATTGCCACCACGAAATCACAGAGTATGAAATTGTAGATCACACTATCTATTCCTTGGCTTCTAACTCATGGAGTTATTAGTGTTCAAACTTGGGATCAACACTACAGTAATTTGGTAAGCTTTCTCAATAGATTGTAAAGAGGTCATGGGCTATATCACTGTGAAAAGATCACACAAGTGTGAGGTGCATAGGCCTAAGGTGAATCAAGTTCAATGCCACACCAACCAAGCCACCATGGGAAGAACTGTAGCCTCACATGGCAACTTTGGAGCTCCATCGGATTGGAGCATGACGCCACTGGATATGGCCATATTTATAGAATGGGTCTTGGAACAGCCTAGTGCAAGCTGTTGGATTAGATCAATGCGTGGAGCTAGAAACTTGAAGTGGTGGAGGGTGTGATCGAGAACCTTTTTGTAAGAAATATTCACTGTTGCATGGAAATAAATTTATCACTCACATGTGTGATTGTTGGGAAGTATAAATCGTAGCAAAGATACAAAGTTGCTAACCATACGCGTGTCTACCAACATTATGAAGCCATGAACCACCGAATCTAGGTCACAGGGGTTCAATCCACCATTTGGAAAAAAAAATGAGAGGCATCACACTAGGAGAAGGAGAAATGTTTGGAATGTTGTGGGCCCATCATTGACAGAATCCAATTCAAGGATTATTGATTCATGCTGTGAGCGGGATGCCAAAGATGCAGAAGGTGAAGGAGCATTAGATACCAACTTATGAGGGTTCTCATTCAGCCAATCAGCCACACTAGGATCATATGAAGCCATTTGTTTGATTGGACATGGTTGATTTTTCATCCTGGTTCGATCGATGCTACTTGATATATATTTTACTATTGTCTGAGGGTTTGCACAATTAAGATAATTTCCCGCATAGTTTACGAACCTGAAATGAAAGGAGAACAGAGCTAACACCCTCGTATCAAATCTAGATACATCGTTTTAAGGCATCATATGATGAGTTATGATGATGAATTGAATCCTTATGCTATTTCTTTGGCATATGCGCTTGGGTATTCCAATTTATTAAGCTTCTATCCAATAAAATGAAATGAAATAAGATCTAGGCATTAAGATTTTTGGAAGATTTCTTTCCTACCTCTCCATATTTCCTGTCATGGTATTTTATGAAGTGGATCCATTACTAATCAGTGTTTGTAAATGGCATAAAATGAGCTCATTGGTTGACCACTATAAAATTCGCTCACAGTAAGCCGAAATCCATCGTATCAAGGCTGAGAAATCATATTAAGTGGAGGTTGACCAACCCCACAACGCATCTCTCTAGAGGCTGAGCACATAGATCACCCATACTCATGCAGACAACTGAGGAAGAGGTTAGATTAGTTGTGGACCATGATAGAGCCATACGTTTCCGATCATTGGGCATGGGAAGCTATACCTATCACCATTCATCTGTCTCATTGAAGGGCCATTTGAGTCAACATAGGCATCAGCCAGACACGGATGCATGCCCAACTCGGGTCTTTGGAATTGTAGGTGAATAGGACTAAGAGATCCACTAATCTGCATACCGAAGTTGTAGACCGAGAGGCCATATTTCGAGCTGGTGCTTAGAGTTTCCATCCTCTCTACAAAAATTGTTTCCTTACATAGCTAATGCGCTACCCCATTTCGCTTGGCCTTCAAAACTTGTTTGTTGCACTACTGTTTAACCATCTCCAAATAAATAGGACTCAATTTTTCTCTTCTTTGCATACTCATCATTATTTAAAGGTGACTTGGATAGGCTACAATAAAATAAATAAATAAAAGGCAATATTATCATTAGAAATATCCTTTACCTTGAAGTCTAATTAGAGAATATATCAAGAAAATCATTGATGGTATGAATGCTTGGGAAGAATCCATGGACTGGATCCGACTATTGTGCATCACCTTGAGTGCTATTAATAAGAACATGAAGAGTTAAACATTATAATGCAAAAACCTACTTAGAGGAGTGTCAAGCATAGTACAAGGGTGTGTAGCAGTCACCAGGGATGAGTGGTTTCAAGAGCAAGGTGGACGAGTTTTCTTTGCGAGTGGAAGGGTGCCATATCAATTAGAGCAGTGCATCACGTCATTTTCATAGTTTCAATTGGACATGATCTTCAGATGCTTCATAAGGGAGGGTTTGTAGTTGCTTGATATTTAATATTCTTTTGAAGCATAAGAATATATAAAGGAAGTTTTGGTTGTAAACAAAAAATAATAATTTAATATATAAGAGAGGGGTAAGTTGGGGATCTATTGAAAAGGTAGTTGTGAAAAGAGAGAAGGGTGAGTTTGGATTTACGGTGAAGGAGTTTTTAAATATAAAAAGGCGAGAGAGAAATAAAGAGAGAGGAAGGGAGTGTGGAGAAATATTTTGTACATTTAAAAATAATTATTGTGTTTTTTGGGGAATTTATTTGAGAGTGTCAATGATTGTTGCATTGGGTTATTATTTATACACTATTATTATTTGCAAGCGTTAAAATTCCTTATAGAGGCTGAAGATTCAAACCCAGTATAGATCAATTTCTAAAAGGGGATGTAAATCAATTTTATTGAAGAGAGCTAAGGAGAGAGAAGGAAGACTAAGTATTCATATCCATTGATGCGAAACCATAATGTCATCATTTTACTTTTTGAAATGCCATAGGAATCAACATAATAATGCATCAATTGATTATCTAGGCTACAATATTTTTGTGGATAAAAAATGGCAACAACATAAAAATCAAAAGAAAGAGAAGAACAATAAGTCTTTCTCTCGGAAGGTCCATGTTATCCTTCAATAATGAAGGGATATCTGAAAGGAAGATGTAAACCGAAAGTGTCTCTTGGAACTTGGATCTAAATTGCAACAAAAAAAGTGAGACATACACCTTCATAAGTTGGAAGAATTAGAAATTTAAGAATGGAATAAACTCAGGCGGGCCCTCAAGTCATCTATTCTTGCATTAGTACAACCTAAAATATTAGAGCATCCTTGTGGAGAGGTCAGGCTCATAGTTTCTTCTTGCCACAGTAGGATCATAGATTTAACATCGCCACTACTACCTTACAATAATGATATAATGAGAGAGATATTGTAGCTAATAGTAGAAGCCCTTCAAAGGTTGAACAACATCATGCTTCCTACTTTATAGAAGTTGGACATGATTTTAAAACTCATGGCAGAGTTCAACTTTAGCACCCCTATGCTAAATTTTGAATGCGACGACTTAATCTTTCAGTTACTTAAAAAGCTTTTACACGAACATTACTTCAACTCATTCAGACTGTGCCAAAAAAAAGCAAGAAAAATATTATCTCTATTCTTAGAAGGAGATGATCACATCTGCAAGATACTAAGATCAAAATCGCTAACAATTTGGAGGAAGGAACCAAAGATATCACCATGTTCATATGATCTAGTCAAGAAGTTGGTCAGGAGAAACACAAAAGTGCTCAGAAGGGTGCTAACTAGGAAGGAGTTGAGAAGGATTGATGGAGGAAGCAAGAACAAAATGTGCAACAAGAATGAACTAACTATGTTTTATCTGCAAGGGACCTTTAACCCTTAACCATTCATTTCCAAGTTATAGGAAGGAGGCAATCATTGTGGGGAGTCTCCTGTAGTTGGTTCTACTTATTTTAAGGATGGAGAGTAGCAATGCGATATTATTCAGGGAGACTTATAGGATAACAAGCATTTGTAAGTGCATGAGGAAATTCTACCTAATGGTGTTAATGAGGTATATTCATATAAAACTAAGTCCATATGTTTCAGAGGGTGTCCATAAATAATATGAACAGCCAAGTATAGATAATAGTGCACTAATGCATCTATGTTCGACAATTGAAGAGGCTGAACAACATATTGTCATCACAGATGGAGGAGGCCAAGGAAATTTGAGTGAGGAGATGGGAGTAGTGAACAATCATGATGAGAATGATCATGAGGAGTAACATGACAGAAACAACGTTCAAAGTGAACCATTCCTAGAGAGTTGGTCAAAGGCTCAAGTTGGAGTTGTGGTCGTTGGGCATCTAGTGCAGACATGTACAAAGACATTTAGCAGGGCACCAAAATCACAAGTAGAGAACTTTCAGGGAAATATCATGCATTTCGAGACAAATATTATGATGTTGAAGCATGGTGTCTAGACAACTCGATACATTATCTTAGAGGAAAATATAAAAATTGTGGAGCTCACAAGCGTATGTGTCGAGTGAGCGATTAAGTTTCCTAGTGTAGAGGAATGTCTCAAGTCCCTCACAAGGCAGTATGAGGAATATATTTGAGAGTTCCAGAGTAGCCCTCTATAGGAGTAGATAGATAAAGTTTGAAAAACTACTAACATGCCTTTATATATTGGGGAGAACAATGAAAAGTTCTCCAAATGGATCATGTTAGGACTGAGTGGAGTAGCATGAGTTGAGCAGCAGGTAACATCAGCATAGTAGACTTATTCCATGCACAAACATTCATGCATTATATCCTTCCCACGGGATGCACTGGCGAGAGATTATGAGTTGGAAATCTGTTGATGGGATGATTCCTAGGAGGATACCCATAACCAAGGGCATATTGTAGCTTGGGCCCTTAGGCACAAGTAATGATGGAGGGTTGAGATTGTACCATAAACCATAGGTCCCAGGACTTAGGTGACATTGGGTTCCATGCGAATCTATTTAGGGTAGGATTTGCCAAAGGATTTTTCAGGATCGAAGGATCGAAGGATCCATTCAGGATCATTTAGAATGGAGTTATGGTGACGCCGAACAAGATAGAGATTATTCTGCAGGCTAGTTTCTACCAACAATTTACAGGAAAGAAACAAGAGAATGCCCAAAATACAGAGAAAACATCTTTGGTATCAATGAGAATTATCAATTATCACAACATTGTCCAAACCCTAGCCCACAAGCCCGGCTATATAGCTAAAATTCATCCAATAGGGAATTTTACCAAAATTGGAAAAATCCCAATAATCATGCCAAAAATTAAATACACGCTAAAAGAAATAGTCTGCCAAAAATCTGGCCCAAATTGGGTCAAAATCACTTCCTAAACGATAAATGAAACATTATCATAAAAGGAAAAGAAAAACTAAAATTAAGGATTTGGAAAGGAAAGGGGTTGAATTTGAGGTTGAAAATGATGCCCACCAAGCGTAGTTGGGTGGCCACGATGTGCGCGCAGAAAAAATCTTTTCGGATTGGGGTCATATGCGTGATTCCAATACTTGTAGCCAAAGTTGTGGCCAAAATACCGAAGCACACTCAAACTTCCCCCAATTAGGGAAAAATCAACCTTTCCTTCCTTCTTTGCGTTGATATGCTAGCTAAGGTGTCTCAGTGCCATAAACGTGTTATCTAACAACTCATCATCCTCTAGCTCGGATCCTCCTACATCAGTTGCCCCGGGTTGGAAAGAACTCGTCCTTGAGTTCACAGTAGTGTCATCAAGATCCCTAAAACAAGGACTCAGGTACTTCACATTAAATACATCAGAAGTCCTCAAATGACTAGGGATGTGCAACTTGTAGGCATTATCATTGAGCTTCTACAATATCTCACAGGGTCCAATCTTCCACTCCTTAAGCTTATTATACTCCCCAACAGGAAAGCGATCACGAGTTAATACTGCCCAAACAAAATCACCAACATCAAAAAGCACCCGACGACGATGATTGTCTGCTCGAGCCTTGTACTTGGCATTGCTCTCGTGAAAGGCCAGTTTCACTTGCTCATGTATGCTCCTAAGATGTTCAGCCATCTCATCTGCCTCAGGGTTCAGACGACCTACTAGTGGAATAGGAGCTAAGTCCAGCACCCCGGATGGATTCTGACCATAAACAATCTCAAATGGGCTTAGTCCTGTGGTTTTGTTCTTCAACCAGTTATATGCGAACTCTACCTGAGGTAATTCCAAATCCCACTGCTTGGGCTTAGTTCCTGCCAAACATCTCAAAAGGTTGCCTAAACTCTGGTTCACCACCTCGGTTTGACCATCCGTCTAGGGTGGTAGGTGCTACTAAAATTCAACTTTGTCCCCATCTCCTCCCATAAACTCCTCTAGAAATGACTAATAAACTTGGTTTCATGATCTGATGTGACTGATCGAGGAACACCATGTAATCGCACAATTTCCCTGAAGTAAAGATGGGAAATTTGGGTGGCATCCATTGTCTTCCTGCAAGCTACAAAATGGGAAATCTAGGAAAACCTGTCAACCACAACCAAAATGGAATCCAAGGCCCGGTGTGTATGGGGCAAACCCAGCATGAAGTCCAAACTGACATCAAACCAAGGCAATTCAAGAACAGGTAAAGGAGTGTGCAGGCCCACATTAGTGAGAACTCCCTTGGACCACTGACACACATAACAACGCTCCACATAATGGGTCACATCACTGGTCAACTTGGGCGAATAATAATCAGAAGATATCAAGGCCAAAGTCTTATCCTGCCCAAAGTGACCCTCGCTATGAAGTTCACTGATAATCTTCTACCGGAGTGAGCAATCTAGAATGTACAACTGTAATCCTTGAAACAAATAACCATTGTGCACAACAAAATCATGTCGTTTACCATCTTTTACCTCTTGAAATATCCTCTCGAAGGAAGGATCTGTTGCATACATATTAGTGAATGTCTCAAACCCTACAACTCTAGTGCTCATGGTGGTGAGGAGTATCGTGCGATGGCTCAGGGCATCTGTGACTCAATTTATGCTCCCTGCTTGGTTTCTTAGTGTGTTGAGCCATTAAAAGGGTCCTTTTCACCTCTAATTACCTCACATTAACTTGTCAATCCAGGAACGATTTGTTATCTCAAAGAGTGTACTTAGTTTGAGGTTGTCATTTTCCAGAGTAATGCTAGTAGTATAGTTCTCAAGGAAATACAAGAGTAAACGGATGCTTGAAATAAAATCTACTTACAACAAAATACTTCAAAAACTAAATCATGCACTCGAACAACTAAGCAAGTTATCAGTCAAGGGTCCAGTAACAATAACTCATCCCTTCGGAAACTGATGTAACTAAAGGTAACCAAGGAATAGATCATCAATCTGGGGTCTAGACAGCAAATGCCAATGCCCACTACAGTTTCAGATCATTCTGCACACCAAAGCAATAGTAACGCAAATAACAGGAAATGAAATAGCAACTAAGAAATGGAACAACAACTAGAAAATGTAGCAACAACTAAGTCTGATGAAAAACAACACCTTAATCTACAAGAACAAGTACAATAATCTTATCTTACATAAATCAAATGGAAATATTTACTTAAAGAATAAATCGGACAGCAAATAGAAATGGAACGGCAACCAATTACCAATGAAATATAGAACAACGCTTAGAGCCAATTGTGAATATACAGTATCGAAATAAATAACACACACAGCACACGGGGATATTAAGAGAAACAGTAATCTGAGTCTGATACCACAAATATTGATCTCAGTTAGAAAGGATAACGATCGCAATTCATAATGGAACAACAATGTCAATTGAACAACAATCGTAATGAAGTATAAACCATAGACGAATATAGTAATACCAACTTAAGAATATTACAGCTCGGTTACTCTACAATTGAACAACAATAGCATTCTGTAAAGAACAGTAATGTTACATTAATGACTTAAAGGAACAACAATATGTTATAAGGTCAGAATGAACAATACGACTTTCCTGTTGCAGAGAACGATATTGTAAATATAACAGAGCTGTGATATAAAATAACAAAACACACCAGATTACCGATCAAAGCTGATAATGCAAACCACACACAAACTAAAGGTAATGGTACAAGAGCAAGTGTTCCACCAGGGCCGGGCCCTTAGCCTCCAGGGACACACCGCTTGAGATTATTCCAGAATCACAGATGGAACAACAACCAGATTTGTATTAAAGCATTAAAACAAAGTTACAGGGGATCACCTCTCAACGAGAGTCGATGATCAAAGTTTCAAATATAGAGCAAAGTTACATAAAAATTAACAGTCTCTTCCCCCTCGAGCTAGCAGTGCTGCCCCTACTTATAACAGCTGAAGCGGAGATATCAAAGATGTGAAAATAGTTAAAGCAACGATCCCTCAGGATCAAAGGATCCTGAGGGATTCGCCAAGCTGTTAATCCTCAGTTATCCAGTCATTTTCTTGCGCCGAGTCGATATCTCCTTTTCCTTTCCTTGGCTGAGATGTTTTAATTTAGATCGTCTTGTTTGCATATGGTTCCCCACGAAAGGGACAACAGTTAGCTTGGCCCTGTCTTTTTCTTTCGACCGACAATCTTTAGTTTTTCCCTTTTCTTGCATAAGAAATGGCAATTATTAGTGTTTCCATGTTGCATATAAATCTTATAGATTTGTCATGATTTCCCATTATCTACCTAGTTCTTGATGCAAAGATGTTATGAGTTCTAAAGAAAAGATGACAAAATAGTCAATAAAAACATACCTTCTTCAGTACTGCACACACCCCCCTGCTTACCCTTTTTCATGCCCTCATGAAAACATTGTAGTTGGAATTTAAGGTAGTGAGAGAGTAGGTTGGATATGGGATCTCATGTGGTGGTCTATAGCCATGATGCCTAACTAGGTGTTCAAAAATATGGCCTGTCTGACCCTCAGGAATTTCATACAGGGCTTGGTATCCAGGTGCAGGGTGCCAAATAATCAGACTCTGAAACCTATATCCTAACCAAGATGGCCCTGCCCTCAAGATAATTTTGCCATAGAGGTTCAAACGATCAGTGGCTAACTTAAAGTTCTCATAATTAAATGGTTCCTTGAGTTGGATGTTCGGATTAGAGGTCTGATATCGAAATTTAGCTGCTGTAATGGCAAGGTCCTTAATGGTAAATAAGTATTCTATCCCTTGCCGATTGATTGTTGTATGGATGGGTCTTAACATGTCAATCATGCCCGGAGTCCTCATGAGGCTCCTGTGTTTGTTCCATAACTGTAATGGATCTCTAGGCTCAGATCTTACCCATAAGTCTAATATGTTTTCTTGTCTTTGGAAGGCATTATAGGCTTTAAGCCATTTGATTTGATTAACTCCAAATGAAATAAATGCCTGCAGTTAGATATCCCGAACGAAAAGGGCCAGGGTTCTGCTTTTTGTCCTAATCTAGCACAAGGTTATGCAGATAGAATTCACACATTAGTATTTGAACCTTTACTCCATAGTGCTTACAACAATTTATAAAATCATCAATGGTATTAATTTGTATAGGGGCTCCTACTTTGACGGCCTTAATTTTCAATTGCAAATATAGTTCCATTAAAAACAAGGCATAATTCTTTGCAGGGGCTCTACATGCTAGGACGTCAGTGTACAAAGAGCATAAGGTATCCATCTGTCTGATAACTACATCTAGTATATGAGCTACCTTTGCGACTTTTTCTTATTCTTTTTGCCATCCTTCAAAGGCCTGGCTTTTGGATAAATTGACATTCCTTAGCTGTTGTTGTAATTCTTCATATTTTTCTCGAGAAACTGTTTGTTCCGTGAGTTTTTCTACTGCTTGTTGAGCTTGCATCAAACCCTCTCATAGGGTTACTGTCCTCGGATCGTTGTCCCACATAGTAGTGGCCAGTGGAAGATTTACTTGAATCTTCTTATTGTGTCACCTTATGTTTATAGTCTGTATCCCTTTAGAGGACTGTGCCTCTATCTGAACTTCCTTGTCACAGGCCGGTATATCATCTATTTGCACTTCAACATGAGCAACAATGAAATGTTGTTCCTTTTTCTTTTGAACAGCAGTCTGCATTTCAACAGGGGTTTGAACAGCAGACTGTTCTTCAACAGCGGTTTGAACAACAGACTGTTCTTCAACAAGGTTTTGAACAACAGGCTGAACAGGGGTCCTTCGAACCTTTTTCTTGGGGGGTCTCACCGGAGTGGCTGCATGTCTTCCCCCTGAAGTTCTTTTTGCTCTCTTTCTCATTCTCAAAACCCTGATTTGCTGTCAAAGTCGAGCTATCACATTTAGTAATCTTTGTTGTTCTTTTCGTAATCGTTTAATTTCTTTTGTTTCCTTGGAAGGAATAGCTGTCTGTTTACTTGGGCCTGGACTGTCATCTTGACCAATTTCTTGGTTTTCCTCTTGGAGTGCCCCTTCGCTATTTTGTTTAGGTTGCTCAGGAGTAGAAACCCTAGCTGGCTCTGTTATTTCCTGGGTAAATTCCTTGTCCACCCCTTCTTCTTCATGCAATTCTTCCGGTGTAGTCTGGCAGGAAGAAGATTGTTCCCCTTCTATATCTTCATCATTTTCTTCTCTTTTCATACTTACATCATGAACAGAATGATTCTCTTCATTTTCTTCCTCATCGCACGATTCCTCGGGTGCATTTTTATCCTGAGCAGAATGCTCTTTTGGTTCTTCCTCAATCTGGAGGCCTAGTGGGCTGAGGGGTTGGCCATATTCACCCATATTGGCCAGAATTCAGGCCAATTCGTCCTCTTGCAATGGACTCTCTTTGTGTTGTTCTTTCTCTGCCTCCACCTGCTCAGGTTGTTCGGTCTCTTCCTCTGTTTCGCCTTCCTAATTTCCTCCCACTTCTTTCTCATTCTCTTCTCCTTCCAATTGTGGGGGTTTCTCGTCCCCTGAGTCGTCTATCTCCACAAGTTGGCTGGTACCCCCTTTGGTATTTTCCAACCTCCCTCTAATCCATGCTAATCTAACTAATTTTCTCCATTTTTATGGTCTATTTAGTGTACTGGCAATATGTTTGCATTTTGGGGTTGGCGGAGTTGGTGCCCCATCTGTCATAGAAATTAGTTTTTCCCAGATGCTCTGCTGCTGAGCAAGACTGTGGCTAACTATCAGCCGTATTAGTCCATGGTGACTTACTACTGATTCCACATGTTGTTACTTTTTCATGCTTCGGGTAACATCATGAAGTAATGAATTTAAAAATGCAGGTAGGTTCACAGAGCATTTCTCTTTGAATATAGCTAAGAGTTTAAGGTGTCGTGGTCTTACCACATCATTCCTGCCTTCACAAGTGATGTAACTCTAGATGATCCTCGCCAATTCTGCCCATGGCTCTCCTAATGCCGCTGGTAGGACTCCCTTTCCTCTGACTGTCAGGTTCTGGCCTTCATCCTGGAAGATTTTCATGATCTTTTGCAGTCTCTCCTTCTTTAGAGTCCACACAGGTCTAGTGGTTGGCAGTCCCGAGACCTCTGCAATTACGTCATCGGTAACTGCTATGTGTTTTCCCCTTACTGTGGAGTGGTATTTTTGCAAGTTCTGCAAAAATTCTATTGCCACGGTCTCGTTGGATTCCTGTAAATGATTAAGATAGACTAACCATCCTGTCCTTGCTAGGATTTCCCTTGCAGTATCAGAAACTGTCAATACCTGTGGTTCTCTTCGAATTGACCTTCCTCCCATGCTTTAGCTTACTATAAAAATGCAGAGACGGCAATGGAACAGTAGGCTATTCAAACTGTTAGAAACGCAAAGAAAATAGAAAAATCGCAAGGCTCGTTCAACTCTTACTAATTGTTGCAGACTATGATATGGAAATATCTTAGGAACAACAAGGCATGCAAATTGAAAAATGAGATACCATTAAGCCTTGCTATTCCCAAGTAAGAGTTGCCGAATAATAGCCTGACACGTATGTCAGCAAATTATGAAGTCAGCCACCCCCCCGGCAATGTGATAGGCCATCCTCGGCCATCAAATGAAGGAGCGGCAGGCCAATCTGTCCTGGTACAGGGTCATAAAGGAACAACGTATGCCAAGATTCCATGTTTACAAAAGGAACAGGTTACCAAAATCGAGGTGTATAACAGGATCGCTTAATAAATAAGAAAATGCAGTTACATGATGCGAGGCTGGGAGGATAGGACAGCTAACGTGCATAATGAGTGTAATTCAATCATTGTCTACTTTTTCCGTCATGATTGGTTATGATGGATTTTCATGTGTTTAATGGTTCAGGGAAGTGATACGCATAATATTTATTTGACAGATTACAAAGGTATAAGATAGAGAAGGGTGTTAATGATTACTATTGGTGTATAAGAAATGTGACGTCAATACCATTAACAAAGTTCTGCTGCCGACAGGTGTCCATAACCTTGGCAGAGTTGCTTGTTTCACCCATGGAACCATGATCCTTTTTGTATGCCTAGGAAGTATTGTTCAGTGTCAAAATGGAGGTCATTATGTTGGCTTGGTAACCAGTTAAATCATAATGCCATTCACCAGGAAGGAGTGAAAGGTGGGCAGGCGGGCTCGTGATGAGACCTCCTGTTCCAAGGACTCTTTATTTTTTTTCTTATGTGCCTCTTGGACCATATCCCTGGTGTGGTGGCCATAGTGGGAATGCCACTTCACTTTCTTCCTTATGATCATGATAGGTTGGCTCTTGATGAGACCCCCTATCCTGCATTTGACAATTCAAAACATTCTTCTTTTTTTCTATTTTTATAAAATGTTTTCCTATTTATACACAAAGGGTGGTTCAACTCTCCTTAAGAGTAGGAATGGTGGAAGAAGTCTTAACATATCAATAGAAAAATATAAACCCTTTGTTCTTATTCCTTAATAATTATCAAAGAAGATTATGGGAATTTAAAAAGAACCAGCATGATAAAGATGACCAATCATGTCAGTATTAGTAGGGTAATGACAACAAAAGTAATGAATAATTGTGTCCTTTCCTTGTTCCTCTTTATCAATTTACAACAATTTCTTGTAAAAGTAGTGATTTTATATAATTTGTTGATTTTAGTATGCTCTAGCTTTGTATCCATTGCATGAGTGTATAGCTGTGCTCCAAAAGACCTGAAACAAGAGGAACAACAGGTATCTTTAGTCATAAGTAAAAGGAATACGAGAATGTTGTCATTTGAAAAAGGAAGGAGAAGGAAATACAAGTGTTGTTCCTTTAAAAAAGGAACAGCAAAAACTGAAAGTGTCGTTCCTTTGAACAAAAGGAACAACAAAACCGAACATTCCATTCCTTTAGAAAAGGAATGGCAGAAAACCAAACATGTCGTTCATTTGTAAAAGGAACAGCAAAAAACCAAAAGTGCGGTTCCTTTGGAAAAGGAACAGCAAAAATTAAAAGTGTTGTTCCTTTGGAAAAGGAACAGCAGAAAACTCAAATGTTGTTCCTTTGGAAAATGAACAGCAAAAACTCGAATGTCGTTCCTTTGGAAAAGGAACAGCAAAAATCAAAAGTGTTGTTCCTTTGGAAAAGGGACAGCAAAAAACTCAAATGTTGTTCCTTTGGAAAAGGAACAACAAAAAAACTGAAATGCAGTTCCTTTGGAAAAGGAATAGAAAAAATCAAAAGTGTTGTTCCTTTGGAAAAGGAACAACAGAAAACTCAAATGTCGTTCCTTTGGAAAAGGAACAACAAAAACTTGAATGCCATTCATTTAGAAAAAGAACAGCAAAATGAAAATGAAAAAGGAAAGTTGAAACAAAAGGTGTTGTTCTTTTGAAAAGGAACAACAAACAACGACGAAAGTGTACACAAATGTTGTCCCTTCAGAAAAGGAACAACAAAAACGACAACGTTGTTTCTTCTAAAAAAGGAACAACAGAAAAAAATGCAAATACAAAAATATATACAAAACAAAGAAATTATGTACAAAGTATAAAAACAGGTGAATCACTTAATGAATCACAGGTGAGGGAGATTTCTCTTCCTCGTGTAGAATTTGCATATCAGAGTCCTCACGTAGTTGCTGGCAGAAGGATTCCCGAGTAAGTGGTTTGCGGTATAATCGAACTCGTTGGCCATTTACTTTAAAGGTATGTCTAGATCTGTCAATAGTGACTAGAGTAAGGGTGCCATCATCATGTACCTTCTAGATTTCATATGGCCCCAGCCAGCGAGTCTGAAGTTTCCCAGGAAAATGCTGAAACCTGGAATCGTATAAGAGCGCCCAGTCTCCTTCACAAAAGACTTTATTTTTAATGAGACCGTCATGCCATTTAGCTTGTTTTTGTTATATTAATGCAGTATGTTGAAGGGTAGAGAGCCTAATTTCATCTAGCTCATTGATCTGCTGTAATCTATTAATCTGTGCCTCGTTTAGATCTAGGTTGACTTCTTGTGTTGTTCACAGTGTTTGGATTTCGAATTCTATGGGAAAATGGGTCGCTTTCCAAACACCAATTGATATGGTGAATAGCCGGTAGTGCTTATCCATGTCGTTCTGTAGGCACACAAGACTTCTGGTAGTCTTGCAGCCCAATCCCATCTATGTAACGCAATGGTTTTTGTCAAGATTGCTTCTATTATTTTGATGTTGCTTTCTACTTGACTGTTTGCTTGTGGGTGGTATGGAGTAGTAATTTTATGCTGGATATGATAGTTCTTAAGTGTTGTAGCAACCTTATTACCAGCAAACTATGGTCCAACGTCTATAATTATGTCTCTTGGAAGCCCATATTGCACAAATATATGAAACAAGAACTATATGACAGAATCCTCTGTAGCTCTTGGTAATGCTTCTGCTTCAACCCATTTGGTGACATATTTTGTTGCCACCAAAATATATGTTTTCTGGTTCAAGGATGGGTTAATCTGACCAACAAAATCAAGTGCCCATCGCTCGAATAGTTCAATAACCAGTTGTGGGTTCCGGGGCATTTCGTCGAACTGGCCAGGGCGTCCTGCCCTTTGACATCACAAGTTTGAATGAACTTCTTTGCGTCTTTGAAGATCGTAGGCCAATAATACCCTGTTTACAACACCTTATGTCCAGTTCTCTTATCGGCAAAGTGTCCGCCACATGGTTCGTCGTGACAAACTTTCAAAATATCAAAAATTTCATCCTCCTGGACACATCTCCTGATGTGCATATCTGTTCCTGTATGGAATAGGTAGCCCCCAATCCAGGAAAATCGAGCACTTCGTTGGACAATCTATTTTCGTTCATTGGGGGTAAGATGTTTTGGTAATTTACCTACTGTTAAGTAATTCCCAACATCAACATACTAGGGTGTTTTAATAGTGACAACAAACAAATGCTCATTTGGAAATTGATCTGCTACTGCATCCAATGGTTTTGGCATTCGCGAGAGAAAGTCAGCGACATGATTTTCTTTTCCAGGTCTGTCTTTGATTGTAATATCAAATTCCTGCAATAAAATCAGCCATCTAGTTATTCTACCATTTGTGATTGGTTTATTCACTAAATATTTTATGGCAGAGTGATCTGTATACAAAATAACAGGATATCCAGAATGTAATGCTTGAACTTATTGACAGCATGTATTACAGCTAGAAATTCCTTTTAAGTAACAGTATAATTCAATTTAGCAGGGGATAAGTTCTTGCTAATATAATAAATTGCATATGGTTTTTTATCTTCTTCCTGCCCAAGGACTACTCCAATAGCTATATCTGAGGCATCTAATGAAATTTGGAATGGCAGGTCCCAATTTGGTCCTCGAAAGATTGGAGCTGTGGACACAAGCTTCTTCAGATCCTGAAAAGTACGGTCACATTTTTCTATCCAAAGAAAGTCAAAATTACTTGTCATTGCATCTAGAGGTGCAGCAGTATGTGAAAAATGTTCTATAAACCTTCTATAATAACCAGAGAATCCAAGAAAACTGCATACCTATGTTTGAGTGGTAGGAGTGGGAATTAGCAAAATTATTTGAATTTTGGCTGGGTGTACTTGTCTGCCAGCTGCTGAGATATAATGGCATAGAATAAGTCCTTCACACATCATCATATATCATTTTTCATGGCTTAAGCAAAGCCTAGTGGCAATGCAGCGCTGCAGGACTTTTTCCAATGTGTCCAATGCTGGGTCAAAATCATCTCTGTATGGTGTAAAATCATCCATGTAGACTTCGAGCCCCTCATTTATTAGATCTGAAAAAATGCAGAGGATAGCTCTTTCAAATGTGGCAGGAGCATTGCATAAGCCATAAGGTAGAACTCTGTAGGCAAATGTTCCCTAAGGACAAGTAAAAGTAGTTTTGTCTTGGTCTTCAGAGGCAATCTGAATCTGATTGTATCCACTGAAGCCATCTAAGAGAGAAAAGAATTTATTTCATGCTTGAGTGTCTAATACTTGATCAATGAATGGAAGGGGAAAGTGGTCTTTTTGTGTTACTTTGTTTAATTCTCTATAGTCTACACAAATCCTCTACTTTCCATTCTTCTTTGGTACCACAACTAGTGGAGAGACCCATTTACTATCAGAGATAGGGTAGATGAAGTTAACATCTAAAAGCTTTTGAAGTTTAGCTTTTACAACGGCTTTTAGATGAGGATTAAGTCTCCTTTGTGGTTGGCGAATAGGTCTCGCATCCTTTTCTATGTAAATGTGGTGTGTACATAACTGGGCATCAATTCCTTTCATATCAGGGTAGTCCCATGCAAATGCTTCTTTATGTTTCCTCAATAATTGGATGAGCTTCTTTTCTTTTTCGGATGTTAGGTTGGCATTAATGTTTAAAGTCTTTCCTGGCTCAATTTCCACAATTTTGCTATTCGAAACAGAGGTAGTAGGTATTGTTTGATCATGTGTATCTTTAAGAAGATCCTCTTCTAATTCATTATCAAATGTCGCTTCTATCATGTGACATTGTATGTGGGATCTGGGTTCAACTTGGCTAATGAAACTATTAATGGCATCATCTTCTGTTTGGTCTTTGAAATTGAGGGCCTCTTGTATGGTTAATGGAGATCTAATATTTTCTATGAGGTATGATACAGGATGCTTGTTAGTTTTTATTATTGTGACACTTAGCTGCACTGGGGGGTATAAAGCTAGAGTCTTAAGATTTGTCCCCCTAGTAATGGTCATATTACCTTGTTGGCAGCCAATATAAGCATCGGCAGTTTTGAGCCAAGGTCTACCTAAGACCAATGGATTTCCATCAAGTCAATTTTTGGGATTTATTATCAAAAAATCAGCCGGATACTCCCAAGATTCAACAGATACCATAACTCTAGCCTAACTACAGATTAACCAGCCAGTTCTAATAAAGTGGAGGTCGGTTCTACTGATATAATGCCCATTTTTTGGCAAGTAGTGGTTGTTAAGATGTTAATTGCAGTTCCTAGATCAACTAAGGCATTTGAGAAGGTTTGACCATAGACTTGTACGCTTACTATTGGATTTCCTAGTTTGTATTTAACGGGTGTTTCTTTTCCTGATAATAAGTCAGCTAAAGTGCCAACTACTTGGACTTTTGGGTTATTTGTTATTGTCCTCCTTGGTTTCTTTATACATAGTTCTTTGATAGTGTTTGCATATATCGGGATGTCTTAAATGGCTTGGAGAAGCGGGATTTTTATGTACAGGTTTCGTAATTCTCCTAGAATGTCAAAATAAGGATATTGTATAGGTCGAGGTATAATTAAGTGTTCTGGGAATGGAGGAGAGGATGTGGTTGCCGGATCATGACTTTGTTGTCTGGTGACGTCCTCTTCTTATAATGGTTTTTCTACAGGTAACTGATTTTCAACTTGAAATGTTTTATCTCCCTCTGTTTCAATGATACGCCCAAATATTAGTTGAAGGTCATTATACTCCCTTAGATCAGTTCCTATCTCTAGTGTTTCGATTATTTGAATGGACTGGACCGGTCTGTTACTCGGATTGGGGTTGGGTTGGGCTGGGAGTTGCGGCCTTAAATTATACTGGGGGTTTTGTTGTACCGCTGGCAGTGTAGGTTGAGGGAGCAGGATGGTGCCTACTGGCAGATTCATCAGTCTTTGCTAGTTTGTCTGCCAGGTTTGACTCTTTGAAGTAGGAGGAGTCCATTGTGGTGGAAAAACATTGTTTCGCCAATATGGTGGGGTATAGGGAAAATTTGGCAAATTGGGTTGGCTTGCTTGATTGGGCCATGGAGATGATGAAGGGAATGATTGTTGTGACCAATTCAGGAAGGGAGGTTGATTTTTCCACATCGTATTATATTTTTGAGCATGATATTGGAGAGGCTGGAAAGAAGAAGCTGGGTCTGAAAACATACCTGTTTGTTGTGACTGCCATTGACGACACTGATTAACTAGATACACCGACTCTGGCTCTTTGTCTGCTTCCTTGTATACTACTTTCAATCCAGGAAGCAAGGGGCAGCTTTCTATGGAGTGGTATTTTGTACAAATGGCGCAAACTTGAACTGCATCTAATGGACACTCCTTGTGGCTGTGTTTCTTTCTGCATCTGGGACTGAAGATTGCCAAATTCTGTTCTGCTTCTGCTTGCTTTTGGTTGGCCTGCATAATGTCAAGTTATGTTTTCAGCGTCCCCAATATGTCAGTTTTAAAATTTTCTAATAAATTTCCAATTTTTGCACGAGTTACTCCTTCTGCCGAAATTCTATTATCTCTTACAAATCGACAATGTTCTACTGGTTTTATTCTTGTGTTGCCTCTCGAGCTCCTGATACATAAATCAATATTGTCAGCAAAATTTTCCTGATAAATATCTCCTTTCCCCATAATGTTTAATGTCTCAATTCATTGTTCCTTCATTCCTGTAATTAATGTTGTTTTTAATACATTATCAGGTAAGGGTAATGATTCATAAGGAGATCTTTGAAGATTATACTGGAATCATTCAACATACTCTTCTAATGTTTCATTTGGTTTAGCTAGCATCTGAAATATGTCATCTTTTAACTCACGAGACCTGCAATAGTCCTGATATTTTTTTAGTAAAGACTCTTTCATTTGATCCCAATTATTTATAACACCACCACCTAGTCCCATAAACCATCTTAAAGCAGCCCCTTTTAATGTAGAGGGAAATAATTTCAGTTTCTGGGGATCGGTGGTATAGTCATATCCTCTACACAGCACATTGAATTCAAACAGGAATGCATCCGGATCTTCTAATCTAAGACCATGGAATGTTGGGATATGCTGGAGGGGAATTGCATTCATAGGTGCATTATCTGTAGTATCCAAAATGGGGTATTGCAGTGTAGAGGTTTTGGTGTTAGGCTGATTCTGGGCCATTTGGTCAAATATATGCCAATAGCCTTCTGGGATATCTAGGAGGGTATTCCTAGGTTGTCGAGGGGGAATGGCTCTAATGGTAATGGCCTTGACAACACTTCCTTTATATGGGATGATGAGAGTGCCTAATGTTTGGGGGGATTCAGGTTCTTGAGTTTCAACTTCGTTATAAATGATTTTTGCAGCACTTCCCTTATCTGGGTTTTTTAATGGTTGAATTACCCTAAGAGGAGATTTTGGTTCTTCAGCTTCTCCCGTTTCTCCTCTTCCTTCACAAAGATTGCTAAGGTTCCCTTCCTGCAATGATTTTAGGCTAGAATTTTCAATTTCTTGAAAATATTGCTCTTCGGTTTGGCTATGCACCTCAGCAAAGGCTACAGATGGTGATCTTGTGGCCTGAAGGGAACTAGTAGGTTGTCTAGAAGTAACTTTTCTAGGTCCTACTGAAGGTTGAGATTCTGCTTTCTTAAGGATTTCATCTATAAAGGTCGATCGGCCAAGGGTCACCAGCCCCTTAGCTTTATCAGGCTTGGGTAGAGGTTTGAGATTCTTTTCTGGCTTTTTCTGCTTAGCCATGCACACAAATCAACTGCTAGGTTCTACCCAAACAAAACGACAAAAAATCTGTAGAAAAGCGGGCAGGGGAGCAGGGATATTACATACTCCACACGCAGGTTCTTACCTTCTGTATTTTAAACCCAGTTATTTCCTAACAAATTCTTACGCTACTCTGAAAAAGAAACAAATGGCTACACTCTTCCCCAACAACGGTGCCAAAATGTCGAGCCGTAAAAAGGGTCTTTTTCACCTCTAATTACCTCACATTAACTTGTCAATCTAGGAACGATTTGTTATCTCAAAGAGTGTACTCAGTTTGAGGCTGTCATTTGCCAGAGTAATGCTAGTAGTATAGTTCTCAAGGAAATACAAGAGTAAATAGATGCTTGAAAGAAAATCTACTTACAACAAAATACTTCAAAAACTAAATCATGCACTCAGAAAACTAAGCAAGTTATCAGTCAAGGGTCTAGTAACAATAACTCATCTCTTTGGAAACTGATGTTACTAAAGCTAACCAAGGAATAGATCATCGATCTGGGGTCTAGATAGCAAATGCCAACGCCCACTACAGTTTCATACCGTTCTGCACACCAAAGCAACAGTAACGCAAATAACAGGAAATGGAACAGCAACTAAGAAATGGAACAGCAACTAGAAAATGTAACAACAACTAAGTCTGATGAACAACAACACCTTAATCTACAGGAACAAGTACAGTAATCTTATCTTACAGAAATCAGATGGCAATCTTTACTTAAAGAATAGATCGGATAGCAAATAGAATTGGAATGACAACCAATTACCAATGAAATATAGAACAACACTTAGAGCCAATTGTGAATATACATTACCGAAATAAATAACACACACAACACACGGGGATATTAAGAGAAACAATAATCTGAGTCTGATACCACAAATATTGATCTCAGTTAGAAAGGATAATGATCGCAATTCATAATGGAACAACAATGTCAATTGAACATCAATCGTAATGAAGTATAAACCATAGACGAATACAGTAATACCAACTTAAGAATATTACAGCTCGATTACTCTACAATTGAACAAAAATAGCATTTTGTAAAGAACAATAATGCTACATTAATGACTTAAAGGAACAACAATACGTTTTAAGGTCAAAATGAACAATACGACTTTCCTGTTGTAGAGAATGATATTGTAAATATAACAGAGTTGTGATATAAAATAACAAAACACACCAGATTACCAATCAGAGCTGATAATGCAAACCACACACGAACTAAAGGTAATGGTATAGGAGCAAGTGTTCCACCATGGTTGGGCCCTTAGCCTCCAGGGACACACCGCTTGAGATTATTCCAGAATCAAAGATGGAACAACAACCATATTTGTATTAAAGCACTAAAAAAGTTACAGGGGATCACCTCTCAATGAGAGTTGACGATAAAAGTTCAAATACAGAGCAAAGTTACATAAAAATTAACAGTCTCTTCCCCCTCAGGCTAGCAGTGCTGCCCCTACTTATAACAACTGAAGCGGAGATATCAAAGATGCGAAAATAGATAAAGCAGCGATCCCTCAGAATCAAAGGATCCTGAGGGATTCGCCAAGCTGTTAATCCTCAGTTATCCGGTCGTTTTCTTACGCCGATTCAATATCTCCTTTTCCTTTCTTTTGATGAGATGTTTTAATTTAGATCATCTTGTTTGCATATGGTTCCCCGCCAAAGGGACAACGGTTAGCTTAGCCCTGTCTTTTTCTTTGGAGCGGCAATCTTTAGTTTTTCCCTTTTCCTGCATAAGAAATGGAAATTATTAGTGTTTTCATGTTGTATATAAATATTATAGATTTGTCATGATTTCCCATTATCTACCTAGTTCATGATGCAAAGATGTTATAAGTTCTAAAGAAATGATGACAAAATAGTCAATAAAAACATACTTTCTTCAGTACTCCACATAGTGTAAATGTGAACTCCTGTATGTATGCAACACACTTGGCATGCCGCCTACTCAGCTTGTGGTGGCCATTAATGTACTTCAGAGCCTCATGATCTGTGATAAGAATGAACTCCCTCTGTACTAGATAGTGATGCCATTGCTTCAGGGACTGAACTATGGCATAGAACTCCAAATCATAGGTGGAGTAATTCGTCTTTGATCTAGAGAGCGTTTTACTGAAAAAAGCTATGGGATGCCCTTCCTGACTCAAAACACCACCAATACCTATTCCAGATGCATCATAGTTTACCTCAAACACCTTCACAAAATGTGGAAGTGCCAAAATTGGTGCCTCTGTCATTTTCTGCTTGACCAGTTGAAAATTGGCATCTGCCTCATCATACCACTAGAAATCATGACCCTTGAGGTAGTCTGTGATAGGAGCAATTAGACTGCTGAAATTTCTGATGAACCTGCAGTAGAAGGATGCCAATCCATGGAAACTTCTAACATC
This sequence comes from Pinus tabuliformis, assembly GCA_031772625.1. Taxonomy (NCBI): domain Eukaryota; kingdom Viridiplantae; phylum Streptophyta; class Pinopsida; order Pinales; family Pinaceae; genus Pinus; species Pinus tabuliformis. The sequence goes on along the minus strand of CM062818.1, from coordinate 633,198,958 downwards.
ATGCAAGGTCTTTGGCTTGGGCCATTCCAAGACCGCATCTATCTTTGACTGATCTCCCTGAACACCATCAGTAGACACCACAAAACCAAGCAAAGTGACAGAAGTAGTGAAGAAGGAACAGTTCTTCTGATTGAAAAACAGGTGCTCCATCATCAACATATTAAAAATTGCATGGAGGTGGTCAAAGTGTGATGCCCATGTCTGGTTGTAAATGAGGATGTCGTCGAAGTAGACAACCACGAATTTCCACATGAAAGGTCGTAGAACCTAATGCATAAACCTCATAAAAGTACTGGGCGCATTGGACAGTCCAAAAGGCATGACCATCCACTTGTACAACCCATGCTGCATCTTGAATGTTGTATTCCACTCATCTCTAGGCCTGATTCTGATTTGGTGGTATCCGCTCTTAAGGTCAATTTTTGAGAAGACCTTAGAACTGAACAACTGGTCTAACATATCATCCAGACGGGGAATTGGAAACCTGTACTTCACTCCAATTCTGTTGATGGCTTTGTTTTCTACACACATATGCCAAGAGCCATCCTTCTTTGGGACTAACACGGTAGGAATTGCACATGGACTCATACTCCCACGGATGTAGCCCCTCTCCAACAACTCTTCCACCTGTCAATGAAACTCTTCAGATTCCTTAGGACTGAGGCAGTATGCTGGTCGATTAGGAAAACTCAACCCCAGGATGAGGTCTATCTGATGCTAAATATCTCTCATAAGTGGTAACCCAGGAGGGAGAGCCTCTGGCATCAGGTGAGAAAACTCTGGTAGCAGCTGCTGCACCTCTGCTGGTAAATCTGTAGTCACATCTGTTGCACTATTCCCACAAGGCAGTAATGCATAGACCACGTCTCCACACTCCATCTCAACTAAGAACCTGGACATAGAAAGCAGGTGATTATTATTGGCCACCAGGGTAGGAGTGGTTCCTTCCCGTCGATGTGCCAAAACTATATTCTTCCCTTTGATGCTAAGGGAATAAGTATTCTTTCATCCATCATGCACAACAATATTATCATACTGCTAAGGCATGCCTAATAATATATGACAAGCATCCATAGACACTACATCGCACCAAGCATTATCAAAATATTTTCTACCGACTGAAAAAGACACTAAGCCTCGCCTATCTACTTTTACCTCATTGCCCTTATTCAGCCATGATAACTTGTACAGCTTGGGATGGTGATCTGTCTTCAACTGCAGTTTCTGGACAACCTCTTCAGACACCACATTCTCAATGATCATCTTGCAGACTCTATCTACAACTGTGCAAGTTGTGTGAAAAATATTGGTCCTCAACCAATCGTCCCCTAAATCATCCTTAGGAGTCAGCAGACTCTTGCAAACGACCAAAGTCTCATGTCCATCTCCATACAGTACATCACCCTCGTCATCATTATCATCAAACATAGGCTCTCCAATCTCCTCAGTTTCGTCTACCATGTCATCGCCAATCAAGAGAATTGTTCTCTTTTGACTGGCAGGCTTCTTGCAATTAGTCGCTATGTGTCCCTATTCACCACACCTAAAACATTTAATACTAGGGTTAGAATTACCCTATGGTGGCTACGAGGTAGGACGAGCTTCTTGAGGGCGAACTGGTCGACTTCTCTGATCGCTTCTAATCACTGGCCTCCTATTTTGTTGTCTCTCCATAGCAAATGCACGTTGATATACTTCAGAAACGGTCCACAGTGAGTGCAGGTTGAGGGCATCCTGCAGGGGCTGACGTAAACCCCCCAAATATCGCCCAACCACCTACTCTTCTGTCTCAGATAAATCATTCTGAGCTATCAATTGATAGAACTCCTCTGTGTAATCACCAACTGATCTCAAGCCCTGCCTCAAAGAATGAAGTTTCTAGAACAAGGATTGGGTGTAGTCGAGAGGAAGGAAGTGACCCTTCAGCTTCTTCTTCAGCTTCTCCTAATCAGTAATCTTGGCCTTGCCCTACCTTACCCGTGAACGCCTCAACTGCTCCCACCACGTAGATGCTCTGCCTCTGAGTTTGATGGCGACTAGTTTCACTTTACATGATTTGGGACTTCTTTATAATCAAAAATATGTTCAAACTCATTCAACCAATCAATAAATCCATCAGCAAGTAACGTACCAGAAAACGCGTGAAAATTCACTCTGAAATCGAGGTCTCCATGATGATCCTACTGACCACGATGTTCCTGGAATATGACATGATTGTGATACAAGTTCACAAAACTAGATTCAGAATCGGAATCGTGATCCTCCATCTCACGATTACCGAATTCCTGCACCACTAGACGCTGGGTTAACTCTGCAACTTGTCTCTGCAAATCCTCAATCATCACATCCTGAATGCTACGATCCCGGTGCAGGACTTCCTCATTCAAAACCTGCCCATGACAACCACGACCATGACCACCAGCCATTGAAATTGATGAACTCGCACCCCAGGAAGATGTTGAAGCTCTAATACTAACTGATGATGGACATTATAGAGATTATTCCGCAGGCTAGTTTCTACCAACAATTTATAGGAAAGAAACAAGAGAATGCCCAAAATACAGAGAAAACGTCTCTGGTATCAATGAGAATTATCAATTATCCCAGCATTATCCAAACCCTAGCCCACAAGCCGGGCTATATAGCTAAAATTCGTCTAATAGGGAATTTTACCAAAATTGGCAAAATTCCAATAATCATGCCAAAAATTAAATACACTCCAAAAGGAATAGTCTGCCAAAAATCTGGCCCAAATCGGGTCAAAATCACTTCCTAAACAATAAACGAAAAATTACCATAAAAGGAAAAGAAAAACTAAAATTAAGGATTAGGAAAGGAAAGCGGTGGAATTTGAGGTCAAGAACAATGCCCACCAAGCGTAGCTGGGTGGCCACGACATGTGCGTCGAAAAGCGCTTTTCGGATTGGTTCATATGCACGATTCTAATACTTGTAGCCAAAGTTATGGCCAAAATACCGAAGCACACTCAAACTTCCCCCTATTAGGGAAAAATCAACGTTTCCTTCCATCTTTGCGTTGATCTGCCAGCTCAAGGTGTCTCAGCACCATCAACGTGCTATCTGACAACTCATCATCCTCTAGCACAGATCCTCCTGCATCACATGGGATAACATAGTAGTTTGTATGGGATTCTAATAGGAATATACAAATGATTTTGCTATGGATAGAAGTGGATTGCTTTAAGGAAAGCAATCTTTGGGTGGGAGGATTTGTAATATTCTGTTTTCTTGATATGGTCAAAGTGGACGGAATTTGCCCATGGTATCAACCCATTGTATTTGCCTTCGTTTTTCAAAGGAAAACAATAAAATAATGTTTCTAGAGAATCCATTAAGCCTATAAAAGGGGGTAGGGGCCAAATAATGGGATCATCTTGATTCTACCTATCTTATTGTGTTTTTTCTTTAGAACTTGGCGTGGCCAGTTCCAGTCTAATCTTAGGGACGGAAACCCTATGGGTGTGATTTGTCTAGTGGATCCATCCAGGGTCCATGATTGTGTTTCAATATTTTTTATTTCTCTTTGATGGACATTCTTGTATGGCATTGCAGGAGCTTTGATATTATTGTATGGGCACATACTATTTTCTTCAAATAATAATATAAATAAGCGCTGCATTTCTTTAGATTCCTTGTGTTCTATGTTGGGCTTGTCAGTATTTTAGTTAGAACGCTAAAATATCCCAAATCTATTGATTATTTAGCCATTTGGAATCTTCTAGTCATACAACCAACATGAATAAATTCTACTAAATAATATAATTGTGGATGTGAAAAATATTTTGATGTGCATTATTTCTATGATAGTTTGTATTAATAAAAAATTTATTGCTTTCCAAACTCAAATTATACATTTTTGGTATATCATATAGGGATTGAAGAAATGAATTTCGAAATTAATGTTATGATGAACAAAAGAAATATATGAAAGCACACCACATTATTTATGAAAGAAACAAATAAAAATCAACTAAAAAATCATAAAACATTCATGAGATAAATGGAAATGTTAGAACATAGAAACTAAACTGAAAACAAGTTTACAAAACATGAATAATAACATTTTGCTAATCAAACAAAAAATGTCAAAAAAAGACAAGGTCTAAATAACATCCCAATCAACTCTACCAAAGTGAAATCAAAACCAATTTGAAATAAAAACCCATTGCAATTGGAATGTGATAATAAAACCCACATAATTATGATAAACATCAAACTTAATTGAAAAATAATAATAAAATCCACATAAACATCCAACATAATTGAAAAAAGTGTTTCAAAACCAACTTCAACGTTCACAAATAATCACTAAACAAATAAATAAATATCTATATATATATATATATATAAATCTAAACCATTACCACCGTTAGAGAAATTGCGTTCACTTAAATTGTCCTAAAATATGATCAATGTACGCTTGCAATAAGCTTTGTTTTTAAATAGGTAATTTCAAAGCTGGAAGCTCTTGCAAAGACACCCAACTCACCGGAAGGAAAAATAATTTAAATAGGTAATTTCAAAGCTTGAAGCTCTTGCAAAGACATCCAACTCACCGAAAGGAAAAATAAAAGAATGTAATTTGTCATCATACCCAACCTATCTATTATTTTATTGAAAGTATATTTCGTGTTCAACCGTCCCATTCTTGACATTAAAGAGTTTGATAATCTATACAACTAAAGTCATGAGTGACAAGGACCTCACTCATCCTAACCACCCTATGAAAGATACTGTGAAAGATTATGAAGACATCAAAAAACAAAATAATCATTTAACTTTATTATTTTTAAATAAGGGTTTTGAAACACTCTATAATAATATATTTGAGGGCCACATAATGATTCTTCTGTTGCTCCAAGCGGTAATTTACTTAGCAGAACATCACAAATTAAAAGAATAGTAAAATGAGAATGTTTGGATGATTCACCAATCTTGTCCTTTTCCCGAAAACTGATTGAGGGTTTGATGGCTATAACCTTTTCAGTATGTCAAACCATCATATCTCAAGGAGTTGGTAGCATTTCACTCTACATACCGACAGCCCGGGAAGCGGCGAATCCAATGATAAAACAGATAAGTGCTGCTACTTTTCAAATAAAACACATTTTTTCTGTCAATATTTTTCCATTCGTTTCTAGTTTTCACAAACGGGTTCAATCACCGAATCAATCGCACGCCTGCAATCACTTCCACGTAGAAATTCTCTCAGAACGTCCTGTCCTTCCAGTTGGAATGTCACTTGGAACGTCCGTGTCCTGAAATCGACTGGGCTTTGAAAAATGATTCCGAGTCTGAAATTTAATTCTGTAACTTCAACTTTACATGGTCATTGGATTCGGTAGGAGCAACTCCACTCATATCAGAAAATGAAACTTTAGTCAGAAACAGCTCCAGTCACATTATATAAAAGAGCAGCGTTCTGCTCCCACAATGCCATGCCATAAGGTCGAACTGTGGGGGGCACAAAGAGAGGGAAGAAGAAGAAAGAAAAAAGGTATGGCGATGGCAATGAGGCTGAAACAGTTAATCAGCAACGTGTTACTAATCGTCACTCTATTGAGGGTCTCATCAGGTGAGCCTGTGACTTCTACTGTGTGGGATGAATGTGGGAAGACGGGCCAATATACAAACGGTAGCGCCTTCCAACGTAACCTAAACTTGGTTCTGGACTCACTGGTGGGCAACGTTTATTTCAGTGGGTTCAATACATCTTTTGTTGTTGATGAGGGGCAAACAAGCAATAGCACTGTTTATGGGCTTGTCCAGTGCAGGGGAGATTTAGATTCCGCCCACTGCGCACAGTGCGCATCGATGGCCAAAGAAAAGCTTGTGCAGGGATGCCGCCATACTTCTGGATTCATTCAGCTAGAAGGCTGCTTCTTACGTTACGCCAATTATTATTTTTACAACGATTATATTGACAGTTCGCAGAAGAAGTCAATAGTTGTTCTTTGCAGCAGTAGGAACAACAGTCAGCCAGAGCAGTTCACAAATGCTGTTAGGGCACTGCTCTCAAATCTTACCACTAAAGCTGCGCAAGATCCCCAACTTTTTGCGGCAGATTCAGTTGCTGCTCCTTCTTCTTCGATGGAGTATATCTACAGCATAGCTCAGTGTTGGAGAGATCTGTCACCTAAAAGTTGTGGGCTTTGCCTAACTTCTGCCTTGGAAAAGATATTGGCATGTCAAACGGGAGCTCTCGGAGCACAATTTGGGTCTAAGAACTGCTATTTGCGTTACGAGGTTTATGGATTTTTCGTTACTCCCATTATGTCGCCAGACGTGTCTCCACAAAACTTTCCACTATCTGGTAATCTTCTTTCACATAACTACGTCTATCGGTCTGAGTATCTTGGACTTAGACTACAGATATATCTGTCTTGGAAGAGGGTTCTGGAATTTTAATTTTTCAATCTAGTGCAGAGGGAGGGTTCTGTACTTTTAATTTATCAATCTAGTGTTTTAATTAGTAGTTTTTTTTGATAGAAAAAAAACCCTTCTCTTTATATTAAAATAAAAAAGATATTACATATATTTGTTTTATATCTGACAAATTTTTTCTCTATATCTATTTCCAAAACTTCTCTGCATTGTGTGTCTTATTGTCACACTTTCTATCAGCTATATAGATTTAGCATTCAAATGCCCCAAAATTGCAACAAAATCTTTGTAAATTATATCAAAATACATAAATCGTAGTCTCTTCTATGTTGTAATTGTCTCCTGTGAATAGTTAATGCTACCAGTATTAGCTATAACACCGTGTTCAAAAGCTGTAAAATAAAACTTATCAGCCCTTTTTTATATTTTTTTGGATAGCAGGTTTGCAGTCATGTTTTGTTCCCTGTATATATGGTGAAATTAAATGCTTTGGAAGGTGCTTATCAGATTTAAGATCATGTTTGTTAGTATAGGTGAGTTGAAAGATCATGTTTGTTAGTATAGGTGAGTTGAAATTAGTGTAGTCTTGCACTCAATCTATGCTGCCTTTAGCTTATTCATATACATATATTCTCTACAGCTTAAGTCATTTTGAGGCAATAAAAGCTCCCATAATGTTATGATCTCTACTTTGATATTTGTAACATGTCCATCTTCCCACCAAAAATAAAAAGATTTACCTGGCTCTGTGACTATGACTACTCCGCAGTCACATTTCGTCCTATTACTTATCCATGCAAAAACCTATTGGGAATTCTGGCCAAATATCTCTGTAGTTATGTTCTGCGATTGTGGCTCATCATCATCAGACCAATTTCGTCTTAATTACATCTTCCCATATCACCACTCCCTTTTAACAAAAGTAAGTGCATTTCTGCTGTACCATATGAACCAATTATGTATAATGAAAGGGTTCGGAGTCTTTTGTGAGTTTTGAAAGAAGATTTAAGACCGTTATAAATTAAAAGTTAAAAAATTTTGAAACAAGATTTAAGACAGTTATACATCAAAAGTTAAAAAGGACGAAATTTATTTTAAAAGTAATTATATAACTTTTGTTAGAGTAATTATAAATTAACAATTAAAAAGTGAAGATTTATTTTTATTATAAAATAGTTATATAATTTTTATTAATTTAATTTTTAAATTAGTTAATTAAAAAATTATTATATAAACATGTGTGAAATAAACCTGAATTGTGGTTTTCTTTAATTATGATATTGTATCATGTAATCAGATCTATTTAGAAATTATTCCTAATCAAATCCAAAATCTAGCAGAAGCTGCATAGTTTTAATAATGTTTTCTTTTTGGGAAGCTCATATACATAATATACTATTTTGCAAATTTGCAGAAAGCCACAGATATGAGGTTCTTGGGATATGTCTGGGTGTGGTAGCCTCTATACTTGGATTATTTACGGCCATAATCCTTTGGAAGTGGATATTTTTCTACCGTATGAAATGCGCAAGGAAACTGAATCCTCGAACCAAAGGTCTTGAAATTGCAGCTGAATCATTCAGGTTTGTGTCATGTGAACTGTTGACCTATTTCATTACAGCCAGATAAATGGTTTCCTTGTAATTGTTTAACCAGGTGACGATGGAGAATCTATATTGTCGCCAAATATAGCCAATCGGGAACTTATTTTCAAATATGATGTTCTGAGAGAGGCTACCTCCAATTTTAAAGCAGAGAACAAGCTTGGCGAGGGAGGTTTTGGATGCGTGTTTAAAGTGAGCCACTAACATTATATTCAATTAAATTAGATATTTCCTGTAGCAGCTTCAAGTTATAATGGACATACATATAAATTTGGAGATCGTTGATGTGCAGGGGGTTCTTCCAGATGGCAGAGAAGTTGCAGTCAAACGGTTGTATATGGGTTCAAGGCAGGGAGACGCTGAATTTATGAATGAAGCAAATCTCATTAGTCATGTTCAGCACAGGAATCTAGTGAAGTTGCTTGGTTACTGCGTTGAAAACTCAGAAAGGCTACTGGTTTATGAATATCTCCAGAACAGTAGTCTCGACAGGATTATATTTGGTTTGCTTTTAACTCTTTAACTGCTTAATCGCTGCATAGATCGTTGATTTGTTCAAATTTGTGTATGTAGCTTGCTAATGTTTTTACTGTATGTGATACATTTTACTCCTTAGTCGCTCATTGGTGTCTGGATCTATTGGAGTTTGTAGATGCAACCGCAACCAACTAATGTGTTTAGTTGTATAATGCATTAATTGCAGATACAACCAAACGTCATTTACTTGACTGGAATGATCGGTATGAAATCTTAGTTGGAACTGCACGTGGGCTGGCCTATCTTCACGAGGAATCTGATATTCGGATCATCCACAGAGATATTAAAGCGAGTAATATTTTACTAGATGATAAGCATCGACCGAAAATAGCAGACTTCGGGTTAGCCAGATTATTTGCAAAAGATCAAAGCCATGTTAGCACTAGAGTTGCAGGAACTTTGTAAGAAATTTCCTGACCGTTCAGTCTTGCAACTAATTCATTTCTATAAATTTCAGTACATAAACCTGCAATTACAAATCATATATCTGAAAATGGATGACATTATGTTGAGAGCGTTAAGCTATTGACATTTCACTGTCGATAACATTTTGCAGAGGTTACATGGCTCCTGAGTACGCCTTACGTGGACAGCTGACAGAGAAAACAGATGTATTCGGCTTTGGAGTGCTTGTACTTGAAATTATGAGCGGAAGAAAGAATCAAAGTTTGGCTCATGAGATGGATTTTCTCATCGAAGGAGTATGGCTCATATGATCTTATATTTGAATTGTAAATTTTCTAATTTGTCCATAACAGTATGATCCCCTCCTCACTAAAGTTTTATGTTTGGTTGATATTGGCCAATTAACAGACATGGAGACTGTATAAAGCAGAAAGAGCTTTAGAAATTATTGATCGTACATTGGAGGGTAGCTATACTGGCGAGGAAGGGATTAGAGTGATTAAAATTGGTCTTCTGTGCACACAAGCAGCTCCAACGTTGCGGCCATCAATGTCTCGGGTGGTGTCGATGCTGACAAGTGAGCGAGAAAATCTTCCTTCGCCGACAAAACCTGCTTTCATAGATCTGGATAGTGTGGGCACACCTGACCAGATTAAACGTATTTGGCCTTGGCAACCAGCAAGTTCCGACACGCATTCTGCCGCGGCCGATCCTTCATCGGGCATTCTGGAGCCCAGGTGAAAATCAGAAAATATTTCTGGCCGTTATGGTCAATGGATGGCCGTTCGGATTTAAATAACTGTAAGCACTTCACATGTACCCAAGTTTATGATGTAAGCACTTCACGGTTGAATGATAATTTTCCTTAGTATCGACACAGAAATGGGGCTTTTCTTTTTTGAATTGGTGGGACAACGGGCGCGAGTAATCAAACTTTTATTAGTGCGTAAGAAGATGGAAAAGGTTGCTTTTAGTTAAAGCGTCTATTTCTATTTAATCACTTTTCCTCGAGTAAGAGTAAATTAAATATTATGGTGGCGTTGATTAAGTTTTATTGAAATTAAATTTTGTTTATTGGAAAAGTAATTAATTAAAAAGAAAATGTTAAAATACAGGAAATTTTAATTTAAGAAATAAAATTAAAAGATTATAGGAAAAATTAAATTCAAAATTTTTATTTTTGAAAGTAAATTGAATATTAAATCAATTAAAATAAAATGAATAAACTTTTAAATTTCAGAAATATTATAATTAAGATAAGAAAAATAATAGGAAATTAATAATAAGTAAATAAATTACAAATTAAAAAAACTTATCTCATATAAAAAAAAGTTTGAACTTTCCAAGAGAATTTAACATTAAAAAATATAATTATTATGGTGATTAATTGACAGTTAAATTAAATTAAAATTATATTTATATATATATATATATATATATATATATATATATATATATATATATATATATTTCTTACTCTCTAACTAATACTTATTTTTAACCAATAAAATAAAAACACACCTCAGACTAAATATAGTGTGACAAATTGTCTATTTAATATAACACTAATTACATCTTAACTCAAATGACTTACATTTTAAATAGCTTGAAATCATCCTAATATTAATTATATTGTAATTGAAATTTAATATACATCTTAAATAACTTTATATAATTAATAACATGATAATAATTTTTTGATATAATTAATAATATTATTAAATATACGTCTATAAAGCCTGTGTCATAGAAGTTACAAATCTACTTTCGCCATCATTTATGATTTTAAAGGTTTAAATGTAGTTCCTAAATGTTAAACATGATTGATAAAAATTAAACATTTAAATTCAGATTTTAAAAAACTTGAGTTTAAGTTATTTAATGTATAGAATTCGAGAGCCCTATTATTTTTCGAAGTGTTGAGTTTAGTTATGCATTCAAAAATGTGTTTTAAGCAATAAAAAAAATCACATTTTTTCTTGAAAAATGCCTTTTCATCTATGAGTCAGACTAAACCGTAATAAATTTGTATAATCATTACCATAACTATAAACTTCACAATATACATTCTCAGAGAGACAAGAAAAAATACTAGTTTTACACTTCTACTACTTACAATAACAACATGTGCAACAATATTACAATGTGTTCAAAGAAGGCATTTGCTCTTACAAGCAATGGCATAGCTCTCTACATTCTTCACTTAAAAAGAAGGTATGAAACATAAAGTCAAATCAAGAAATGACATAACTCTCTACATTCTTCACTTAAAAAGAAGGTACGAAACATAAGCTCAAATCATTGATGAATGTTATGTATGTGCATGTTTAAAAGTCTCTATAAGGAGTTAGGGTGATGGAAGCATTATAACCATCCTTTGGACCCCTTTTGTAGACTGGGCCTCGCCATAAAACCAACATTAATGAATTTTACAAAATAATATAACTGTGAATGTGAGTAATATTTGTTGTGAGTTATTTCCATACTAGTATGTATTAATAAATTATTTATTTCCTTTCCAAATTAAATTATACATTTTAGAATGCAATATGGTAACCAAAAAAAAGAATTTTAATATTAATATCATCATAACCAAAGTTTAAAATTTATACCATCATAACTAAAGAAGGCCAAATTATACGACACCACATTGTCCATAAAAAATAAATAAAAGTTAGTTAAAAAATCATAAAACATGCATGAGATAAATGGAAACTATAAATTATAAAAAGTAAGCCAAACACCAACTCATCAAACATAAATAACAACATTTTACTAGATACCATTTGTTGGGATTCAACTGAGTTAAGTAAGTTGTTCATTTATAATCATTTTGAGAGGTAGTCCTAACTCACTAATTCCTCATGATTTTTGAATAGTCCACTTAGTAATAATTGCATCGTGTGATGCTCACATGGGTGAAGAATGCAATGAGTGCTAAGTGGACTATTCAAAAATCATGAGAAATTTGGAAATGGTCATAGACTAATGTCTTACTTAAGAGAGTTGAATCCTAAAAAATAATATCTAATATAATGCAATGTGGAAACCCTCAATTATGCTTAAAAACATTTTACTAATCAAACAAAAAGAAAAAACACGTCCTATTCAACCTCACCAAAGTGAAATAAAACTCAATTAAATTTAGAATTTGATGGTGAAAAATGAAATGAAAACCCATAACATTAAAATATAATAATAAAAAACCCAAGAGTAAAAAAAATAAACAGTAAACTTAATGTAAAAAATTGACTTCAAGTGTAAGAAAGTAAGTTCAAGACTTACACATAATCACTAAAAAAATATAATATTGAAACCTAAACTATTATTACTCTTCCAAATAACACAAATAGTGTTATGACTTACATTGTTTTAAAGTATAATCAATACACACTTGTACTAAGCTTTAAAATATAGTATTGAAACCCAAATCATTGCCATCGTTCCAAAATGGCGTATAGTTTACAATATCCTAAAAATATGATTGCAGAGTAGTAATAAGTTTCCATTTTAAATAGATATTTTCAAAAGTGTAAGCTCTTGGAAAGACATCCAACTCACCAAAAGAAAAATATAAAATTATGAATTACCATCACATCTATCCTACACTTAAATGGTCTATTATTCCTGCCCTTAAATGGTCTAGTATTTTATTCAACGTATATTTCATGTTAAACGAGACATTCAACTCACCAAAGGAAAGAAATAAAAAATTGTGAATTACCATCCCATCTGACCTACACTTAAATAGGTTAAATTGTTTATTATTGTATTGGAAGTATATTTCATGTTCAACAGTCCCATTCTTTTTAGATGGTGTGATAATCTATACAACTGAAAGTCATCGGTGACGGCCCTCACTCGACCTAACCACCCTGTGAAAGACTCTGATCACATTATAAAACAAAATAATCATTAAACTTTATTAGTTTTTGAAACAATCTTTTATATTAGCCCTTATATAATAATCAGCTTTCTGCGCGACATAATGATGCTTCGGTTGCTCCAAGCAGTAATTTACGTACCAAAATATCACAAATTAAAGGAACAGTAAAATGAAAATATTGGATGATTCACAAACCTTGTCCTTTTCCAGAAAAAGATGAATGAGGGTGTGATGCCCATAACGTTTACAGTATGGTCATATATTCTATTTAGCTGCAACTATCATGATGTCAAGGAGTTGGTAGCGTTTCACTCGGATGAAAATCGACAGCCCAGGAAGCAGCGAATCCAATGATGCAAGAGATAAGTGCTGATCTTCTTGCATCTCCTGTCCTTTCTGGGCGTTTCTTTTTTGTAACAACTTTTATCTTTAATAAAAGTTTGTCGCTTTTTCCTGTTAAAAAAAAAATGATGCTAAGTACAATTTTTCTGTCCATATTTTCCCATTCGTTTCTAGTTTTCATCATCGGGTTCAATCGCCGAATCAATCCCACGCCTGCAATCCCTTCCACATCGAAGTCCTCAGAACGTCCTGTCCTTCCGGGTAGAATGTCTCTCAGGAACGTCCGTGTCCTGAGATCGACTGGGCTTTGAATAATGATTGAGTCTGAAATTTAATTCTGTGACTTCAACGTTACATGGCCGTTGGATTAAGTAGGAGCAACTCCACTCATATCAGAAAAATAAACTTTAGCCTTACATGGCCATTGGATGTCGAGCTCAAAGCGGAAAGCAAATCTCCTGTTCACTGCGTGTCCACGAAATGAGTATTTGGGTGAATTATCAACGCCGAAATGGAGCTTTTAATTTTTTTAATTGGTGGGACAATTGAGGGAGTAATCAGATTCTTATTAGGTGGAGAATATAATTTAATACGTAACAAAATGGAAAGGGTGGGCTTTATTTAAATCAGTGTGTACTTTTATTTAATAATTTTTTCTTAGAGTAAGAGTAAATTAAATATTATGATGGTGTTCATTAATTTTTATTTTAATTAAATTTGCCTCATCGGAAAAGTAGTTAACTAAAAAAGAGGATAGTAAAATGTTAAGAATATAGAAAATTTTAATTTAAGAAATAAAATTAATGAATTATGAGAAAAAATTAAATTCGACAATTTGACTTTAAAAGTAGGATAATAAATCAATTAAAAATTAAATGACTTTAAAAATAGGATAATAAGCCAATTAAAAATTAAATGAATAAATTTATTTAATAATTTTTTCTTAGAGTAAGAGTAAATTAAATATTATGATGGTGTTCATTAATTTTTATTTTAATTAAATTTGCCTCATCGGAAAAGTAGTTAATTAAAAAAGAGGATAGTAAAATGTTAAGAATATAGAAATTTTAATTTAAGAAATAAAATTAATGAATTATGAGAAAAAATTAAATTCGACAAATTGACTTTAAAAATAGGATAATAAATCAATTAAAAATTAAATGACTTTAAAAATAGGATAATAAACCAATTAAAAATTAAATGAATAAATTTATAGAGTTAAATTAAAGAGTAAATAAAAATTATGAATTTTCTAATTTTCTAATGAAAAATATTACAAATTAAAATCACTTGTTTAATAAAAATTATAAATACTTAAAAATAAAGAGAGTTCCCAAAATAATTGAACATAAAAAAATATTGTAATAAGTTTATATATATATATATATATATATATATATATATAAATAATGTTTTTAATCTAATTTTATATTAAATAAATAATAATAATATTCAATTTTATCCTTTAAAAAAATATATATTAAAATATAAATAGTATGTTTTCTCATTCAAACCTATTAAATTTTATTATTAAACTTTAAAAATTATAAATTATAAAATAACATTATTCTCTTGAGGGGTTTAGTAGCTTTCATGGTTTAACATGGCTTATTACTCTCCAACGAGTAAGTGTATTTGATAGCTGGAACAAAAACGTGATTCAAATCAAACATAGTGTGCATAATTTTCCATTCTGTATAATACTAGCAATTTCCCCAAAAGGTGTAAAGAGAGGCCGATAGGATTGTTAAATTATGATAATTTTAAAGACACCTACATTTGTATTCATCATCCCAATATTATTAGCTTTTCCATGGAGAATATATCACTTTTACTAAAAAGTGGAATCTCAACCCATTAATTGATTAACTTTGTAGTGTCAATATGAAAATAGCACAATCAAATTGAGAAAGAGTTGAAACATCTTTTTAGGTGATTTTTTCAAATTTCAATGTGAAGTTAGAAATATTTATGGTTGTGACCCAAACTTAAAACTTTAATGTGAATGTAATAAACTCATATATATGGTTATATAACTTCCTAAGAAGTGTTATTTAGATCATTATAAATATCTATATACGAAGTTATATAACTTCTAATAAAATATTGGGTAGATCATTTTTAAGAAAGGTGAATTAGAAGAGTCTCTCACTTATCAAGAAAGAAATTTGCAACTTTGAGTCAATAGTCTCCAAAAATAAGAGGGAATAATGAATTTTGTTCACTAGAGGAAATTGTGAGGAAAGTTGTGAGGAAAGGGCTTCCTCTTCGGCTTGTACTAAGAAAGGAAAACCAACAATGTACTAGGAATAAAATATGTACTTATAACAAATATAACCTATACAACCCAAATTCTTACACTGTGCCTACTGGGCACAACGTATAAGCATATATGTGATGCACGGTGAGGGTGAATGCAATCTTAGTTATTGTTAATTTGGTGAACGTGTATAGTTCGATATATATATATATATATATGAAATCACCAAAAATTGGGTATGTAAAAAAACAAAATAACTATTTTGTCATTCAAAGGAAAAACTAAAATAGATAACCATCTCGAAAACCACAACAAAGAGTAACCACGCACTTTTTTTTATTATAAGATAATTAATTCCTCTCTAATTTGCAAAATTGCATGGGGGAGATATTTTTAAAACTAAATGAGGGGATACTTGTATTCTTATACATACACGTGTCTCATTAATAATACAAGTGGAAGAGTAATTAGATTTTATCGTCAAGAGTCTACTAAATTAGATTTTATGGTCAAGAGTCTACTAACTACTCGAAGGACATTTATATGCATGCGAGACTGTACGTGTATAATGATAAGTCTTGAAAGTTAAATTTCAAAATATCTCCATAAACTTCATTATTGTAACAAGCCTTACACTCTGATGAAAAGAACAATTGAAGAGAACTAACCTAAACAAACCTTCGATTTACCAAATGAAAAATTCATTTTAAAGAAATGAAAATGAAAATGTGCTAGGTCAAATTTGAAAATTAACTTTGAGATTCAATTTAATTAACAAAAATTGAGGATCGACTAATTGCGATAGAGCGCTTTCAATGCATTATCCTCTTTGGCCCGCTGACACATGGAAGAATCCGTGATACAACACAAGCTTGGATAATCCAAATAATTGAGAGTGTGTGTGGTTAATTTGGTAACCAAATGCTCCATCATTGACACTCTCAAAGGGTGCAGTGATAATGTCTCAACCAACTCACCGTTAAGCAAATTGGTGGTCCAATTTGATGGTAAAATTCTGTAATTCTGGCGCTGAATTTCTGGTTCTGCATACAGTTTTCTGATAGTTGGGATGACCACATCCACGCTTTCCTACATTGTACGGAGACATTATATTCGTACTCTCACAAGTATTAGCATTTTTGCAATACTGGTATTGCACGTCCAAGCATAAGTAGCAGGGGAATAGAGGGGCGCATTAGGTAGTAAGGATAACAAAGAATATGAATAGAGGGATGAAGGAGATGAACATATAATTCCATTGGGCGAAAATCAAATGTTAGGCACGGAATTAGCGTTGAGAAGAGGAGAATGACACAACAACGACTTGAACGACAAAGCCAATCAATGGCAGGTAGTGTTAAGTAACCCCTATGTCTATTAAATAACTCTTTTTATATTAATGAATTTCCTGCCAATTCTCAGCACTAAAAGTAGTCCTGTGAGACATTAACATTTGAAAAAATGAATGATAACAACCCATCACAATTCCAAATGTGATCGATTCCAAAGAACCCATCAAAATTCCAAGGAAGGCAAGGCGAGCGATGAGAAGGCCGATGGGGAGGCGAACGTTTGAGGAGGCCAGTGGATGAAAATGGAAGAGGTGAGCCTATGAACCATTAATTAATTAAAAATTATTAATTGCCACCTTAAATGAGGGGACTACTCGGTGAAATCACATCCCTTGCTCTCAAGCATATTCCCTTAAGGCCTAATCCTATTCATTGATTTAAAATAATTAAAATTTTAGATGTTCACATCTACCCTGAGTTGAATTGAAATAGGTTAAGTTGATAAGCCTAACCACAGTAGATATGAGGAGAGTTTCACCACGTAAACAGAAGGTTATTGATAAATATTTTGGAAAACTATGGCGAAGTAACAACCAAAATGGACAACTTCGAAGATTTGGTTTGTTTTAAAAGTCGTCAAAACTTTTTTTTCCAAATCTCGTTAGTAAATTTGGCGGAAAACGCTCCCTTTGCAAGTTTTACTCTCACAACACAAAACTCGAACTTTCAGTAAAACTTATTAAAAATAAAAATAATGACATTTTTAATAGGTAGAAAGCTCTCTAATAGGATGTATTGTCCAAATCTTGTTAGTAAATTTGGCGGAAAACTGTCCCCTCGTAAGTTTTACTCTCACGAGGTAAAACTCGAATTTTCAGTAAAACTTATTAAAAATAAAAATAATAACAATTTTAACAGGTAGAAAGCTCTCTAATACGATGTATACGGGTTTCATTGTAATATATCTTTGCATGCCTATGAATATTTCCAAGAATTATTGCTAGATGAATACTCTGCATAGCCTCGTTCAAAATGAAGATCATGCTTGGAAATAAATTTGTTACATGAATACTCTGCATAGCTTCATTCAACACGAAGATCATGCATGGAAATAAATTCGGGTGGGGTGATCATCCACCTTACTGCTTACTATTATGTAACAATCTTGTTTATTATTTTATAATAAATATTACACACTAAACTCAAGCTTCCCATGTACAGCGACTACACCTTGAAAACCGCCATACCCAGTATTAATACATTTACAAACACAAATAAAAAACTTTCCATTTCTAAACAGTATTCAACTTTAAATCAGACTCAGTCTAGCATTCAAATGTTACGAGGGTGCACCGATGACGGCCTTGTCAAACAAAGACGCCAATTGGAAATCATCCTGGGGCTCTCATCCAAACACCTATCCTACACCTGGGCACATTTCCAGCTGCATTTTCGTGGAGATATGGTTCCAGCTTAAGGAAAGCATGGTGAAATAATTCGAAACATGTAGTCTGATCGTTCTTATTCACAACCGCGGGGCCAGAGTTGTGGGAACCAAAAGCGACTGGAGTCTCAACATCTAGTACCAATTGAGAAGCAGCGATTCCCTGAGAGCAAGGGCAGGCAAGTTGAAAATAATTAATATTATTTTGTATTAATGGAGAAATGGTTACATAGTTGTAACGTATCTCCTTAGTTTAGGATTTGTTCCTAGAGTTTAGGAGTGTGGTTGCAACTTCCTGATTTCCAGAGTTGTATTTAATGATGTAATCTTTTCGTTGATGGTAATAGAGTGTACGAGAGTGATCTCTCTGTCTTGTGAGTGTAGTCTCCAGGTGCAGGCCACACCTGTGAGCTGCATCTCCTTCTTTTCAATTCTGCTCACATTTTATCTTGGTATCAGAGCTCAGATTGGGTGAGCCTGATCTTTTATCACCTTTGTAGCTGAAGTTCCTTTGTAGCTAGCTTGCCTGTGTGGTAGAATTGCCTATGTGGCTTGAAGTGCCTCTGTGGCCACATGCACACAAGAGCTCTATGCTCAATTGAGTAGGTGGACTGCAGAACACCTGGCTCGGACTCGGAATTTTTTTTTTTTTCTGAGTAGAAGGGAATTGGCGCGCTTTTCACGCTGACAGTAGCGCTAGGAGGTGGAATTGGCGCGACTGTTTGGGGATTAATCGCGCCAGAGCGCCAGAACACCCGATTGGCGCGGAATTTCATGGATTAATCGCGCCAGCAAATTTACTCTAAGTGATTTTTAATTGGCACGGATTTTTCGCTCGGGAAAGCGCCAATACGCATGGGAACGCGCCAATCTACCTTCAAGGGGATCTGCGGGAAGCCTCATCTTCGTTTGGCGATTTGCAAGGGGTGCAGATCGGCGAAGTTGCAGATCTATCCGGGAGAGGCAAATCAGATCAATTTTGATCAGATCAATTCTTCGGCTCTATTGAAAACGCCAAATTTGCTCATCAGAGCGGGAGTGCCAGACACTGTAGATCGGTGGTAGAGGTGACAGATCAATCTGACAAGTATCGTTTTTTGTTGTTGGGTAAATTCATTTTGTAGATCTTATCAAAATGAGTAATACGATGGAATCTTACCTTCACGAGTCTGGTAAACTTGATGGATCTAACTTCACGAATTGGAAGTTTAAGATCCAGACTTTGCTTGAGGGTGTGAATGCGTGGTCCATAGTTACAGGTGATGAGAAGAAGCCAAATGCGGGGACGCAGGAGCAAGACTGGGATAAACGAGAGAGCAAGGCGAAAGTTTTGCTGAAAATTTCTGTGAAGGACAACGTTATTGCGCACATCAGAGACCATAAAATGTCTGCGGAGATCTGGACGACCATCAAAAATCTGTATCAGACCCAGAACATAAGCCGAGTCTTGGCACTTAAAAGCAAGCTATTATCGATGAGGATGAACGAAAATGAGACTGTTGCTGCATTTGTTGTGTGAATCAAAGATGTGAAAGACGGATTGGGGAACATTGGAGTGACAGTGTCTGACTCTGATCTTGTCACAATCACACTGAACGGGATGCGAGATGAATTTCAAATGTTCATCACTGGATTGCGGGCAAGGGAGAAAGCGCCCACATTTGATGATCTGACAGGGATCTTGCAGCAAGAGGAGGAGTGGCGGCAGAACTTGAACCCCGAGAGTGATGATCTTGCGCTGATGGCAAAACGACGATCATTCAGAGGAAAGCAGTCACAACAGCAATCAAAGCAGAAAGGAGGAACATCACATAAGAATTCACATTCACATAAAGGTATGGTTGAAAATCAATCTGAAAAGAAATGTTATTATTGTGGAAAGAAGGGTCATATACAGAGTGAATGTTATAAGAAGTAGGCTGATGATGCAAAGAGGAAGCAGGCAAATGCAAAGCACAGAGGATAGTTTGTTGAAGAAGAAGTTAAAGACTTCAGTCATGAATTTCGACTGTTCACAGTCGACTGTGCCCTTTCAGCATCTAATGAGGACGATATTTGGTATGTCAATTCCGGAGCATCCTCTCACATGACAGGTAAAAAGGAATTTTTTGATAGTCTTGAAGAAAGTATAAATGGATCAAAAATATACCTAGGAGATGATAGTGGATACGAGATTAAAGGTTATGGGGTAATTTCAGTGAAGTTACCAAATGGAAAAACTAGTCACCTTAAAAATGTTTTAAATGTACCTGGAAGTAAGAAAAATCTGATATCTATATCCATGATCGCAGATCAAGATATGCAAGTCGAGTTCCTTAAGACTCATTGTGTGATAAAGGATTACAGGAATGAAATAGTTGCAACAAGCATGCGAGTTGGAAGCCTATACAGACTGGATGCAAAAGGTATACCAAAGCAATCCATGGTTGCAGGAGGATCGACAACCAAACAACTCTGGCATCAGAGGTTCAGTCACTTGAATTTGCAGGACCTCATGTTATTATAGAAGAAAGGTATGGTTGAGGGACTCCCTATCTTTCGTAATATTCAGTTAAATTGTGATGGTTGTGCCTTAGGAAAAATGCATAGAGAACAGTTTCCTGTGCATGATAGGAGGAAGGAAATAGATATTTTAGAACTAGTGCACACTAATGTATGCGGACCTATGCCGATAAGGTCGCTAGGAGGAGCATATTATTTTCTGTTATTTACTGATGACCACACAAGATATTCATGGGTTTATTTTTTGAACAAGAAAGGTCAGACTTTCCAGTGCTTTATAGAATTTAAAACCTTGGTGGAAAAACAGTTTGGTAAGAGTATAAAAATTCTCCAATCTGATCAAGGGGGAGAATACAAGTTAAGGGAATTCATGAAATTTTGAAAATCTCAAGGGATTGTTCAGTAGTCTACAGTGCCACACACACCACAGCAGAATGGAGTTGCAGAGCGCAAAAACAGAACCTTGGTGGAGTGCGCAAGGAGCATGTTACAAGGTAAGGGTTTGTCTAATAGTTTTTGGGCAGAGGCTATTAACACGGTTGTATATTTGAAGAATAGAATTCCTACCAGGTATCTTGGCTTCAAAACCCCTTTTGAAGGTCTATATGGATTTAAACCAGTAGTAAACCATCTAAGTGTATTTGGGTCAAAAGAATTTGCCCATATACCCAAAGCTGATAGGAAGAAATTAGACCCTAAAGCAGTTAGATGCATCTTTGTTGGTTATGGCACAAAATTTAAAGCAAATAAATTATAAAAATCTTGAGTCTCGTAAGACATTTGCAAGCAGGGATGTAGTGTTTCATGAACAGGTACAAGAAGGGAAAAATGACGTTGGTGATGATTGGCACATTCCATTGTTGTTGGAGGAAAGCAGCGAGGATGAAAGAGAGCAGGAGCAGAAAGAAGAGCAAAAAGAAGAACAGCAAGAAGGTGATAATGCAAGCCCAGTTGTAGCAGAAGAAAACAAATTTGAGGTAAGTCCCCTACCAAGGAGATCAGGTAGGAAGACTCAATTACCATTAAAATTCAGAGACTATGCTTTGATGTCAAAGGTTTTGAACATTGTAGAACCCACTAATTAGAAATAAGCTAGTCAATTTAAAGAGTGGAGAGATGCAATGAATGAAGAAATGGAATCAATTCTTAGAAATGATACTTGGGATTTAGTTGACCTTCCTAGGAATAAAACACCCATAGGATGTAAATGGTTGTTTAAACAAAAATGAATGCATACGGAAGTATAGAGAAATTAAAAGTTAGGTTGGTTGCAAAAGGATGTTCACAACAGGAAGGTATAGATTTTGATGATACTTTTGCACCTGTAGCAAAGTTAAATACAATCAGAATGCTTATTGCTTTAGCTACTAAATGTAATTGGGAATTACACCAGCTTGATGTTAAATTTGCATTTTTAAATGGTGATTTAAAAGAGGAAATTTACTTAGTACAGCCAGAAGGATTTGTAAAGCAGGGGCAGGAACATCTTGTTTGCAATTGAAAAAGGCTTTATATGGTTTAAAGCAAGCACCTAGGTCTTGGTACAAAAAGGTTGATTATTTTGATTTCTTTGTATGTGGATGACATGATTATAACAGGAGATGCAGATGATTTAATCAGAGGAATCAAAAGGCTTATGGCACAAGTTTTTGAGATGAAATATCTCGGAAGCCTTCATTACTGTCTGGGATTAGAAGTATGCAGAGATACTGGGCAAACTTTTCTTACCCAAGGGAAGTATGCTAGAAATATGTTGGAAAAGTTTGGTATGGATCAGTGTAGATCAGTAGCGACACCTTTGCAGCAGAATCTGAAGTTGAGCAGTGACAATGGCACTAAAGAGGTTGATGCTACAATGTACAGATAGCTCGTTGGCAACTTGATATATCTTACAACAACTAGACTTGACTTGGCATACTTTGTTAGTGTGTTGAGCCAATTCATGTCGAAACCGCTTGAAAGTCACTAGGTAGCATCAAAAAGCGTGTTGAGGTATCTTTGTGGTACTGTTAATTATGGTATTTTATACACTGATGCATCTGATGTTACTCTAGCAGGTTTTTCAGACTCAAACTGGGCAGGTAACTTGGATGATCGGAGGTCCATCACAGGTTATGCATTCAACATAGGATCCGGAGTCATAGCATGGAGCAGTAAGAAGCAAAGTACTGTATCCTTGTCATCGTGTGAAGCTGAGTATCAAGTATTGTGTGCAACAACGTGTGAAGTAATCTGGTTGAGAAGGCTTCTTAATGATGCAGGAAAATAACAAAGGAATTCTACTTCCATCAAAAGCGACAACCAGAGCACCATTAAATTGGCACACAATCCAATGTTCCATAAAAACACCAAACATATAGACACTCACCTCCATTTTATCAGAGAGAAAGTACAGTCAAAAGAAATTGTTATTGAATATTGTAAAACTTGTGACAATATGGCTGATATTTTTACAAAGCCTCTTGCACAAGTGAATTTTGAATTGTTTAGAGGGATGTTAGGAGTTCAGGAGAACCCTTTCTCCATTAAGGAGGGGAGTTGAAAATAATTAATATTATTTTGTATTAATGGAGAAATGGTTACATAGTTGTAACGTATCTCCTTAGTTTAGGATTTGTTCCTAGAGTTTAGGAGTGTGGTTGCAACTTCCTGATTTCCAGAGTTGTATTTAATGATGTAATCTTTTCATTGATGGTAATAGAGTGTATGAGAGTGATCTCTCTGTTTTGTGAGTGTAGTCTCCAGGTGTAGGCCACACCTGTGAGCTACATCTCCTTCTTTTCAATTCTGTTCACATTTTATCTAGGCATTGAAAAGGCACTGCGAGAGCTCGTTGCGGCAGGCGCTGTCAAGGTCGGTGGGCACCATCAACATTTGGGGAGCTTCAAGGTAAACTGTTCAAAGCGAAAGAGTTTACCCGTAACAGAGAGGGTTCTTATCCAGCGGGAGCTCTCCACCCATAACTGAAATGCCCAATCCACCCATCCCCTGTATTTGAAGATTGTGACATAATACTTTAAACACATGGCGAAATGGAATAGACATCAGAAGTCCGGGTACCCATCTATTTGTCTCATTCCACTGCCCTCAAGAAACAGTTGTCAAATTACAAGGAGACAAGTGTCAAACTACAAGGAAAAGGGTAGAGAATTGAACTGATTTAAAAAGAAGGCCAATCATCCTAATTAATTACATCTTAATTTAAATAACATACATGTTAAATAACTTGAAATTTTCTATTTAATGTAATATTAATTACATTGTAATTCAAATGACACATGTTAAGTAACTTCATATAATTAATAATATGAAAAGAATTTTTTTAATAAAATTAAGTGTAAGTAATGCATGTTTCCACAAACCTATGTCATAGAAGTTGCAATTGTACTTTCACAAGAATTTATGATCTTAGAAGCTAAAGGAATATAGTTCGAAAGGTATTTAAATCTGGAAGGTGTGTGATAAAATAATTTTTTATTATTGTGAATAACAACAAAATTGTAGGAAATGGTTAGTACAAGATATTGTAATGATTGTACAATCATCATGATCATAATTATGAGTTTCACCTGATCATGAGTTTCACCACATACATTCATAGAGAGATCAAAGAATGTAGTGGTCTTACACTTCTACGAATTACAATAAGACCATGCGGAACGATATTAGAATGTATTAAAAGAAGAGCACATGTTCTTACTAACAATAATATAGTTATTTATATTTAATTCTTTATATTTTTCACTTAAAGAGAATGCATGAAACATAGGTTTAAATCATTGATGAAAATTGTATCGGCATGCTTTAGAGTTTCTATAAGAAGTTACGGCGATGGAAGTATTATAGCTATCCACGATGTTGACGTGATATAAATTTTTAGAAGTGTTAAAGGGTGAATTTAATAAGTGTAGCTAGTGGTACACATGTGGTATAATTATATGATTAGGTGTTTAGAATTATGCTCAAAAATCAAATAAGAATATTTGTAAAGTTAGTTTCAGATTGAAGAGTTTGTCATTCTGAATCCAATGGTGCAAACGACACATAAATCCGAGTTTGTATGCAAGAGTTAGAGAAAGTCAAAGGTCAAGTTTGGCTTGCCTACATGGTAGAATTGGGCTGATGCTGCAAGGCCTTCAACGAATGAGGAGGCACCAAGTGGCAGCCCGCCATTGGCCCTCGCAAATCGCACATCGCGGCAGTAAGAGATTTAGATTACAAATCGGCTCACGACAAGGTTGGAGTTGCGATGCGATGCGATTGCATATCGCAATTGCATCGACACCATGAATCAGCCCCGGCGTGGGTGAGTTCTAAAGACGATAGACCTCGGATGTGATGAATGTTTATTCTACAGTTTAAAGTCTCAGTGGGTCTGCAATCGCAGAGTTTTCATGTAACAAACCTTTTTCGTTGGACTGCTGATTGTAATGAGATGGAGGATTTCGGGCGCGGGAGTTTTATCAGTTCTAGTTTAATATCTCATTGGGTCCATAACCCCGCATCGCAACATTTTACAGTGTTAACAACCTGTAGCTTAGCTTATTGCAATTATGATACGTCCGACAGGATATGGGACGCGGTGTGACGCAATTTTTGCTTCCTTAGTGAATTTTGGAACCGAAATGTAGTTTTCTGTCGGTTTTAGAGCAATTTGTGGAACAATTAGTGGAGGAACTGGGAGAAGTCATAACGTTTTCAATTCTTATCCAAATTGGATGCAGAAAGAGGCTAGATAGCCATTTTTTTAGTATGTTGAACTCATTGAGACAGGTTGTAGAGACAATTGAGCATTGAAAACACACTTTTGATGTAATTTGAGCATAATGAAAAGGCCCAAGCCATTGGAAGCTGGACCAAGGAGACATAGCCCAGGAGGGGTGAACTTCTTTATCATATGCTTGTGGTGTGTTGTATTTTGTTGTTCATTGTTGTTATATTTCTATTGTTCAACATATGTTTTTATGTTAATTTGTTCATAACCTTTACATAAGAAACTCTCATGAAAACCCATTAATTAAGAAAAAAATTTGAATCCTTAAGCACTTGAAAAGAAAATGATAAGCATCTTGGGTTTAATTTTGAATGGGGAATTAGTACAACATTACTAATCTGCTCCATTTCAGATCAAGTTAGTATTAGAGAACTAGTTTTTCATATTAGATTTGCTTAGTGAAATAATAATTTATTTGTTTGCAAATTTATGTAATGCTTACAAGGTTAAAACTCAAAAGAGGAGAAGGGACGCTGGTTGAAAGCCCTGAAATTGGGTCAGGTGGAAGAAGATCAAGGTTGCCAAATTCTTCTACACCATTACATCTTCAATTGCAGACATTTCAGATGAATCTCGAGAGATTATGTCTCATGAAGGATAACCTATCATGACATAAGATGAGAAAACATTAAGAAAGGCTTTTTTTGATATGACAGAGATGGTTAAGGTCCTCTATGAAGAGAGGAATATCAAATTGCAAGGAGAAAGTTCCAAGCCTCCCAATGGAGAAGGCTCTTTAGGAGGAGGTAATTGAAAATAATATAGAGGAAAAGGAGGTAATGGGAATGGAGGAAAACCTCCATCATCTCCACCATCTTCTTCATCTTCTTTCTCGAAAGCATCTTCACACTCTTTCGCGAATACCACCATTACTCATACTCATCATCATTTTTCAAAAGGGGTTGGTAAATCACCTTTTCTGAAGATTGATGTTAAATTCGAGTTTCCTATGTATAATGGGGAAGTTAATGCAGAGAAGCTGGATAAATGGATTCGTCTGTTGGAGGTGTATTGTAGAATTCAGAACCTTCAAGAGGATGATATCAAAATTCAGTTGGCTTCATTGAGAATGGAGGGTGCAACACTTGTATGATGGGAAGCAAGGACTCAAGATGAGATAAAAAAACATTGTAAGATCTCTATTACTTGGTCTGATTTCACTGTTGCAATAAAAAGACAATTCTACCCTTTAGCTCATATGCAAAAATCTATCATGAATTGGAAAAATTTAAGACAGTTGAAAGGTAAAAATGTGCAAGAATATACTCAAGAGTTTAGGAAAAGAGATCTTATGCTACGAGTAGACTTACATTCATAGGATACCTTGCTAAAATACATAGGAGAGTTGCATATCTATCTTCGACATACCATTCTTATGTTTAGTCCCACAAATCTTGATGAGGTATGTGTTCAAGATACACACCTCGAAGCAAGAGAGAAAAATATATAGGAAGAAGGTAAGAAGAAGCCATTTCAAAGTGGAGAAAAAGTGAAGAAGCTTAAAGGAAAGAAGAAGAAAAATGATTTTGTTAAGAAAGAATGGGAGAAACCCAGGTGCAAGAATTGTTCCAAGGAGGGGCATGATGAACAACATTGTTGGAGGCTTCATCCAAAATTACGCTAGAAGAAATTTAACAATAAACAGAAACAAAAGACCAACGCTTCTGCACAACAAGACTTGGGTTCAGACTCAAACGATGAAACAAAAATCACAGCCATAGTCACCAAGGGAAAAGTCATGGAAAAAGTAAGCAAAGAGGCAGCCATGGAAAGTACCAGTAACTCTCACAGTGTTTCAAATGAGGAAAGTTGGATCGAGCTATTCCACATCCTAGTTATTTCCAAACATATGAAAATTGATACGCAATTTGACAATAGATCTTATGCCAACTTGATTTCTGTGGATTTGGTCAAGAAAATGAATCTGGAAACTATACCTCGTCATAAACTATATCCATTGGGCTGGATAACCAAGGATGCCAATTTGCAGGTCACATGGAAGTGTGTTTTCATATTTGCAATCACCACAAATTTCATTGTTGAAGTTGAATTAGATGTTGTGCCATTAGATATCTCATGGATTGTATTGGGAAGCCCGTATCTATATGACAGGAAAGTCATTTTCCACATATTTGAGAACAAATATCATTTGTTCAAAAACGGAGTGGAGTACATTGTGAGAGCCCATCGCAGAAAGCTTAGTCTGTCCTTGGCAAGCACAGACAAAATGAAGCGACTGGTCAATTCCAGCAAGAGTCTCGTGCTTCTTATGATCAAGAAGAAGAATGAATCAGAGCAGGAATCCTTTACAGGTTGTGATGTGAAGCTGAAAGTTGAATTGGTTAATGTGGTCAATCAATATGGAGACATGTTTCAAGAACCAAAAGGATCGCCACCAAAAAGAGGAATTCAACATGAAATTAAGCTACAGTAGGACTATCCACTACCAAATATTGGTATGTGTCGAATGTCAATTCTGGAAAGCTTAAAATTAAGAAACAAGTCCAAGAATTGTTAGATAAAGGAATAATATGTCCCTCTAATTCGCCATGTGGTTCACCAATTGTATTGGTACCCAAGAAAGATGTAACCTAGTGCATGTGTGTAGATTATCGAGCTTTAAATAAGATTACAATAAAGAATTGATAACCATTGCCTAGAATAGATGATTTGCTAGATCAGTTCAAAAATACAAAGTATTTCAATAAATTAGACTTGTGAAGTGGATATCATCAAGTAAGAATAGCTGAAGAGGGCATTTGGAAGACTACCTTTAAAACCAAACATGGATTGTTTAGGTGGCTGGTTATGCCTTTCGGTCTTTGCAATGCTCCAGCTACATTCACGAGAGTTATGAATGATGTTTTAAGATCATTTCTTGATGAATTTGTAATTGTCTATTTAGATGATATTTTTATATTCGGAAAATCACGAGAAGAGCATGTGAAGCATGTTAGTAAAGTGTTGGATGTCTTGAGAAAGGAACAAATATTTATGAAGATGTCTAAATGTGAATTCGCGAAAACCTCCTTAGTGTACTTGGGCCACATAGTTGGAGGAGGTGATCTGAAGATTGATCCCTCTAACTTTTTGGTCATTGTGAATTGGCCAATACCCAAATCAGTCATAGAAGCAAGGAGTTTTTTAGGAGCAGCGCAGTACTGGGGAAATTTCATTTCCAATTTCTCCTTCATAGTATCTCCACCACATGCGTTTACCAGTGTGAATGTTGTCTTCTAGTGGGGAAGCAAACAACAAAAAGAATTTGATGCTTTGAAACAAAAGATTAGTTAAACCCTAGTTTTAGCATTTCCGGATTTGAAACAACCCTTTGAAATATAGACAGATGCTAATGACTATGCCATGGGTGAAGTCCTTTTACAACATGGTAAGCCCATTTCCTTTCATTCGGATATTTTTAATGGTGTTGTTATAAACTATCCTACACATGATAAAGAGCTTTATGCATTGGTACAAAGTATGAAGAAATGGAAGAATTATTTGATAGGAAAAGAAACCATTATTGACACTGATCATTAGCCTCTGCAATACCTACAATATCAAGCTAAATTGCAGCAGTCAAGGAACTTTCGTTGGATGGATTTTTACAAAAATTCCACTTGGTAATCAGGTACAAGAAAGGTATATATAACAGAGTTGTTGATATGCTTTCTAGACCAATTGTAAATGTAGCCATTTTACTCAAGAATAATTTTGTTATGCTTGAAAGTTAAGTTGAACAATACGCATAGGATGTTGAATTTCAAGAGGTATACTTAAACTTGAGTCAAGGCCACCAAGTTCAGGAATTGGACTACCATGTTCATGATAATTTGTTGTATCATTTGGGAAAACTTTGTGCTCGACGGGGAGAGAGAGTAAATGTCACAAGGGAAGCACACACTTCTCTCATTGTTGGACATTTCAATGTAAGTAAAACAGTGGAAAATATTCAAAGGTATTTTTATTGGCCTCGTATGCTTGAAAGTGTGTCATGTTTTATTAAAGGTTGTTCATTTTGTGGATTCAGTAAGCCTAGTAATAGGAAACTAGGATTGTATACACCACTTCCATTGCCTTCACGACCATGGGAGGTGCTTCTATGGATTTTGTAGGAGGTCTTCCTTTATCAAGTAAAAGTCGTGATTATTTCTATCTAGTTGTGGATAGGTTCAACAATATGTACATATTAATGCCTTGTAAAAAGCAAATTACAGCTCAACAAGAAACTTAACTTTTCTTTCAAAATGTATGGGTTCATTTTTTATTTCCTACTTTGATTGTAAGTGATTGTGATTCTTGATTTGTTGGTAATTTTTGGTCAAGTTTATTGAACTTAATGGACACCAAATTGAAGAAAAGTACAACCTTCCATCTACAAACATATTGTCAAAATGAAGTGGTTAACAGGATAGTCATTCATTTGCTAAGAGGATATTGCAGCAAACATCCTAAGTTGTGGGATCAACAGTTACATTATTTTTAGCATGCTTACAATCGAGAAAAACACTCTTTTACTCTAACTTCAACTTTTTAAGCATGCCTTGGTTATTTGCCTAAGTCGCCTTTGGATTTAATATTTGAGAAAGATGTAGCTATAGATGGACATAGTGACATAGAAAGAGAAAAGAAACTCATAGAGAAAATTCAGTTGATTCATCAAATAGTCCAAGAGCAACTAGAAAAATGTCAAGGCAAGTATAATGCAACGCATGATAAGAATTGTTTGGATCATCAATTTCAAGTAGATGATGAAGTTTTCTTATACATTAGCAAGGAAAGGCTTCAAGGTGAAGGTAAAAGGATGAAACCAATTCGTTATGGCCCATTTAAAATTCTGGAAAAGATTGATAATAATGCTTTCAAGCTTGATTTTCCTTCATATATGCAAATATATTCCATTGTTAATGTTGAAAATTCAGGATTGTATGAACATCCTTTAATTGAAGATGAAGGACAGAATGTTCAAATTCCATCTATTGAAGACTTTTCTCCAAAATTTCGTCATGTGCTTCAGCAAGTCACTATACTTGACAGAAGGAAAAGGACAATTAAAAGGGGAAACATTGATTATCTTCGGGTGGGTCTCAAAGGTACACATCGATCAAAGGCTAAATGGATTGAAGTGGGGAAGGTGAGGGAACAATACCCTCATCCATTCAATAACTGAAAGTGATCCTTTTCGAGACCAAAAGGCTTCGAGTGGGGATGAGTGATCAGGTGCTTAGAATTATGCTCAAAAATCAAAGTGTCAGAATCTTATCAAACTCAGCTTCAAATTGAGGAGCTTGTCATTCTGGATCCAACGGTATGAACGACACTAAAATCCGAGTTCTATTGCAAGAGTTAGAGCAAGTCAAAGCTCAAGTTTGACTTTCCTAAATGGTATAATTGGGGTGATTTGGCAAGGTCTTCAAAGAGTGAGGAGGTGCCGAGTGGTAGCCCACCATTTACCCTCACAAATCACATATCGTAGTGGTAGTAGGTTCAGGTTACAAATCAGCTCCCGGCAAGGTTGGAATTGTGATGCGATGCGATCACATATTGCAATCGCATCGACAATAGGAATTAGCCCTGGCACAGGTCAGTTCTAAAGGCGATAGACCCTGGATGCGATGAATGTTTATGCTTTAGTTTAAAGTCCCAGCAGATCCACAATCGTAGTGTTTCCATGTAACAAACCTTCACCGTTAAACTGTCGATTGCGATGAGCAGGAGGATTCCGGATGCAGGAGTTTTATAAGTTCTGGTTTAGTATCTTGTCGAGTATCTAACCCCACATCACAACATTTCTCAGTGTTAATAGCACGCAGCTTAGCCAATTGTGATTGTTATATGACTGACAGGATATGGCTTGGGGTGTAGTGAAATTTTCGCTTCCTTCACAAATTTTGGAGCAGAAATGTAATTTTCTGCTAGTTTTAGAGCAATTTGTTGAACAATTAGTGGAGGAACTAGAAGAAGTCATAATGTATTTAGTTCTTATCCAAATTGGATGCAAAAAAAGGCTACATAACTATTTTTTCAATATTCTGAACTTATTGAGACAAGTAGTAGAGACATTTGATCATTGAAAACACACTTTTGATGTAATTTGAGCATAATAGAGAGGCCCAAGCCATTAGAAGCTGGACCAAGGAGACATAGCCCAGGAGGGGTGAACTCCTTTATCATATGCTCTTTGTGTGTTGTATTTTGATATTCATTGCTATTATATTGTTGTTTTTCATCATATGTTTTAATGTTAAATTGTTCATAACATTCACATAAGAAACTCTCATGAAAATTTGTTAATTAAGCAAAAGTTTTGAATCTTTAAGCACTCGAAAAGAAAATGATAAGAATCTTGGGTTTAATTCTGAATCGTGAATTAACACAACATTAGTAATCTTCTCCATTTCAGATCATTATAGGAGAGACAAATTTCACACCTATTTGTAGTGTAAGGGCCCCAACCATGGTGGCTGTAATATCTTAGTTTTGTGTTTTGTTGATATGAGAAGAATCAATCCATGTGGATTAAGATATATTGATTTAATGTTGTAAGTATATGAAATGCATTAAAAAAATTTTTATTGTGAAGTGTAATTCCATGTCAAGGTTTGATTAGTGAATGCATAGGAATCAAAGGGGTTCGATAAGTTTAAAATGTTGTTGGTGTATTTTTCATGATATGCCTATGTATATTTAAATTCTTATAAAGAAAGGAAAAAAACATAATGAACATCATATCCACCAAGATGGTATCTTAATAGAGTAAATGTTACGTTTTAAGCATAAACATAGAATTTAAGTGTGAAGAAATACTAGGCTAGCTACTACAAAGAGATAAAATAGAGTAAAACCAATGAGAAAATTAATTAATTAATCAAAGAGACAATTTGAATTACTCATGAAACCATAATCTCATATTATTTTTGAACATGAATAAAAGAAGTAATATCTATAGGATAACAAAGAAACTTGATCTATGTTGGTGTTCCATTGAGCGTGCACTAATTTAACTAGTTAATATCCCTAGAATAGCTAGTATGTAAAAAATCAAGTGGACACTAAATTAGAAAAATATCTAAATATAGAATTAACTAAAAGTAAAGGGAGTTGAAAATTAGTTAGCAACAACCCTTACATGAAATAACTACCTATGCAAACTTCAAAAATAAAACTTAAAGTCAACATATAAGTTAGGTAGGTGAATGGATAAGGTAATTAGATATATTATTTCTAGAAATAAGAGAGGAAATTTGTGTTGGAACTTAGGGATATGGAAATGCATGAAAATGGAGAAGAAATAGCCATGTCATAATCTAGTTAGTGCCTAGTAATATCCATATGTTATTTTAGATTCCATCTTTGCTAAAAATGGTCTTTATTAAAAATAGAAAATACTAAAAATAGGTGATGATCCAAAGTGGTAGGGAAGGTTTATTAGTTAACTAAAAGTGGTCATATGTTCCCCTAATGATCCATGGAAGAGGGTCGAACCATGGCCTAAGTGAGTGATCTAGGATGTTTTAAAGTGACTTGGATTTTAAAAACGTTCAAGTGTACGTGATTAAAATAAATTGACTTAAAGTGTGCAATCAATAAATTGAAATCAAGTCTAAAATACTTAAAGAAGTTGCAACCTAAAGGAATATAGAAGATTGAGACAATAAGAAAATAAGAACAAAACCAATTGATAACAGAATTCATTGAGTGTGGAATACGTCTCTAGGTCTTGCCTCCAAGGGAGTGACCTCTTTATTATTCTCCAAAAAATTGCAATTAAAAATAAGAAAAATGCCTCCAAAATTGTGGTATAAACAACCTCTCTACTACGAGGAAGTGTTCTTGAAAATGCCACCAAAAATCACCTTTTGGTTGTTGCAAAATCAAGCTCCAACAAACCACTTATTTACAAAATACACAAGCCAAAATAAGGCTTAAAGGCTCTCGAAATTGTAATATTTATAACCACAACACTTGTTCATTCCATTTTGTTTAAATAGAGTTGGGGTTCCACAACCTTGCGGTCGAGCCCATGGAGGTTACAATCCCATTCGTTACAACTATATAAAAATAGTCCCTGTAGTGGATTATTGTTATAACCACATAACAATACCCATGCAAAATATAATGTATGGTGTCCAATGCTGTATCTTGCATTTGGGTGTATATCCAATCAAATAATGGATTTTAATAATATGTGGCTTAAAAATTGTCTCCCACGTGCATACATTCTAACAAATTGTATGGGATTAGTGGACATGCTTTGGTATAAAATAAATATCATTTGTTTTATAAAAGGCCTCGCAATTGTATCACCAACCATGTTGATATTTCGTTACAACCAAATTATAGTGTGTTGGAGCCTTCATTAATTTTGAAGAGTTTTGACCAACCGTATGGAGGGAAAGGACAAATGGCAGCATCGGTTGGGTGGTAGAACGAGAAGTTGCAGGAAGGTGATGGCAAGGTGGTAGTGGAAGGAAAGTTAGCCGAGGAGATGGGAAGGCATAGAGGCAGCCAAGGAAGCAAACAGCTGAGCGAGAACTGGC
Organism: Pinus tabuliformis; assembly: GCA_031772625.1. NCBI lineage: Eukaryota > Viridiplantae > Streptophyta > Pinopsida > Pinales > Pinaceae > Pinus > Pinus tabuliformis. The sequence goes on along the minus strand of CM062818.1, from coordinate 633,164,968 downwards.
AATCCAGGCAGCCAGGAAGGATATAAAAATAGGAAGAACAGAAAGGAAGAGGTTGGTTGTTGTTGGTGTTGCTACTATTGTTGTTGGGTTTCATTGATCATTGGGGTTGTTGCTAAGGACGGACCTGCCAGACACTGAAGGATTGGGTTGTTGAGGAGGTACGCAGACATAAGAGCAGAAGCAGGAAGAGTTGGAAACTAAGGAACTGGGTTGTGGAGCAGATCTGACCCGAGCTACTGAGCCAGGTATTTTATGTATTGTTGATGGCGAGAGGCCAAGTTATAATGTATTATGTTCTATTTCTTTAATGTAATCTGAGTTGATGATTGTCAAGACTCATAGTGTATTGCACATCATGTTCTGTGGTTTATTAAAATTTTAAATAGTCTCCTTGTTGTATGAAGTTGGTGCTTGCTAGGTCGATACTAGTATGTTGTTAGTTCTGTGGCATGTACGATGAGTCCTTGTGTATGAGTTTAGGATATCATTATCTTTGTTCCATGTATTATGAATGCATATATGTATGACCGCCTGTGTCTAACTTAGATCCCCTTGATTCCATGCTGAGCCCTTCTCCCCTTTTGGTCGCGCCAAGCATTGGGTGATACTCTTTGCCCTTCTAGGTGACGTGAAAATGGCAACGTTTTCCTAGACTCTAGCGGACCATTGTTGGCCTTCTGTGCCTGAACCCAGGGTCTTTTCCCTGATGACTCATCCGAGCCAACAAATGGTTCCATTGTCGGGACCTGAAATTAGGAGAACTGGTTCAGAATATGGTGTTGAGGGTGTTTAAGAGAGAGATCAGAAATTGGTGGAACCACAAAATAGACCAATTTGTGGTAGAAAGAGCTGCCTGTAGGAATCAGCCGATCGGCAAGGTGAAAATTCCCTGATGACTTGTACAATTGGTTGAGGGAACTAAAGTGGCAAAGTCCTTCGAGTGGATCGGCGAGAGCCTGCCATAGTTGGACTTCATCCGAGACTGCACTATTACAACAGCTGGATAATGAGCGGATGAGAGCAGTTGATTTCTGGGTGAGAACTATGGTAGAAGGATATGTAGTTGAGTTTACTGTAGAAAGCTATCAGTCCTACTCAAAGGCAGAGGTGGTGTTCAAATCCGAGCTAAGGGGGGAATTGATAGGGGAAATCCCAACGTGGATTAAGATGCTTTTGGTAGAAGAGGGACTGCTATCTCTATCCATTGTCAGGATGGAAGCATAAAACCCAAATATCGGGGGAAGGAACTAAAGGGGAAAATGCTACCCACAAGGGGATAGGGGTGCTACGGGGGGATGGATGTAGAGGGACTAAAGAAAGAGAGGGATGTTAGAGCACAGAGAAGGGCGCTGTTAGCACATAAGTGGCAGGTAAGAGCAGCTTGGGCACTAAGGAAAAGAAGGAGAGGGTCTCACCTGATAGGAGTGGCAATGGAAAAATACCGAGCTGAGATGAAAGGGGAAGAGGATGCTAGGGCACCAGAAGATGGGATGAAAGGATGTCAGAATCAGGAAGAGGAGGAAGGACATTCCCTACAGGTTTTGGAAATAGGATTGCAACAGGGAACTGGAGGAGGATTATCTCGGAATGTTGCGGATGTGGGATCGCAACCGAGAATATATGGGGGATCCTCCCCGAAGGCTGCGGAAGAAGAACCACAGGATCAGCACCCATGCTAGCATGAAGATGATGACAACATGGGTGATAGAATGAGGAAGTTATTCGACGAGGAACCAGCATCCACCAAAGTTCAGCAGCCCCAACCCCAAGCCACAAGCAGCATTTTCCTCGACCTTCCCTTGGTACCTTATCACAAACTAGAAGAATTCATCTTTAACCTAACAAAAGTAGCATGAGTATATAGGGCGCGAGAAAAATACAGGACTAGTCTCAATACTGGGAGTGATACCAAAACCGGCTACAGCTGTAACTTGGGACTACAGGGGTCACTACAGTCAGGAACCAACAGTTTTGTGTTATTAGCTAATATTCAGAGTAGTATGGCAGGATCATTTACAAGATACTCAGAGTTTGAAGGTAAGGGGAATGAGGATGTGGAGCAACACTGGTACCTCTGCGAAGCCATCTGGAGAGCCCGTCAGACTCCGGATAACGTTCGGGCAGTGGAATTCTAGACCATGCTAAGGGAACGAGCTCTACGCTAGTTCATAAAGTGGGCAGAGCAAAACCAGAACCCAACCATAGATGACATTAAGAGGGGATTTGTGCAAGAATTCAAGGTACTGCAAACTGATCAGCAAGGGCTATCGGAGTTGTGGGAAATTAAGTAGAGGGAGGGAGAGACTACGTGGGAGCTCATGCAAAGGTTTAAGGATGCCATTTCCAAGCTAAGTTATACTTTGGACCTGAACCACCAGTGGGATTGGTTCATCAAGGCGCTCTTTCCCTTGACCAGGACACTACTGACACAATAGAAGATAGGAACCCTGCAGGATGCCTTAGAGCAAGCATCGTGGATAGAAGCGATGGCAGGATATCCCCACAAATACTGGGGAGGCACAAGCCTACAAGATCCAACAATCACGGGCTTGCAAAGCCAGATCGCAAACCTAACCGAGAAGCTGAGGGATCTTCAGCCCATACGACTGGCCAGGCCTAATGTTTGGTGCACCCATTGCCTGGTGGAGGGGCACGTTGCGACGGAATGCCCACGAATGCGAGGTCTTAACCAAGCAGGAGGGGTGACAGGGTCATCGAGAACTACTCCAACCATAGGGGTTGTGGCCATTAGGGCGCAAAGACCCTTTTGAGGAACGAATAACACAGATTTACACAAAATTTGTAAAACATATGGACATCTGCTGCAAATGTGTCTAGTGCTGCAAAAGTACTCTAGTGTCCCTAATAACAACTACTGCGAATTATGCGTTTCGACTACTCATCACACCAATCAATGCCGGGCACTGGATGCTCTAGTAGAAAGACTGGATAGATCCACGTTCCAAGTCAATGAAGCAAATCGAGGGGGGCGAGGAGGAAATGGACGCGGAGGGAGATCGAGGGGCAGAGGACCCCTAAGATGCTACAATTGTGATCAAGAAGGACATGTCGCAAGGGAATGCCCGCTCCTAAGAAGACCATGGTGTTCGTAGTGCAGAGTTAACACCCATGCGATAGAAGACTGCCTAGAGCTCATCATGAAATGGGAAGAGAGGACCAGACAACGAGGGGCTAACCTGGTGAATGCTGAGCCTCAGACTAATGAGGGTCTCCCCGCAACAAATATCAATATAGTCACCCGAGGAGGGAAGAAGACAGGGGAAGATCGCTATGCCAAGGAACCCCCCGTGATCGTCAAAGTGGCATCACCACCAAAGGCATATCAACCCAAGCGCCAAAAGTAGTATTACCAAGAAGCAGCCAAATTGTTCAAAGGGATGACTAAAGATAGGGACACCTAAGGTCTACAATTATGCGAACTCAACTTTGCCCAACCCATTGGGGAATGGTTTAAACTATTCTTAAAAATTGTTGAAGATGAGACCATGCTAAGGGAATTACGGAAAAGCTTGAAAGTCACGGTGTTTGTAGAGCGAGAGGACACGGGACAACCTTGTGAAGTCTAGCTAGAGAAAGCCTCCAGGAGGGTGAAGCAGAATAAGAAGAGAAGCGGGAAGGAATTCTAAATCAATGCGCAGGTGGTAGGATTCCAGATAAAGGACACCATGCTAGATCTGGGATCAGATGTAAACATCCTACCCCAGAAGACCTAGGAGGCAATGGGGAAGTCGCAACTGAAGTATTCGCCAATTCAGTTGAGAATGGAAAATCAGTATTGTATACTACCCATTGGAAGATTGGAGAATGTAGAGGTCGATGTAGCAGGAGTAAAAACACACACTGAATTCAAAGTAATAGACATTATGGGGGATAAAGACCCATATCCAGCACTCCTGGGGATTGACTGGGCATACAAAAACTATGCCGTCATAGATTTGAAAAAGGAACTAATGATCTTTGAAGTAGAAGGATTGAGGGTGATTCAGCCATTGGACCCTTATCAAGGACCTCGGTTTACAGAACCAATAGATGACAGGGAAGAACCAGGGACATTAGATTAGTTGTATACTCTTATGGCAGGAAAGAGGGAAGATTATGTAAATCCTACAGCCAGAGGATCAGTTAGCTGGAGGAGCATCCAGAGATCCAAAGCTGGTTAAGAAACTGCATGGGCTGCATGGCAGAAAGGTGGATACAAACTAACAACCCTACGATGTGCAATGATAAGTCAAGTAAACAGGGGAGATATAGGAAAGGACGACATCCCGAATTATTGTGCCCTTGACCCGATACATCAGTTCCTGGACAGGATGGACCAGGATGTACCAGAAGACTAGAGAATTCCCCTTCTAGCCATTACGCTCATGGCAACACCGGAAAGATGGTGGAAAGCACACTGCTAGGTATTGAAAGACTGGAAGGATGCAAAGAGAGAAATAAAGGAAAGGTTTAGTAAGAAGGAAGAGCAGCCACCAGACCAAAAAGAATACACGGGGAATTCAAGTCCTGAGGAACATGTCAAAGGGTGCACGACCAACTGGGAAAGCCAGGGACTACCAAGGAACCTATGGGTGCATGCCTTTATACACACCCTCAGTGCCATCCCCCGGGCATGGTACATCCATGAAGAACTATGACGACAAACAATTGCTTGGGATGCCTTGAAAACACAGTTCATCGGCAATTTCTCATTCAAGGATAGTGAAGCACAAATGACAGAAGCGCTTCAAGCAGTGAAAGGAGTTTTGTTCACTCCAGAGACGCTAGTTGAAGGGGAGCACGAAGAAAACTTCCTGCAATGCTTATTTGACATGGAATCTCCAGGATTTGTAACCTACGACAGAATCAACGCAAAACTAGAAGAAGATGGATTGGAAGGGCTTAGACACCTAGCCTTTGAAGAAACAGAGGGAGAAAGGGGGATCCACGAGAGTCCCTCGATAGAAGGCGCCCATCTCCTACCAGTGAAGCTGAGAAAGCAGAATGTAGGGATGGAGGATAAACCCAAGATAGCCTCAATAGGAGACTACTGGGATGAACAGACCACTAAAGAAATTTTTGAGTTGCTACAAGAATACCAGGACCCATTCCCAGCTTAAGTAGTTGAATTGAAGGGGATAAAAGGTAACTTGGGAGAAATGAAAATTATTCTAAAACCAAGAGTACGACCAGTGAAGCACAGACCATACCAACTGAACCCAAGGGTCAAAGAAAAAGTTAAAAGGGAGATTGAGAGAATTCTGGATGTAGGAATCATTTTTCTAGTTGATGAAATTGACTGGATAAGCCCTATAGTGGTTCAGAACAAGAAGGATGTGACTGATATTAGAGTATGCGTCAACTATAGAAGCCTGAAGAATGCATGCGTGCATGACCCATTCCCCATGCCCTTCAGCGACGAAGTCCTAGATAATGTTGCAGGGAATGAGGCTTACTCATTCACAGATGGCTTCTCAGGCTACCACCAGGTCCGAATAGCCGAAGAAGATAAAAGGAAAACAACATTCATGATGGAGTGGGGGTCATACGCATAGAATGTAATGCCATTCGGATTAAAGAATGTGCCAATAGTCTTTTCAAGGATTGTAATAGACTCTTTTTGAGACTACATTCATAAGTTCCTAGAAGTCTACATGGACGACTGGACAATATATAGCCTGTTGAAAAAGCATACCAGTCTGTTGAGAGTAATGTTCAAAAGATGCAAACAATTACATATCTCTTTAAATTTGAAGAAGTGCATTTTTTCGGTTCCCTTTGGAACCCTACTAGGCGATATCGTTTTCAAAGATGGAGTCTATGTGGACCCTGCCAAAATAGCCTTAATCGTCCACATGGAACCACCCCACAACATAAATCAACTAAGAGTAACTCTAGGCCATACAGGGTACTACAGAAGGTTCATCAGAAACTATGCAACCATAATAGCCCCAACGGAGAGAGTGCTAAAGAAGACAGAGGAATTCATTTGGACAATAGATTGTCAAGCAACACTGAACAAACTAAAAGAAAGGTTAGTAAGTGTGCCCATATTGGTGTACCCTGATTGGAACAAAATGTTCCATGTACATATTGATGTGTCTGGAATAGCAATAGGAGCAGTTGTAGCACAAATATGAGAGAATATGGATCATCTAGTATACTACGCAAGAAGAAAGCTCTCCACAACGGAAAAAAACTACACAACAATAGAACGAGAAGCTCTAGCAATGGTCTACTCTCTCCAAAAGTTTAGGCACTACCTGCTAGGGGCGCCATTCAAATTTTTCACAGACCATTCTGCACTGAAATACCTAGTAAACAAGCTGGTACTGGAGGGAAGAATATGCAGATGGCTATTATTATTTCAAGAGTTCACATTTGAATTAGTTGTTAAGCCGAGTAGACTGAATCTGGGCCTGGATCACCTTTCTCGCCTGGAAATAGGGGAGAGTGATGGAGCAATAGATGACTCGTTACCCGATGCCAATTTATTCAGGATAGAAGCCATACCCGACCACCTGCAGGAAATTTCTACTTTGCTCACAACAGGCAGTTGTCCACAAGGATACACTGCAACGCAGAAAAGACACTTGGTGGTCAGAGAAGTGGATTACCAACTCATAGTAGGACACCTTTACAAAATGGGCTTAAACCAGATACTTAGACGTTGTGTCCTACAACAAAAAAGAAAAGATATCTTATGGGAGTGCCACGCAGGGGCCACGGGAGGCCATGTAGAGGGTAAGGCAACTGCAAGGAAGATACTACAAGCAGGACTATGGTGGCCTATGGTACATAAGGATTTGAAGGAATTCACCAATGAATGCGATGTCTGCCAAAGAGTTGGAAGGCCTTCCCGACGTGATGAGCTACCACTACACCTGGTCCATACAGTGCAGATATCAATGTCCAATAGCCCCACCAGCACGTCACTCCAAAGCCTGACACATAATTACCACCATAGAGTACCTTTCAAGATGGGTAGAAGCTGTGCCAGTAAAGAATGCACTGCAGAAACCACAACGCAATCCATTTTTGAAAATATCATCTCAAAGTTCGGATGCCTAATGAGTCTCACAAGCGACCAGGGTACACACTTCCTAAATGAGACAATTCTGGTCCTATTAACAACTTTTATGGTACAACATCACAAGAGAAGCCCTTACCATCCACAAGAAAATGGTGTAGTAGAAGCATTCAACAAGATACTGGAAAAATGGCTAACCAAAATCGTATCAACTAACAAAGATGACTGGGATGAAAGAATTCTAGCGACATTCTGGGCATATAGAACAATAGTTAAAAGACTCCACAAACAAAATCCATTTCAGCTAGTATATGACAGAGAGGTGGTCATGCCAGTAGAGTTCGTACTACCTAGCATGTTCATTTCAGAGGCAACATGAATGACTGATAGCAGTGCCTTACAGGATAGACTGAGCCAACTGTTAGAGCTCGACGAAACAAGGTTCTTGGTGGAGTTCCATCAATCTGTTGAGCAATGAAGATAGAAGGCTTGGCATGATAGGCACATCAAGAAGAAATCATTCGGGGTCAGTGACCAACTGCTCCTCTGTGATAGCAAGTTCCTCAGGTTCCCAGGAAAACTACAAATGCACTGGTTAGGCCCGTTCATAATTTCACATATAAAAGAATCGAGTGTGGTAAGACTCATGCAACTAGATCGAGTCCTACTTCTAGGATGGGTGAATGGCGCACACCTGAAACCTTTCCGTAGGTTAAAAAAAAATCATAATAAGGTTACGGTCAGTAGAGAGATCCCACAACCCATTTGTGGTTGGGGAGGGGTAGTGTCAGTAGAGTCAGTAGGCCTAGTTGGCAGGAATAGTAGTCGTGTGTGTCAAACACTATCAGCAGAATACACGTAGGTTCAAACTTTTTCCAAAATTGATGGCCGCACATGCACCCGTCCCATCCATCATACCAGTAGTTATTTCCTGATTAAGTAATCAATAAGGCAACTGTCAAGGTAGGGTCACAAAATATTTCCCATTAAGCATAGAATTAGTTAATGAATAAGGCCATCATGGTAGAATAAATATGCCATGTAGCCCACTCTATAATTCCCAATCCCATTTCAGAGTTGGCACATACCAGTCAACCAACGGTGGAAAAAAGATAGCTAGAATACATGGAAAGGCCACTAGAGTAATTAGTTGATTAAAGCCTCGTCAGTCAGGGGATGTTGTGTTAGAACCGGCTACATAACTCTCAGGAGAATGCAGGGAATGGTAGAATTTCAAACACCAGAAGGATTCTAGGAGCACTCGGGAGATCAGGAGCAGGACAGGAGAAACAGAAGACCACTAATGAAAATTGTTTACAGAAGAAGGGGAACAATGGCAAAGAGAATCATATCAGTCCCACAAATTGCTCTAGATGCAAGAATCAAAGTTATGAACAACCTGTATGGGAAATACAACTGGTCGAAAGTCATTGAAAACGACTTCACAGATGGGTTCCAATTCCCAACAATGAAGAGGGAGGTATATGCAGAAGAATTTCAACGGGAGGATGGCACTAGGGCCTCCAGAATCAGGGGAGACTTCAAAGGGCTATAGAAGTCCACGCTATTCAGCTTGAGAAATCTACTTGTGTTCGGCACCCAGCTGGCCACCATGCAGTGTACCAAGCTATTAGCAAGCAAGATGCATGGAGGTTCCCTATGGCTGGACAGAGAATACTCAATCCATGCTGAAGATATCTACCAATTGACTGGGTTGGCAAACATGAGAAATGCAGTCAGCACAACATTCCAAGCTAGGGAAAAGTGAGGTAAGAAACCGACAAAGGACAACTTCTACACCCACTATGGGACAGAGTGGGGGGGGGGGGGGGGAGCGGGCAGGCGTGAAGCTAGACAGAATCAATAAGGATAACATTCAGTTTTCCTACTACCTTATTGCAGGAAAGATGATGAGGCACTTCACGAGAAACGAGTGCACCTTGGACACAGTCTCAATAGCAGAACACTGCTACCAGGGTGAGATACTCAACTGGGCAACCTTTGTACTCAACGAACTCTTTGAGGCATGTGAATATGTCTACCAGCAGAGCACTGGATTTGTGTTCGGATATTTGGTAATGACGCTGGCAATGTGGAAGTGGAGGCCACCTCCAGAGAGGCAAATGGCAACTATTACTGAAGATCAGCCAATTGCACTCAGATATGAACCATGGAGGGCATCGGGGGATCCCAACATAAAAGAGATCAATGAAACGGCCTTCAAGAGCTGGTACACACAGATGGTGGATGCCATTCAGTCCACAGAGAGAATACCCAAGACTCTCCTAGATGAGTTCTCAGGCGACCTCTGGTTTGGGGCTTCGCACGCGCATACTTATCTCAGACCACAGTGTGTCAACCCCACCACATTTAAATTAAGGCCACAAAGATTTAGCCTGACAGAGGAGGCCTTGCGCAGAGAAGTAGAGTCCTGGCCGGGAGTGGCCTATGAAATAACAGAAGGGAAGCCTAGGTACCTGTTCAGAGCTCTGGTGCCACTAACCAAGAGGGAGATGGGGCAGAAAGCAGTAGCAGAAGGGCAGAAACGGAAGTACTCCAACCAATGCTGCTCCAAATGGAGGAAAAAATGTTCGAGGTAAGGCGGACAATCACAAGCTTTGAGGCAGGTGAGGGTGACTATCTCGAACATTTTCAAGGTTCAACTATGTTTTTCCCCATTATAACGCCACCCCTCTCAATGGCACCTCCCATGGGTGTAGCCCAGGCTCCCTCCATGACACCAGTACCCAAGCCACAAAAGAAGCGAGTTATCCGCACCCCCCAAGTCAAAAAGTCGGCTACCAAAAAGCCGAAAGTTAGCACCCCAACCCCAGTCATTGATCTCACTATTGAGGCTAAGCACCAAATTCCTGCAATTTCCATAGTCGAGGAAATCCCAACGCCGCAACCACTACAGTACATCAGTCATGGGAGTCATCCCCAGAAACAACTTCCACCTCTGCAATAGTGTCCGAGATCTTCCCCTTCGGCCACAGGAGACTATCTATAGAAGTAGAAGTTCAGTCAGCTGGCTAGAAAGAAGGTGCCACCTCGACCTTAGGGATGCCACCCACCAAGAGTACAACACCGTTACTAGGACTGGACCCACTAACTAGAAGACACTTGGATACTAGGTGGTAGGGAAAAAGGACTGGCCCGTACCTACCCATTCTCCCTATAAATATCACAGTCCCCCTGAACCCTAGTATCACCACAACCACACCAAAGTTCACCCCACCATCACAACAACCATCCCAGTAAGAGCATTCACCCGCCTCACATTCTGATAAATCCATTGCAAGCGGCCTACCCTTATAGCAACAATTTCTAGAACCAAACACAATGAGGGCTGATACACTCTATCACTGGTCATCAACCCAGTTATTTTCTTTCATTCAGCAAGCTGCCCACAAGGCCGAGGGCCTGCATGAGAAACTGGCTAAGGAGCATGAGCAGCAGATGATGCAATTTCTCACAGTAACGGAAGAATGAGATCACCTACAAGAGGAAAATACAGGGTTGCAAGCACAAGTGGATCAGCTTACTCAGAGATTCCAATCCATGTGGCCAACCGTCACTGAAGCCAACATGGAAGCACCGACAGACATGTCCGCCTACTCCTTGATCGACTGCTGCAATCATATACAGATGGCATGCATACGCCTAGCAACCACAAATGAAAAAATGAAGAGGAAGCTAGAGACCGTAAGGTCCGCACTGCCAAACCCTGTGGAAATATATGCACGCTCAGTTGAAAGCAAGATGCGAGAGCTCGAGACAAAGAAACAAGCACTAGCTGATGCCCTCACCGATGGATACGCCTTAATGGGCAAGGTCCATGACTGGTCAGGCATTCTAGCTCTGAAGAATCACCAAGTCTACCCGTTGCGAGAGAAGATTCAATCTCTATTTGCCAGCACAAGGGCATGCACAGATCCTACTCAGCTCCAGCAACTAAATGAACAAATTGACGTCCTCCAGGCCCAGGTTGACGCAATTGAGGAGGAGTCGGCTAGGACAAAAAGAGTAATCTGAGACTTACAGCCCTCGGTTCGAATGTAGGTCCTGCTGTTAAAAGAGGCATGTGATTCAAGTAGCCAACAATGGTGATAAAACCCCTTTGTAATTTATAACACCTTTTGAATTTGAATTCTACCGTTCCCCCCACATTCGGTCCATTAATGCTCACTTGGTGATAGATTTTCAAGAATCTAACCCATAAATTCCACCTTAAATGCATGTTGCCCGCTCCATTTGGTCTCAAACCAAGCATCACATCATGAACGGTGACTGTAACGGTCACTTTCCAGTTGACCCACGTGGCAGCGCAACTACCCTCACGCTGCCGCAGACCCTACGACACTTTGCTACTGCGCATAGACCTGACATTGTGCAGCTCTTGGGCAGAGTAGTTTATAGTCCTGCGCCTCCTTTCAATTGCTTGGACTGCTAAGACTGGGCTTCTGTCAGCTAGTCAGATGGTTGGGCCACCTGTGTATGCCTTCAAATGAATGCCATTAACTTTTCCTGGGAAGAGTTCTCCATTTGACCTCACCAACTCCACTACGCCACCATCTGTGATCTCCTTAATAACATATGGTCCTAGCCAATGCATTATGAGCTTCCCGAGGAATTTATCTAACTTACTATCATAAAACAACACCAAATCATTCGCCTTGAAGGTGCACAACTTACTATGTCGATCGTGCCAAGCCTTTTCGTGTTTCTTTTGTACCTACTGGTGAAATCTAGCCAAAAATCGTTCTTCCTCGATCTCCTCCGACTGCGTGAGCCTTTCCTCCAGGGCATCACGATCTATCATACTTATGAGCACTGCTATGCATAGACTAGGCACGATATATTCCATAGGCATTACAACTTCCACTCCATAGACAAGCCTAAAAGGTGTATGACCTATCAGTTTATTGCATGTCATCCTGTAAGCCCATAAGACTGTAGGTATGCGCAAGTCCCAATCACTTCACTGTGCATTGCATACCCTGTTCAGCGCACTACATACCTTGTTGAATGATTCCGTTTGGATAACCTTCCACGCAATTTTTCTACCTATGTAACATCTCCCCAACATTAAGAGCCTTTTGCACATTTCTCCCCCTAACACATGTTTATTGATCATACCTTTCAGCGTAGATTTCATGTGCATCCATGTAGGTTGTTTTCCATATGCCTGCATCCACTTGGCTAGACTCACGTGCGGATCATCCCGTCCATTGTATTTGTCTGTCAATCACACCCTAGGCTTCCCAAATCATTTATACATCATTCCCCTACATTCACACTGGTTGTCAAAGCTCCCTTTGTGCGTACCTCACCACCTCACAAGCATAGCGCGCAGTACCCAATCCAAGGGCTGGAAGCATTGCTTTTCTGGCACCTCCATTTCAAATTTATTCAAGAAGGTATCTACTTCACTTAGTCCATCATAAGTAGGTAGGTCTCTTACTTCTGTCAATACATAGTGCAGTGACCTTGTGATCATATTACAATTCAGTGTGGTTACCTCATGTAACCGACTCTGCCATCGCTCTATCTCCTCGTCTGAATATGAAGTACAGGAGATTTTGCGCTCCCATGCAATCTATTCATCAAAGGTGGGATTCACCTAGTCTTGGTTTTGCGCTATTATTTTATATATGTAATCCAAATCATCATCACTTTCATAGTTGCACACTAGCTCCATATAGCGCGATCCTTCAGCAGGGTCTAGGGGTATAATTATGCATAGTGACTTCTTTTCAAAAATAATTTTCTGTTTCTTCATATTAATCACCCCGTTCATGTTAGTGGCCCAACCAATTCCTGAGAGTGCGAGGTAGGGATTGTTGTCATCAACAATCTCTATCACTTCAAAGTCTGCTAGCATGCTCACTCCCTCAATGTCCATGGTTATTCCCTATAATCGCCCCATGGGTATTATTTTCTGCTGGTTTGCCATTCGTAGCTAAATAGGAGACCCCTGCAATGTAGGTCTCCCCATTTGCTCCCATGTTTGCCTCGGCCAAACACTCACATTTGATCCTAAATCTAGGATAACTTGATCCATCTCATACTCTCCAATCTGTGCGATTAGTCTCATTTCTCTTCCCTTTCATGTCTCTTGTTTTCCAATCTTCCTTACTACGTGCAGTTCTCTTGGCACGGTCCTAACGCATATGTTAATGAGTTCCTATAACGCTTTTACAGCTTTACTCTCGAGCAGTAACTTCATACATGTTTCCAAGAACATTGTGAGCATGGATGGGTCCATCTCTGGCTCCGATCTATCTTTGCTTTCTGAAGTGGAGGCATCAACGAAGCTCTTCTTAGCTTCCATGAAGGTTTCCCGACTGTGCTCCAAATCAAACTTCGCTTCTTTTACCGAAGCTTTGTGAACGCAAGTACTATCTTCTGGATGTTTGCCTTTGTCATCTCTCATCACAATTCCACTTGGGAGCACAATGCTTACATTCAGGTCTTCCTCGCGTGGCTCAGACCTCATCATCTGTAGGTTCTGAGTAGGGGGAGGTGGTAGCTTTCCTTTCTCACATATCTTAGCTATCAGTGTAAGACAATCTTCGGTCTCATGATCAAACAAGTTGCAATACAAACATGAAGGGTGTGTTGGATTTGTACAATCATGGGGATAATGTCCTGGACCTTCGCAATTGTAACATATCAACTGCCTGCGACCTCTCCCAAGTCCTCCTCTGCATCGGCCTCTTTCACGCCCCTGGAATCCTGTTCACACCATTCCTGCATTATGGTCAAGGCGTCACATTTCGGCCTGAACTCTGTAGGTAGAAGTTCTATCCATCAACAAGTGCGCTCATCATGTCCCACTCAGCTATAAAATTTGCAGAATAACTGTTGTGAATTTTGTGTATGCTTCTGTAACAAGTGATAATTGTTCGTCGCATGTTTTCCAGCTATTCGAAAAATCACGCACCACAAAGCAGGTGCCACACTAGGTCTTGCTTGTTCTTTCGGCCTTAACGGCATCGGTCCTCCTCCTATGAGGTAATTAGCGAAAACCAGGCAGTGGTCCTTATCATGACCCTTACCCTTGCATTTTACGCACCACACCTCTTCGCGCACTTCTGGTCGAGCTGTCCTGTCTTGTTTCAGACTCTACATCTAAAGGCATAAATTCTTCAGCTGCACGTGGATTTGTTGAACTCCCAAGTTAGGATCCTGCATCGGGGTCTCATGCAACCTCATCGCGATTTCTAAGGCCTTTGCCTTAGTCTTTAATTTCTGCTGCGATAATGCACTCCTTAGATGTGGCATTAGTGATGCTACAAACCATTTGTGATGTTGTCCATCCGTTAGATTCATATTAGCTTCACGAATCGTACATTTCAGCCTTTGATCCAGCTCCCAAGGAGTCTTTCCTAGTAGCATTGTGATCTCTTTCAATCCAATGATTGATTGTGCTTCAGACTTCAGTCTGCTAAATTCTCTATTTAGTGCTGTTTGGATATCTGTGATTCCTGCATTTGGATTATCATTGGAGTGCTTAATATACCAGGTCAGCGCGTGGTCCTGCAGGATGCTAACTAGTGTCGCTTTCATTATATTGTCATCTATACCTCCTTGCACTTCCCATACAGCCCTTACCACGAACCAAAATTAGTCTGGATCCTCACTTCCCAAACTCTTGAACATAGGCAACTTCACTATGCTTGCCATATTGAATCGCGGTGGTGGTGGAGATGGTATGGGTGAAGATAGAGGTGATGGCGGTGAAGCTAGCGGCTGTGTGGGTGGAGGTGGTATTCATGGAATTCTTTTCCTTATTAGATGGATCACACTTTGCGGTGAGACCTTTGCGAGCTCTTCCTTGTCCCCTTGTGGATGTGAAATCAAGGGGCTAGGTTCGAGTCCCTTACTTCCTTCGTTCTTGTAAGATTTTCCACTTCGTGTAGCCCTAAACATCAAGGTAACTGCATAACCCTTTTTTCGCACAATAGCATTTTAATCAAATTATTCAAAGACCTTACGTACTTACCTCATGGTCCCCTAAGAAAGCATAGCTTTTCCTCGCTATAGCTGACTGAAGTGTCGACCGTGAACTTAGTAATGAATGCTCCTATAATCCGAAAGAGCCAATGATCAACAGTGCAGACAATCTTATCCTCCGATGCTTCCAACCTTCACACTAACTCTGGGGTCCACACAATAGGATTGTCGAGTTTCCACATTCCTTGGCTATCTTCTAGCTTCGCGATCCACTCGTACAACTCAATAGGGAAAGACGCGAAGAATATTTCGTGGATCTCTTCATACAAGTAGCAGTCTAACCACTCTTCTCTTGAAAATCACAGGTTCTTGTTCTCCTGCACCACAAACTCATGAATTCTTCTGTCCAACTAGCATTCAATTTCATTCTTATTTAGATTCCAATGATATGACATTAGACATCTCTATGCATATTCTGGTCCTGGCAACAGAATCATTTGTTGGCTTGATGGGGCCTAACCCATGTTCGAAGTTAATTATCCAAACAAATCCCTACACTACAGGCATTTTCGGCATCAGGTCGTGGAGCACGGACTGAAGTCTCACCCGAAGCAGTATGGGGGGATGTTGGAACCAAGTTTCCGCACCCTTGAGATGTTTGAGGTGCTGATTTAGTCAATTGTGCCTACCTTCCTGCAGGTCACTTCGTGCATTGTGCTGACCTTCAATACCTTCGCGATCTATTATAATTTCCTTTCGCACAGCCCTAACTAGGGGATAAGATGCTTTCATGCTGCTAGGGAAACGTCCTTCGCTATTTTCCCAAATTACACCGCGTATCTTACTTATCTTCTTACAGATGTTAGTCAACTTTATGTAAACATATATTATATCCTGTATTAACTTAATCAATACAGTCATATATATTTGTGCATCATATAAACAATAAAAGTGAAATATATACCCAATATATTCAATTCATAAAATAGGAAATGAATACATAGAATAGATATGAAACTTCTCTTTACTAGTACTTCTAACTGTTACAGACTCGACTCGCCCTGTGCACTCAGTTGTAGGGGTATGCACACTCAGCTTCAGACTACTAGGCCTGTGTGCACTCAGTTGCAAAGCCTTCTCCTACTCTAAAACCCAAAACTAGACTTTACACTTATATCTTCCGCTATGCTTCTATTCCATGATCATCAATTGATCTTCATCTTTTTTAACCACTTAGAGCCTCGCTCTATTTATACAATCCCATGGTTCATGGACCATGGGTAGATCTCTACAGTCGACATTACATTAAAAAATTGAGGGCAAACAACCCTATGAATCTTTTACAAACTACGTGCTCCGTGCCCACAAAATGCGGAGTCTTGACATCGGGGTTACAACTTTTGACCAAAACCTAGGCTATAAGCCACAAAACTTTCCTTGGGGGATCCCACGCCCAACACACTATTATTTGTTTCATTTTATCAATGATAAAAGAGTATGTGCATGCGATGTTGTAGGGTTATTTGGATCTACAGGTAAGGATCCTTTCACCATCTCCATCGTGGACTTCTTTACCCTCTTTGATGAATCCCAAATTCTGTTCTTGATATCATTCCCTTAGATCACTATGATAAGCTTTCCTAGTGCAAAACAAGCCTTCCTAAGGTTATGAGCTTGGCTAGGGGTGTTGGCCACCTTTCATCCATCTACCCCAACCTCCATCTGTTGAACGCATCACTCCTACTTCCTAAACATTCTTGGTAGCCTTCATGTACCAATACAAGGCACCTGTAGCAGGGTTCTGTAGCTTACCTGTAGCGGTTTGTTTCACCATCTATTTTGACCTGTGATGTAATTTTGACTTTGTTTAGAAGTAGGTTGGCCCCGAGATGTGACTCCATGATCAAGGGCATCACCTAGGTCATTCCAACAATCCTTTTCCTACACTGCAAAATAGAATTACATTATTCTGTTTATCACATATTTATCACAAATAGAACATTGATTTATATGCAAGTGTGAGCTATATAGATGATGCATGAAATCTTGACTTATGGCTTGATATGTTAGTTTCATGTCCGCAAGTAGATTTGGTAGCTAGATGGTTGATTGCAAGATAATGTAGTTCTCTTTCTGCAAGTAGTGTAGCTCTTGTCTTTTCATGAATTGATTCAATAGCATTTACATGTTAATAACATTTACAAGTTGAGGTTTAAAGAGAATTTTCCTTTTTATCATTAGATCTAGCTTCTGAATTGCACCTTAATTAGTTAGTTTCCACCTAATTCAGTAGAAAGAATGGTCTTGGAGCACTATTGATCATATGTCCTAGTTGAGGGTGGCATGAGTAGAATCCAATTTACTGTGTATATAGCATGATCACCTCGAAGTTTGTATGAACCCCGGGTTGATAAATAGAGTTGAGGAGCCCTTGGGAGTTGCATCACTCTTTGTGGGATACCAGGGCTCACCACTTTTTGGCACTGTTGTTGGGAAGGTGTCTAAGTAGATGTTATTTCTGTTTAAGCATTATTTTCTAATTCAATTTTAAAAAATTGCATAAAAGAAGAAAAAAAATGCTTTCATGCCTCATAGGAATAGAGATACTGAAGGAAGCTTCTTACCAAACACCCCCACACCCTCAAACAGTCAACCTTCACTCTTCTTCAGTGACTCTCAGCTTCCCCCTCTGAGTACAGGGGAGTTAGAAGACCCTTTATGTGAGCAACATGAGATCTTTGAAGAACCTATTTGGGAAGAAGAAGAACCCATTTCACTTACCCAAACCTTTCCTGAAAACAAGAACAATGAGGTTTTCACTATCATAGAGACTAAGGGAAAGGTTAGAATGAAGAATATAGGCGCTCTACCCTTCCACACTTCCATGGCTTAACCTCTGAGCATCCTAATACTTTTCTGTTTTAATTTTTTGTTTTCCTTGGGGCCTATTACATGTCTTTGATGACCAGATGGTGAAGTTATTCCCATCTACCCTTATGGATGTAGCCTTGCACTAGTTTATGGGCCTTCCTAGGGATAACATCACTACCTAGGCTCAAATGCAACACGCCTTTAATAACAAGTATAAGGACTACTATAGGTCCAAGGAAACCAAGGAAGAAATCTTTAGAATGACTCTTGGACCTCATGAATCCCTATAGGACTATCAGAAGGGATTTCAACTCAGTTATAGAAGGGCGACATACACCCTTGATCCTGAATCCCTTAAGCTAGTTCTTCTTTGATAGATTAGGGAGGACATGTTGGAAACCATCAACATGATGTCTGGGGGAGACATCTAGCAGTTATCCTATGATGACATCAAAATAGTGTTCAAAAATCACTATAGGGATGCTAGGAAGAAGGGTAGGGCTAGTCAAGGCTTTGTCAGTTCCTCTCCTTCCACAACATCCATCAAGAATGAGATTGGGAAGATGTTGGAGGAATTTAAAAGTGAAATTTTGAATACCTTTGATTTGGAAATAGATACCATTCATATCAAGAGGAGACAAGAAGAAGAAGAGAGAGCCCTAGCTATTTTCTGCCCTAAATGCACTAGAAGGCGCCCCAAAAATGAATGCCCCTTAAATGTCATAGAGGTTTGCTCAGTCTGTGAGGAAAACCATCCCACAGATAAATGTCCTTCTTTGACTGTTTTAAAATATTTATACCAAGGGATAGAAGGCGGGGTTGATAAAATCTTATTTATAAATCAAAAGAGGCCTCAGGGACCTTAGCCATACTAGTAGGGTATGCAAGGTGCATCTTACTCTTGTTACCATCCCAACCAGAATGCACCCTTTCCACCCTGGTACTCTTCCACTCATCCATGATGGTCCACACCTCCTTGTTGGTCTTATGCTCCTTACTATCCTCCCTAACCTGTCAATCAACCATTTCAGCCATATGCTTCTCAACCTCCTTAATGGAATAACCCATCACAATGGTGGAGGCCTCAACTGAACCAACCTCCTACTTTATTGCCTCCACCTCCACCTCAACCACAAATCATGCATCCTACATTGCCCAAGAAAACTCAGATGCCTACTCAACCTAATCTAAACTTGAATAACAAGAAAGCACAATAGGTCTACAATGTAGAGAGATCTTATTATGCCTATGTTCTTGAGGTTCAAGGAATCAACCGTAGGTCTGGAAGAGTGCTTCGAGATAACCAACCTCCATCTCCACCTAAAGAAATTGGACAAGAAAGGAAGATAGTACCCCTCAAGTATATCCACCACCTTTTCCTAAGAGATTAATCCATCCTAACCAACACACCCCAGAAGAGATTGAACTTCAAGGAGAATTGAAGAATTTGTGTGTTAAAATACCTCTCCTCTAAGCTATCAAGGATGTTCCCATCTATAATAATATTATCAAAGAGAAATGTGTCAAACACCTTGGGAGGAGAAAAAGAGACACCCCCACCATCAATGTTATTGGTCAATTATCTGATTTGATGTTGGGGAGAGTGATTTTTCTAAAATATTTATACTTTGGAAGTCCAGTAGTAGATGTGCACATTGATGGCATCATTGTCCCTCATACCCTGATTGATCTTGGGGTTGCCATCAATGTGATTACTAAAGAAACCATGTTAAAACTAAACCTCCAAGGATCCTTAAGAAAGACCACTACAGTACTGCAACTTGCAGATAGATCCATAGTGACTCCTGAGGGAGTTTTTGAGGATGTAATGGTCTCCATTGACTCCTGGGAGTATCCTACTAACTTCTTGGTTCTCCAACCCAAAACCAAATTCAATGGTTATCCTCTCATCTTGGGAAGGACATGGTTAGCCACTGTTGATGCTTATATTAGTTACAAGGTCGGGAACATGACCATTAAGAATGGGAATTTTTTCAAAAAATTGGTATTGTACCCTCCTGCTCAGTCATCCATTTAGCATGGCATACCCTTGTGGCTAGAAGAGGAGGAGGAAGATGAAGTGTATCATATAACATCCCATCCAATATGTACCTTATATATTGTTATAGGAGGGGGAAACCTGATGGAGATGACCTCATTGACCAAATCCTCCGGAACCAACTCCCCAATACCATACCTCTTGATGAGCTTCTGAAAGAGACTGAGAGTATTTCTTAGACTAAATTATGCTTAGTTGATCCATGTCCTGCCCATGTCAAAGTTGTAGAACTTGGTCCATGTAGAAACTTGAAGATTAACCCCTCTCTATCAACCAACCAATAAGAGAAGTTGTGCAAGATGTTTAGAGAACACTTAAATGTCTTTTCTTGGAACTCTAAAGAAATGAAGGGGGTGGATTCCTCAACTTTTACTCATCACATCTACATCAAACAGGGGTGCAAACCTATGTGCCAACCTTAGAGAAAAATAAGCTCAACCCTTAAGGACATAATAAAGGAATCATTGCAAAAGTTGTTGGATTTAGGGTTCATATACCCAATCTCAGATAGTAAGTGGGTGTCCCCTCCAGTTTCGATCCCAAAGAAGAATGGGAAGTTGAGGAGATTATAGAGAATTAAACAAAGCCACCAAGAAAGACCATTTCCCTTTGCATTTCATTTATCAATTTTTAGATGGTCTTCCAGGGAAGAAGTTATTCTCTTTCGCGGATGGATTCAATCGTTACAATTAGATCCAGATCACCCTCGAGGATCAAGACAAAAATACATTCACATGTCCTTGGAGTACCTTTTCTTATAGGGTCCTCCCTTTCAGTCTATGCAATGCCCATGCCACTTTTCAAAGGGAATTTCTGAGCATCTTTGCTAATCTTGTCCATGACTTTGTGGAGATCTACATGGATTATTTCACGCCTTATAGGTGTGACTTCTTGGAGGCTCTCTCTAACCTGGAATACATATTTCACTAAAATTGGATTTTTTTTAATTATAAGAACATCACTAAAATTGAGCTTTCTAGTTATTTTGAAATTCTAGATCCACTGTTTAATTCCAAATTTAATGAAATATGTGTTCTAGGAGAAGTCATCAAGAAATGCCTTGAAATGAACCTCTCACTTAGTCTTGAGAAATTTGAATTCTTAATGAATGTAGGGACTGTCCTTAGCCATTAAATGTCTCAGGAGGGAATACAAGTGGGCGCAAACAAGATTTACATCATCTAAAGGGTTCCTACTCCTCAAAAATAGAGGGATGTTAGGAGTTTCTTTAGCTTATTTGGGTATTTTAGGAGGCTTATCAAGGACTTCAGTAAAGTGGCTTCACCATTGTTTGGATTTTTGGAAAAGGACTCAAAGTTATATTGGTTAAATAGATTCCAAGAGGCCCTTGATATTTTGAAAGAGAAATTAACCAATGCACCCTTGGGGGCCCAAATTGGGCTTGGCCTTTCCATATCCATATTGATGCATCCAACAAAGTTGTGGGGGCAGCCTTGGGACAAATAGATGGTAAGTTTTATAGAGGTTTTTATAGTCTATACCACTAAGGGTTTGATAATCTATATAACTAAAGTCATGGGTGAGAAGGACCTCACTCAACCTAACCACCCTATGAAATATTCTTAGGACTCATGACCATCAATGATTAGGTCAACACACATGTCTAGGAATTCATAATCATTCATAATCATATGATATGTTCAACACTATTAATACATTTGACATAGACCAAGCTAGGGTTTCAACCAAAAGAAGATATCGCTATATGCCTAGATTCCATCATCATTCATATACATATCATATCATGTGTTAGTCAAACCCAACTTCACAAAGATCAATAAGAGTCAGACACACAATTATTTTGATTACACTAGGGTTTGATCAGACAAACACACGGTTACGAAAGGAAACATTTTAAGATAATGTAAGGGTCTTGCTCACACATTAAACCAAACCCTAATGAGCTAGGGTTCCAATGTAGAAACACAGAAAACCCAAAATTACCAAAACTTCAATAATTTCATGATTTTAGGCCTTATAATTCAACCCTAACAATTTAGGTCTTCATGATCGTACAGAAATCCCAAACATGACATCATAGATAAAAACTTCAACTAGAATTGCACAATATCCCTAAGAGTTTAGGGTTTCAGACATTCCCATTAGCATACCCTTCGGTTAGGTTTTTCCATAACCTATCTAGGGTTCTACATAGTCAATCAAGAATATGAGTGGGGTGGGTAGATTTATCAAGATATGAATCACCCAAACAAGAATCATTAAGATTCAATACATCTAGTCATTACAGAGTTAGTAATATATCATCAAATTAATAATCCTTTCAATCAATGTATTCAAAGCATAAGTTTGTTTCTTGACTAACCTTGTCTTAAGAGATCCTCTTTCTTGTAAATGTTTTCCTGGTCAAGACAATAGAGGGAGAAAAGTGATTAGTATTCAATGTAATCAAAACTAAATAAGTACATGAATCCAAAACTGAAAATACATGAGATACTTATCTTTGAGAGTTGTTGGGAGCTCTCTCCAAAGCTTGAGGGAA
The DNA here is from genome assembly GCA_031772625.1 of Pinus tabuliformis. Classification (NCBI taxonomy): domain Eukaryota; kingdom Viridiplantae; phylum Streptophyta; class Pinopsida; order Pinales; family Pinaceae; genus Pinus; species Pinus tabuliformis. The sequence continues at coordinate 633,142,528 of CM062818.1, read as the reverse complement.
ACCTAAAGCAATACAAAAATGTATTTTCAAAAGTTGTGTTAAAAACCTCTAAATTCTAAAATATATAAAACAAGTTATGTAAAGAAAATGACTTAATAGCGTAAGTCCCTAATGTTGGATTCTTTAGGCTTGACTTTCTTAGAGTTTCCTTCTTCAAAAAAGTTGGCTTGATCTCTACCTCTCTTCTTATTCCTTGGATTCTTGGGCAACTCACTCTTGTAGTGACCTTTCTTATGACATTGATAGCACTCTATCCTAGACATGTCAACTTTATTCCTTGGTGCCTTTGATATTTTTCTGTTATGATGAGAAACATAAGCATTAGATACCTCTTTAGGATTTGCAACCATTGAGATCCTTAATTGTTTTTCACAACATCTGGTCCATAATTCTTCAAAGGTGGGAGCTACCTTCCAACTATTGATACCTGAATCAAATGCACCCCAAGAGGGTGGAAATCCCAATATAGCAGTGATCACTAACTATTTGTCCAGAATAATCTCATTGATGGCTAGGAGATAATCCCTGAGTCTAGCTATCTTCACAAAGAAGGTTTTCACAATATCTTCTTTAGCTATGTTCATATTCCTCAACTCATTTTTCAAACTTGCTACTTGACCAATGTTCTTAATAGTAAATAGCTTCGACAAGGATCCATACATATCCTAAGCATGATTGATGTTATCTATGAATGGGACAAGATTTTATTTTATCCCTTCTACCATCAGAGTAATAGCCACCAATTCTATATCCCTAAATTTCGCTTTGTCGGCATCACTAGTTTCATTTGTAGGCTTCTTTACATTTCCTTTAACCAAGTCTAGCACCTTGATATTCTTGAGGATTACGTCAATCCTTTTCTCCTAGGATCTAAAGTTAGGTGCTCCTTCAAGTTTTTTCTCACCCTTGATATGGTTAGACATCCTCTTGAATATAATAGACTCCTTCCCTAAGATAGTGCCTATGAATGGATCTACCATTTTCTTCTCTCTTCACCAAAGCTCTGATTCCATGTTGGAAAATTAGAAAGGCAGTAAAAATTTTCTTGATCTTGACAATTACTTGTGATGTTTCTTATTATTACCATTCTTTGTATCATGTTTCTTTAGTTCATCAAGTAATTACCAAAAGAAACAACACATAAAACAATGAACACAATATGTAGGCACATGCTAGGGGAAAACCCACCTCATGGGGAAAACCCAGTCAAATTAATTCTTCCTTTCAATAGTATCCCTTGAGACTCTTCACCCTAGACTAGGACTAGACCTTCCCTCCACACCAAGTTAGCCTCTAGGAGATTTACCTCTTCCCAACAACTTCGACTATGCAGCAACTTGCAGAAGTTGATAGCTTCTCGCAATATTCCAACTTGGAAGACTTTGATATCCTAATCCAGAGAACAAAATAGAGAGAGACCACCACCAAAATTTCGATTTTCCTTGACTCCTTAGAGTCACCCAAACTTGCATTCACTTCAGCTTCTTGGCAACAAACTTTCTAAGCTACGCACTTTGTACTTCTGCCCAGTAACAAGATTTGCGCACTTCTTCCTAGTAGAGAGAATTCGAAATTGATGAGAAGTGATGCTCCAAATGAATTTGATGTCCTTCCTTTTATAGGATTCTTGTTGGGTCGAATAGGGTCTTAGGCCGACTTTATTTTCCCCTAGGCCGACATGATGTGGAGGTTCGATAATTCATATTTTACTCAAAACTTAACATTTTTACATGATTAAAAATCCCAAGAAGGGTCTCTTTAAATGTACAATAATTCTTTAGACACAGAATAAATCCTAGAATTCCACAATGGGGAATTTTACCTAAAAAAAGGTGACCCAAGCATGAAACCCATGCTTTAATAAGTCATAAAAATAGTAATAATAATAATTGTTATTTTGTTTATTTTCTTGACAAGTACATTACATAATGACTCAAGTACATTATTGAAGACCGAACATAGTTACATTTTCTGACACCTACTAAGTATGCAATACTCGATAGTGCATTCACATGACAGGTATCATATGCACCTAATGTGAGACATCCTTCCTTTAGAAGGTTGAATATGGTGGTGCACTAGTCTACATCAAGTTTGTGTTAGACCCATTTTATACTCTATGCATGTTATTGTACTATTCCCTTTTCTTGATATGGTCAAATTGGACGGAATTTTCACATGGTATTTATCGTGGTATTCACCATGTTATTTTCCTTCATTTTTCAAAGGAAAACAATAAAATAAGGTTTCTAGAGAGTCCATCAAGCCTATACAAGGAGATAAGGGCTAGACAATGGGATCATCATGAGTCTATCTACCTTATTGTGTTTTTTTAATGAGAACTTGGCGTGTCCAATTCCAGTTTGATCCCGAGGACAAAAACCCTGTGGCTATTAGTTTTCTGGTGGATCCATCCACAGTGCATGATTTTGCTTCAATGATTTTGTTTTTTCTTTGATAAGCAGTTGTGCATGCCATTGCAAGGGCTTCCATATTATTATATGGGAATGCATTATTTTCTTCAGTTAATAATATAAATAAGGGTTGCATTTATTTATATCACTTGTGTTCTATGCTTGGCTTGTTAGTGTTTCAATTAGAACACTAAAATATTCTAGATTTGTGGATTATTTAGCTATTTGGGATCTTACAATGGTATCTGAGTTGTCCATCATAATAGCCTGAAGGTTTTATGCATGGATCTTCTGTGGGATTTCTTCTCACCCTAGCCAACATCTTGCATCTTTAGTGATATTTGATATCACCCTAGCTGGGTTCTTATTTTCCAGTTTTCATATAGCTGGACCAGATCTATATCGGTGGAAGGCCAAATAAGTCTATTGCATCCAAGAAGGACATAGCCATTGGCACCACGAAATCACAGAGTACGAAATCGTAGATCACACTATCTATTCCTGTGGCTGCTAACTGATGGAGTTATTAGTGTTCAAACTTGGGATCAAAACTGCAGTAATTTGGTAAGATTTCTCATTGTGTCATAAAGAGGCCATGGACCATATCACTATGAAAAGATTGTACCAAGTGTGAGGTGTATAGGCCTAAGGTGAATCGAGTTCAACGCCACACTAACCAAGCCACCGTGGGAAGAACTGTAGCCTCACATGGCCACTTTAGAACTGGATTGGATTGGAGCATTACACCACTAGATATGGCCATATTTATAAAATGAGGTCTCTAGATTAGCCTAGTGCAAGGTGTTGGATCAAATCAATGGATGGAGCTAGAAACCTGAAGCGGTGGAGGCTGTGATCAAGAACCTTTTTGTTCGAAATATTCACTGCTGCATGGAAATAAATTTATCACTCGTAGGTGCCATTCCTGGGGAGCATAAATCCTAACAAAGATACTAAGTTGATAACCATGCGCTTGTCTACCAACATTATGGGGCCGTGAACCACCAACTCTAGGTTACGAGTTTGATCCACCATTTGGAAAGAAAAAAAATGAGAGGCATCACGCTAGGAGAAGGAGAAATGTTTGGAAGGTTGTGTTCCCATCGTTGGTAGAAGCCAATTCAAGGATTATTGCTTCATGCTGTGAGCGGGATGTCAAAGCTGCAAAAGGTGGAGGGGCATTGGATACCCAATTTGAGGGTTCTCATTCAGTCAATCAGCCACACCAGGACTGTATGAAGCCATTTTTTTTATTGTACATGGTTGACTCTTCATCCTGGCTCGACCGTTGCTACTTGCTATATATTTTACTACTGTCTGAGGGTGTCCACAATTAAGATACATAGTATTGGAAATTGCCCACATAGTTTACGAACCTACAACAAAAGGAGAACACAGCTGACACCCTGGTATTAAATGTGGATACATCGTTTTAAGCCATCATGTGATGAGTTATAATGATGAATTGAATCCTTATGCTATTTCTTTGGCATATGCGCTTGGGTATTCCAATTTATTAATATTTCATCCAATAAAATGAAATGAACAACACAAAGTTCTCCAAATGGATCATGTTGGGACCGAATGGAGCAACATGAGTTGAGCAGCAAGCAACATCAGCATAGTAGATTTACTCCATGTGCAAACATTCATGCATTAGATCCTTCCCACGGGATGGATTGGTGAGAGATTATTTGTCGGAACTCTATTGATGGGATGATTCCTAGGAGAATACCCATAACCATGAGCATATTTGAGATTGGGCCCTTATGCGTGGGCAATGATGGACGGTTGAGATGGTATCATACACCAAATGTACCAAGACTTAGGTGGCATTGGGATCCAAGTGAATCTATTGAGGGTAGGATTTTCCGAAGGATTGTTTGGGATCCAATTGTCGAAGGATCCATTCATGATCATTTAGCATGGAGGCACAGGATAAAAAACCGGTTTGTATGGGATCCAGGTATCAATATACAGATGATTTCTCTATGGATAGAAGTGGATTTTTTCAGGGCAAGCAATCTTTGGGCAGGAGGATTTGTAATATTCCCTTTGCTTGATATGGTCAAAGTGGACGGAATTTGCCCATGGTATTTTCCTTCGTTTTTTGAAGGAAAACAATAAAATAATGTTTCTAGAGAGTCCATTAAGCCTATAGAAGGGGACAAGGGCCAAATAATGGGATCATCTTGAGTCTATCTATCTTTTTTTTTTTTCCCTTAGAACTTAGCGTGGCCAGTGCCAGTCTAATCCTAGGGATGGAAACCCAATGGGTGTGATTTGTCTAGTGAATCCATCTAGGGTCCATGATTATGCTTCAATGTTTTTGTTTTCTCTTTGATGGGCAATTGTGCATGCCATTATAGCGGCTTCGATATTATTGTATGGGCACATACTATTTTCTTCAATTAATAATATAAATAAGGGCTGCATTTCTTTAGATCCCTCGTGTTTTTTGTTTCGCTTGTCATTATTTCAATTAGAACACTAAAATATTCCAAATATGTTGATTATTTAGCCATTTGGGATCTTCTAGTCTTAGAGTCCACATGAATAAATTCTACTAAATAATATGATTGTGGATGTGAATAATATTTTGATGTGCATTATTTCTATGACATTTTGTATTAATAAAATTTGTATTGTCTTCCAAACTCAAATTATACATTGTTGGTGTATCATATAGGGATTAAGAAAATAATTTTGAAATTAATATTATGATGAGCCAAAGAAGTAAATTAAAACACCACATTATTTAGGAAAGAAACAAATAAAAATCAACTAAAAAATCAAAAAACATTCGTGAGATAAATGGAAATGATAAAGCATAAAAGCTAACCCAAAAACAAGTTGACAAAACATAAATAATACTATTTCACTAATCAAACAAAAAAAATACCATCTCAATAATATCCCAATCAACTCTACCAAAGTGAAATCGAAACCACTTTGAAATGGAAACCTATTGCAATTGGAATATGATAGTGAAACCCACATAATTATGATAAACATCAAATTTAATTGAAATGTAATAATAAAACCCACATAAACGTCCAACATAATTGAAAAGAATAATTTAAAACAAAGTTCAAAAGGTCATAAATAATCACTAAAAATATATATATTGAAATCTAAACCATTAGCACCGTGAGAGAAATTGCGTTATCGCTTACATTGTCCTAAAATATGATCAATGTACACTTGCAATAAGCTTTGTTTTTAAATTGTCTATTATTTTATTGAAGGTATATTTCATGTTCAACCGTCCGAGAGTTTGATAATCTAACATACCACTAAGGGTTTGATAATCTATACCACTGAAGTCATCAGTGACAACGACCTCACTCAACCTAACAGTCATCACTGACAAGGATCTCACTCAACCTAACAACCCTATAAGATTCTGAAGACATTAAAAAACAAAATAATCATTTAATTTTATTAATTTTAAATAAGGTTTTTGAAACACTCTTTTATAATAATATTTTTGAGGGCCACATAATGATTTCCTGTTGCTCCAAGCGGTAATTTACGTGGTAGAACATCACAAATTAAAAGAATAGTAAAATGAGAATGTTTGGATGATTCACCAATCTTGTCCTTTTCCCGAAAACTGATTGAGGGTATGATGGCTATAACATTTTCAGTATGTCAAACCGGTTATATATTCTATTTAGCAGCAACCATTATATGTCAAGGAGTTGGTAGCATTTCACTCTACATACCGACAGCCCGCGAAGCGGCGAATCCAATGACACAACAGATAAGTGCCGCTACTTTTAATAAAACACATATTTTTCTGTCAATATTTTTCCATTCGTTTCTAGTTTTCACCAAGTGGTTCAATCACCGAATCAATCCCACGCCTGTAATCACTCGCACGTAGAAATTCTCTCAGAACGTCCTGTCCTTCCAGGTGGAATGTCACTTGGAACGTCCGTGTCCTGAAATCGACTGGGCTTTGAAAAATGATTCTGAGTCTGAAATTTAATGCTGTAACTTCAACTTTACATGGTCATTGGATTCGGTAGGAGCAACTCCACTCATATCAGAAAAGGAAACTTTAGCCAGAAACAGCTCCAGTCACATTATATAAAAGAGCAGCGTTCTGCTCCCACAATGCCATGCCATAAGGTCCAACTGTGGGGGACAGAGAGGGAAGACGAAAAAAGGTATAGCGATTTCGATGAGCTGAAACAGTTAATCAGCAGCGCGTTACTAATCGTCACTCTATTGAGGCTCTCTCAGCTGAGCATGTGACATCTCTCTGCTTGAAGACATTTTGCAGGTTGGGTCTCAGCGTGAAGATAGAAGGACCGAAGCCAGACGTGAATCATTCAAAAACTCAGAAAAGGTATCTAAAGAATTTATGTATTTAGGTAAACTGATATGGGCAAGCATTAATTCAACAACCTTGCCCACACTCCAGAAACATATGGGCAAGCATTAATTCAACAACTTTGCCCACACTCGAGAAACACCTGCGCCACTCTGATCACACTCAACAATAACATCAAAATTAATTTAGCTCTGTCATGAATTAAATGTAAAATTATATGTTGAGCCATATATGAATGTAAAAGTCATTTTGTAAGTGTAAGATTGTGTAAAAAGGTTAGAAAATAAGAAGTAAGTGGAGAAAATGGTGGAGCTATTATTTTATGTTGTAAATGAGCCGCAGTCTCAAGTAGATGTATTTTCATGTTTAAGAATGAATACTAAGTTTTAGTGTGTCGCTCAAAACCTATAGTGTTATATTTCCTGTGAGTATTCAAGTAGATGTATTTTCATGTTTAAGAATGAATATTAAGTTTTAGTGTGTCGGTCCAAACCTATAGTGTTATATTTCCTGTGAGTATTCATCAAGTCTCTAGAATAGTTCCGCATGCATGAAATTCAACACTAGGAAATAGCCTCGCATTGTGCAAAGGTGGCTCCGTGAAATCGGTTTGGCAGTGTGCGAACCTAGATTTGCGAAAGTAGCTTCCCGAAAGTTATCTCTTGCCTTCTGCAAAAACGAAAATTAAATTTGCCAAATATTTACAACATGGTATCAGACCACGTTAAACTTTGTTAGTGTAAAAACAAGTGTTTTTACTAACAATAAAAATTGTTTTTGAGCACGCATTGTTTTTAGCGTATTTACTAGCATGTAGAAAGTTTGTTTTTACACTCAGAAATGGCCACATCAAGCACAAGCTTGACTAATCATCAAATACCTCAATTTAATGGAAAAATTATAATTATTGGGCTATTACAATGAAGGCCCTATTTTCTTCTCAGGACATTTGGGATTTAGTGGAGAATGGTTTTCAAAAACCAGCAGATGCAGCAGCATACAATGCCTTATCTCAACAAGAAAGAGATGTGTTAAGGGACAACACGAAGAAGGATTCAAAAGCCCTGTTTTATATTTTCCAAGTGGTTCATGAAAGTATTATCCCAAGGGTTGTAGCGGCAACGAAGTCCAAGCAAACATGGGACATCCTCCAAACACCCTACCAAGGCATGACAAAAGTCAAAACAACAAAGCTACAAATCTTGAGGAGAGATTTTGAAACACTTTGTTGAAAGAGTCCGATAATATAGACTCGTTTTTTACACATGTAAGTGGGTTGGTTACTCAAATCAGGTCTCATGGTGAGACACTTGAGGAAACAAGAATAGTTGAGAAATTTTTTAGAAGTCTTCCAGCAAGGTTTGAGGCCATTGTTGTGGCCATAGAAGAGACAAAGGATCTCTCACGGTTTTTAGTGGATGAGCTTAATGCATCACTGATTTCACATGAGCATAGACTAAACAGAGCAGTCCTCATTGGAGCATGCCTTCAAGACACAAGTATCATTTGGTTAAGGTCAAGGCAGAGGAAGATCATATGCTAGAGGAAGAGGAAGAAGCCCACATAGAGGTGGAAGAAGCAGGCCTTCAAACTCAAATGGAAGAGGCAACAATCAAAATCCAAGTCAATGCCCAAGCCAAAATCAAACACAAGGTCAGACGTATGATAAATCTCAAGTTCAATGTCATTAATGTAAGAAGTATGGTCATTATGCAAATGAATGTAGAAAGAAGCAATATGATATTAATAACAAACCAAGTGTAAATTTCACAAGAGAAAATCAAAACCATGATAACATGTTTCTAGCTTGTAATGTAGCACAAGAAAAACAGAGTGATATATGGTATCTAGATTCAGGGTGTAGCAACCACATGTCAAGAAACATATAAATGTTTTCTGATCTAGATGAAAGTGTGAAATCTGAAGTGACATTAGGGACTGATAGCAAAGTCTTTGTCATGGGAAAAGGAAGAGTTAATATTCTAACAAAGAAGGGGGAGAAGAAATGCATCTCTGATGTTTACTTTGTCCCCGGTTTGAAACATAATCTCATGAGTGTTGGACAACTCATGCAAAAAGGCTACAATCTCTTCTTAAAAAATGATATGTGTGGAATTTTAGATAGGCCTCCAAGCAGACAGTTGATTGCAAAGGTTTAGATGATAGAAAATAGAATGTTTCCCATAAAAATAATATTAGATTTGTAGAAAGAAGGTGCACAAGAACAACTATCTTTGAACTCAAAAGAAAATGGAAGAAAAATGGCAGCTGTCACACAAGTAAACTTTCAAGCAGAGGTAAAAGATAAAAACTAGTTATGGCACTTGAGATTTGGACATCTCAACTTTGGACGTTTGAATTTGCTTCATATAAAAGGCATGGTGAAGGGTTTACCACTCATAGAAAAACCAGACAGCGTATGTGAAGGATGTATCTTATGCAAGCAACATAGAGAGACATTTCTGGTAGGAAAGTCAGTGAGGGCAAAGGCACCTTTGGAGATTGTCCACTCAGATTTATGTGGACCAATGCAGAAACCATCAATTGGTGGTAGTCACTATGTATTGACCTTCATAGATGACTACACAAGGAAGACATGGGTCTTTCTCCTAAAACAGAAAAGTGAATTGTTTGAGCGCTTTCGCCAATACAAGGCTCTTGTTGAAAAGCAAAGCGGACATTTCATCAAAGTCCTTAGGACAAACAGAGGTGGAGAATACATCTCAAATGACTTCCTTCGATTTTGCAAGGAACATAGAATTCATAAGCAATTTAAAACAAGATATACACTGCAGCAAAATGGTGTGTCAAAAAGGAAGAATATGACCATTATGGAGATGGCAAGGAGTATGTTGAAGGCAAAGCATTTGCCAAATGACTATTGGGCTGAAGCTATCGCTTGTGAAGCATATATCTTGACTAGATGTCCAACCAAAAGTGTCCAAAACATTGTTCCTGAAGAGGCATGGAGTGGAAGAAAACAAAATGTCACTCAGATGAGAGTTTTTGGATGTGTGGCTTATGCACATGTCCCAGATGAGTTGAGAAAGAAGTTGGACAGCAAGGGGGAGAAATGCATATTTGTTGGATACAGTGATGAATCCAAGGCATATAAACTCTACAATCCATTAACCAGGAAAGTAATAATCAACAGAGATGTGCAGTTCATAGAAGAGGAAGCATGGGATAGAAGTTTAGAAAAAACAATCAATGTCAAAGCATGCATACCACATGAGGACAGAGAGGAATTAACAACAGTAAGTAATTCCTCAACAGTGACTCCCTCTACTCCTATTCAAGCGCAGCAAAGCAGGTAGCAAGCAACGCCATCAACAAGTAATAGGACAATCTCGCACAGCCAAGCAAGTACTTCTCTAAGCACACCGCAGAGCATGACACCAAGTGACATATCAAGTCCATCTTCAACAAGCCCAAGAAGGCCAAAGTTTAGAACTTTAAATGAAATTTATGAGCAAGATGAAGTTGATAGTAGTGCAGGTATGAATTCCTTATTTGCATTGCCATGTAGATGACCCAATCCACTTTGAAGATGCAGTTAAAGAAGAAAAATGGGTTGCGGCAATGGAAGAAGAAATAGAAGCAATAGAAAGAAGTGATAAATGGGAGTTATTGAGCGTTCCGAAAGGAAAACATGTCATTGGAGTGAAGTGGGTCTACAAGACCAAAAGCAACATTAAGGGAAAGATTGAAAGGCACAAAGCAAGGCTAGTTGTCAAAGGATACAAGTAGCAGCATGGAAGAGATTATGCGGAGACGTTCGCACCAGTCGCGCGAATGGAGACAGTGCACGCAGTTGTGGCGATTATCGTGCAGCATAAATGGATAGTGTATCAGATGGACGTAAAGTCAACATTCTTGAATGGAGTACTGAAAGAGGAAGTGTATGTCGCGCAACCACCTGGTTATGAGATTGAAGGCTAAGAAGACAAAGTATATCGATTGAAGAAATCTCTTTATGGGTTGAAGCAAGCACCGTGTGCATGGTACAACAGAATAGATGTTTACTTGTTGGACAATGGTTTCGACAAATCTGACGGTGAGCCTACTCTCTACATCAAAGAGAGCGAAGGTAAGATTCTCATTGTCGTCTTATATGTAGATGATTTGATTTTTACAGGCAGTGATGATTTCCTCATCGCTGATTTGAAACAAGTCATGAAGAGTGAGTTTGAAATGATTGACTTGGGATTGTTAAGATATTTTTTGGGCATAGAAGTGAAGAAAATAGAAAATGGCATTTTTATTTCTCAAACAAAGTATGTGGCAGAAATTTTGCAGAGGTTTAAAATGCAAAACATCAAGTCCACACCAACTCCAACTGTCATAGGGTTGAAGTTGAGCAAAGAAGATTACAGTAGCAATGTCAATCCAACATTATACAAAAGCATGATAGGCAGCTTGATGTATTTGAGCGCCACTAGGCCGGATATAATGTATGTAGTAAGTTTGGTGTCAAGATTCATGGAGACACCCAAGGAGACACATTGGAAAGCGGTGAAAAGGATTCTGAGGTATGTCAATGGGACAAAATAGTATGGCTTTTTGTACACAACAACAAATGATTTCAGGCTGGTTGGTTACACTAACAGTGATTGGGCAAGCAGTGTCGATGACAAAAATAGCACGTTAGGATATCTTTTTCATTTGGGTTTCGGAGCCATTTCATGGGCCTCCAAGAAGCAGCCAATAGTGTCACTCTCAACAGCAGAAGCTGAATATGTCACAGCAACAGCAGTAGCGTGTTAGGTAATTTGGATGAGAAGGATGTTAAGGGATCTTTGTTTATCTCAGAAACTATTTGGGAATTGTCAATTGCAACAGCTGTGATTAAGGGGGAGTGTTGGAAATAATAATCCCAACCACCACAATAAACAGCCAGACAACAACCATACATGTCAGACACTTTTGCAACCATACATGTCAGACACTTTTGTAGGTTGCGTCACTGCTTGAAGACATTTTTGTAGGTTGCATCTTAGAGTGAAGATAGAAGGACCAAATCCAGACGCAAACCATTCAAAAACTCAGAAAAGGCATTTAAAGAATTTATGTACGGAGGTAAACTGATATGGGCAAGCATTAATTCAACAACCTTGCCCACACTCCAGAACACCTGCGCGAACAACATCAAAATTAATTTCGCTCTATCATAAATTAAATGTAAAATTTTATGTTGAGACATATATGAATGTAAAAGTCATTTTGTAAGTGTAAGACTGTGTAGAGAGGTTAGAGAGTAAGAAGTAAGAAAAAAGTGCAAGTCTCTATGGATAAAATGGTGGAGTGATTTTTGGTGGGCGCATGAAAACAATAGTTACTTTGTTTTACTGTGTGTTGCTCCGTGCATAAGTTCTAATATGCAAATTTCAAGATTGGCAAATAGCCTCGCGGGGAAGGTAGCTTCGTGAAATCGGCTTCGCGGTGCACGAACCTAGCTTCGCGAAAATAGCTTCATGAATGTTATTTAACTCTCTGCCTCCACCATCCGGGAAAATGAAAATTAAATTGGCCAAATATTTCTAACAACCTAAACTTGGATCTGGACTCACTGGTGGGCAACGTTTATTTCATTGGGTTCAATACATCTTTTGTTGTTGATGAGGGGAAAACCAGCAATAGCACTGTTTATGGGCTTGCCCAGTGCAAGGGAGATTTAGATTCCACCCACTGCGCACAGTGCGCATTGATGGCCAAAGAAAAGATTGTACAGGGATGCCGCCATACATCTGGATTCATTCAGCTAGAAGGCTACTTCTTACGTTACACCAATTATTATTTTTACAATGATTATATTGACGGTTCGCAGAAGAAGTCAATAGTTGTTCTTTGCAGTTGTAGGAACAACACTCAGCCAGAGCAGTTCACAAATGTTGTTAGGGCACTGCTCTCAAATATTACCACTAAAGCTGCGCAAGATCGCCAACTGTTTGCGGCAGATTCAGTTGTTGCTCCTTCTTCTTCGATGGGGTATATCTACAACATAGCTCACTGTTGGAGAGATCTGTCACCTAAAAGTTGTGGGTTTTTCTTAACTTCTACCTTGGAAAAGATATTGGCACATGTCAAACGGGAGCTCTCGGAGCACAATTTCGGTCTAAGAACTACTATTTGCGTTACGAGGTTTACGGATTTTTCATTACTTCCATTTTGTTGCCAGACGTGTCTCCACAAAATTTTCAACTATATGGTAATCTTCTTTCACATAACTACGGCTATGGGTCTGAGCATCCTGGACTTAACCTACAGATATATCTGTCTTGGAAGATGGTTCTAGACTTTTAATTTATCAATCTAGTGTTTTAACAAGTAGTTTTTATTGAGAAAAAAAACCTTCTCTTTATATTAAAATAAAAAAGATATTACATATATTTTTCTTAGTTTCTTTCTTTTATTCTGTTGTATCTATTGTATCAGATAATTCTTTACTATATATCTATTTCCAAAAAATTTCTACATTGTGAGTCTTATTGTCATACTTTCTATCAGCTATACAGATTTAGCGTTCATATTCCTCAAAATTACAACAAAATCTTTGTAAATTATCTCAAAATACATAAATCATGGTCTCTTCTAAGCAGTGGTTGTCTCCTATAAGTAGTTAATGCTGCCCGTATTAACCATAACACTTTGTTCGAAAGTTGTGGAATAAAATTTACTAGATTTGCTTTTGTTGGAAGGTGCTTACTAGATTTTGAATTTTGCTTGTTACTATGGGTGAGTTGAAATTAGTATGGTCTTTCATTTAATTTAAGAAATTTTTATCTTCTCTATATATCTATATTCTTTCTAGCTTAAGCCATTTTGCCTCAATAAGAACTCCCCATAATATTATGATCTTTGCTTTGATGTTTGTAACATGATCGCTTATTAAGAACTCCCCGTAATACTATGATTTTTGCTTTGATGTTTGTAACATGATCGCTTATAATGCTATGATCTTTACTTCTATATTTGTAACATGTCGGCTTTCCCACCAGAAATAGAAAAATTTACCTGCCTGGCTGGGCACCCACATTTCCTCCCATTGCGTGATCCATCAAAGAAACCCAATGAGAATTCTCCCTCAAAATGTCTTTGTATTTACATTTGGTATCTGTGGCTCTTCATCATCTGACCAATTTGATTGTAACATGCAATAGTCTTAATCACATCTTCCCGTATGGCCACTCTTTTTTGTTCAAAGATAAGTGCATTTCTACTGCACCATATGGATTAATTATGTATAATGGAAGGGTTCTAAGTCTTTTGTGAGTTTTGAACCAAGATTGAAAACAAGAAATCAGAGTTATAAATCAAAAGTTAAAAGGATGAAATTTATTTCAAAAGTAATCATATAATTTATGTTAGATTAGTTCATATAATTTATGTTAGATTAGTTACAAATAAAAAATTATAAAAAATTGAAATTTATTGTAAAAATAATTATATAGTTTTTATTATTTTAACTTATAAATTGATTAATTAAAAATTTATTATATAAACATGAGTGAAATAGACATGAATTGTGGTTTCCTTTAATTATGATATTGTATCATGTAATCAAATATATTTAGAAATGAAAAATGTCCCTAATAAAATCCAAAATCCAGCAGGAGCTGCATAGTTTTAATAAAGTTTTCATTTAAGGAAGCTCATATACATAATATACTATTTTGCAAATTTGCAGAAGGCCACAGATATGAGGTTCTTGGGATATTTCTCGGTGTGGTAGCCTCTATACTTGGATTATTTACTGCCATAATCCTTTGGAAGTGGATATTTTTCTACCGTATGAAATGCCCAAGGAAACTGAATCCTCAAACCAAAGGTCCTGAAATTGCAGCTGAATCATTCAGGTTTGTGTCATGTGAACTGTTCACCTATTTCATTACAGCCAGATAAATGGTTTCCTTGTAATTGTTTAAGAAGGTGACGATGGAGAATCTATATTGTCGCCAACTATAGCCAATCGGGAACTTATTTTCAAATATGATGTTCTGACAGAGGCTACCTCCAATTTTAAAGCAGAGAACAAGCTTGGCGAGGGAGGTTTTGGATGCGTGTTTAAAGTGAGACACTAACATTGTATTCAATTAAATTACATATTTCCTGTAGCAGCTTCAAGTTATAATGGACATACATATAAATTTGGAGATCATTGATGTGCAGGGGGTTCTTCTAGATGGCAGAGAAGTTGCAGTCAAATGGTTGTATATGGGTTCAAGGCAGGGAGATGCTAAATTTATGAATGAAGCAAATCTCATTAGTCATGTTCAGCACAAGAATCTAGTGAAGTTGCTTGGTTACTGCGTTGAAAACTCAGAAAGGATACTAGTTTATGAATATCTCCAGAACAATAGCCTTGACAGGATTATATTTGGTTTGCTTTTAACTCTTTAACTGCTTAATCACTAGATAGATCGTTGATTTGTTCAAATTTTTGTATGTAGCCTGCTAATGTTTTTACTGTCTGTGATACATTTTACTCCTTAATCGCTCACTAGTGTCTGGATCTATTGGAGTTTGTAGATGCAACCGCAACCAACCTATGTGTTTAGTTGTGTAATGCATTAATTGCAGATAAAACCAATCTTCTGAAGAATATAACAAAATCGTAAAAGGAAAATTGTTTAAGAAACTCTGCAAATTCTTTGCAAATGTTCACTCCATATGACACTTAATGTGCGTTGTTTAGGAAATTTTTTGGAATGATATAATCGAAAAACGAGAACTGAAAATTAATTAACGATACAAAATAAATGTTGAAAAAGGAATCCATGGGTCAATTGATATATTCTTAAAAGTACTATCTATTTTCTACATCATGTCACAAATAAAGCTATATCTGACGGGTAATATCTTCAACTATAGGATTGGTGCCATCAACATGAAGCTGCAAAGAAGATTTCAACTGCACAAAACAGAAGTCCAACCAACAAAAAGAGATTAATTTTGAAGGTTGGTAACAACATAGTACTAAGGGACTCTCCACTAGAGAAAAGGTAGCATTGTTATGATATTCTTGATGTAGCTTACTAGAGAACATGGTATCCAACATAGTGTAGAGGGAATTCCAGCAAGGGTTGTATAATTTGAATTGCCGACTCATAAATAGGTACAAAAAAAACTTAAGTCAAGTAAACATAATACAAAGAAATACATAAGTACAAAAACTCAAGATTAGGTAAACATGGAAAACAACGTTTGATTACTAATTAATGACCAGGTAAAATTCCATTGATTATTTTCCACACGAAATTCAAGCATCTCATTTGCAAGTTGTAAACAATCCATCTTGAGATCTAACATGCCTAAATGTTGGGAGATCACCTTAGTTTGAACCTTGGATTTTTCCAAAATCATCTCAGAATGGTGGGAAATCAAGGTGATTACAAACTGATTACAAACTCCAAAGTTTCGGCCACCCTTGTAAATAGAAGCCCAAAATTCTCCTCTGTATCTCCTACACTATACTCCATGACTTTGATATTATAGTGAATATGATTGAGAACATGAAAAATTTCATTCCTTAAATATAATTCCACTACTTCCAAATTCACCTCGACCAATCTTAAATATATTTGGCTTGTGCCTCTTAGCAACATTCCTACTCCAAACATCATTAATATCTAGATATGAGTAGTGTTGCCAAATATGCAGACTACATTATGGAAATATCGCAGAAACAACAAGTTTCGTGTTGAAGATGTCCAATGAATTGAGGACCATATGTAGTGAATGGAACTTTCCACATCTAAGATGCTCTAGGTATTAAATCAGTTAGTCTCCATTTTGTTCTATGTCGATCTCAATATGTTGCCAATTTTCCTCTCCAACACATCTCTCCATTATGACTACACACCTCCATAAACTCTTAATTAATGCATATCCTTTATAATGCGCTACGAGATTGAAGGAATGAACTCTGATCAATAACCAATGCTTACGATTGCACTCCCCATAAACATATTAAGGCTCATATAAATTTTGATCATTATGAGATTGATTGGATTATAAAATCAACATTATCAACTTTTAATATTCCTTGTTCCAGTTGTGCTCCCTAATTGACCAAGACATGGGCTTCCTTATTAAGGTTTCTCTTAACGTGGAAGAATTTAATCTGATCACATTTGTCTGTAGCTAGCTTTATTCAATGTAGATTTGCGAGGAGGAACTACTCATTATTTCCTTGAAGTTTAATCACTTGTTGGATCACTATCATAGAGTTTCCAAAAAGTGATAATTGCTTAAGACTTCTGGAGGAAGCCATTTCCAAACCCTTCCAAATTATTTGTTGACATTTTTAGCCTGTAGAAAAATTGAATCACTGTTTTTCTTCAGGTGAAATGATATGGATAATGTTACGTGATATGTATATGCAGTAAATCTATAGGTTATAATATGCATTATCAAAGTCATTAATATATATAGTCATGCAACATTGTGTGACAAATGAGAAGAAAATGACCTTTTGAGAACTAATAAGGATGTTGGCAACCTAAGAGAGATTGAAGTTTAACAACAACTAAGGTGAAGAGACATTTTTATAATTCCATATTTAAAATATAATTTTAATGCTATATTTACTAACAAACTAAATTGCATGATTATTAATAATAAACTATATTGAAATGTATGTAGAGATGGATGGTATGAAATATCTTTCAAATAAATTTGAATATTATAGGTTTAACTATATGTATAATTTAAGTTATAAGATAATTGTATGAGTGTAAGAAAAATAAAGTAATAAATAAAAAACAATATAAAATAGTATTAGATAAAGGGAATAAATTGTAAGTTTTGTGATGATCATGTTATAGCAGTGGTGGTAAAAATCAACCTTATCATGTGAGTACAAAATTGGTTCAATTATCAATTCCTCTTTGAAAAAAATTGCAAAACTAAAATTTAATGAAAATAGTTAAATACAACTAAACTCTATGTAAATAGATTGTGATAAAAAATTCCACATTGACCATTATAACGATATTTTGGAAAATGTTATTGTTAAATTTTATTTTAATAAAGAAATTGTATAATGTATAGAATATTATTATTATTATTATTATTGGGTAAAATTGTGTGATGAAGAGTCGAAAAGTCAAATATTTTAGATGAAAATTTCATTTATCATTAAAAAAAACATAACATAAGTGAAAAGACCAAATATTAAATTAAAGAAAAAAAACCAAGTAAGAAAAATTAATAATATTATTAACCCTTATTAAATGTTAGAATATTTAGAAAATTAAATAATGATTAATGTTCATTATGATGATAAATAACATGTTAAAACAAAAAAAATTAGTCCATTATTATTGCATCACCATAATTAATAAAATTTAAACATTTACATTATTACATCATTATCAATAACAAAATTTAAATTTATTGTATAAATATATTATTAAGAAATTTAAATTACCTTATTATTTTTCGTTCTCCATTTTTTATAATAAAATATTCTACAAAACATTTCCATAATAATATGAATATTATTATATTTTTATTTTCCCTTTATTTATATTTTTGTTCTCTATTTTGTTTATGATTTTTAAATGTTTTAATTATATAACTATTTTTATTTTTCTTATAGCTTTTTTATATAAATATATAGTAAAAAATTATGTGTTCCTAAAAATTGGATTATAAAATTAAATTATTTAAATGTATTATAGTTCATCTTTATTAGAACTGTTTATAGATGTATATATTTTAGAATAAGTTTTCAAGGTTTTAATTTAATTATCGATAATTATTAGATGATGGGTAAGGATTTTATTTCAATAGAATAATTTAAGAGTAAAATACTTAGTAATAGTTATAGAGCAGAAGTTATGATTTATTTCAAAAGTAGTTGTCTTTTTTATTAAATTGATTAATTACAGAAAATGTCATATTAATATGTGCCATATCAATATATGTTATGGTTTATGCACATGTGGTTTTAGGAAGCCATGGTATTGGCCTATAGTATTATAACAAATCCTCTTTATAGATTAAGATTTTCCAAAGTAAAATAGAAATAAATTTTCATAGTTAAGAATCTTGTTACATGTTTTTTTAAATGTCTAAATATTTGACTAATATATTAATTCTTTTATAAATAATAACAATAATTTAAAATAAAATTATAAATATTTATTTTTTATTCTAATTAAAATTAATTTTTACATATAAATACTTTACTAAATAATATTATAATGCACAATCTACAGACTATTATAAAATATGGTTAAAAATAAATATAATATATGTGAATATTATATTATAATTTTATAAAATATTGACACTTGTTATAATTTAAATTTACATTGTAAATATCATATAATTAACATTATTTCGTATATTATTTTGAATAAACTCTTAATTTCGAAGGGGAATTCTACTAGCATTCACATTTTCTTTCGTTGGTTGGCGAATGGAGAATGTGTAATATGTCAATAACATTCATAATACTTTGTTATATATATTTTGAAATTTTAAAAATAACGCTATGAATGCACGATTAAACATGTAAATTGTGTTTACGATTTGTTATCATGTAGGGTCACGACAAGTCGACAATACGGCATTATAAAATAGAACATGAAATGGCTACAATCTTTCTCATTACCGTAACACATTAAAATGTATGAACCTGGAAGATCTTGGTAAAATTATGAGCTCTGGTAAATATGACATTTACTTGTTTTGCTCCAATTTGTTTTAACCCTTCCTCATTATGTGACCCCTTTAATTTTTCCCCGTTCCAAAGGCTGAAGTGGAGTGGATCGTCCTGGGTTGAGTACGCAGGCCTGGTATATCTGCAGATTCTTCAATGTTCTTGAACGCCCAGATGGTCATAGAATCTATCGAAAACCTACTTACAAAATGCAAAACATATCATAAACATATAAATAAAAAGTCCCTGAAACAAGATTAAACTATGGCACAAAAACATACCAATAAAACCACTAAAACCATTCGATTGTTGTCATCGGATCATAACGTGGGTGCTCCACTACTCAAATCTGGAACAGAGCCAGTAAAGCTACCTCGTTACTCCACTGCTCAAATCTCACGCAGAATTAGTGAAGCTACTTCGCTACTCCATCGCTCAAACCTAGGCCATAAACTCTGACCTACTCAAATCGTGTTGCCAAAAACGCTAAATATCTTGGGAAGGGAAATCGATGTTATTTCAATCGCATTTCATGGTAAAAACTAATCTTCCTCACAGTCGCGCGACGTGGAGAAATGATCGCTCGGCCGTGAAACGATCAACCACCCAGATAATTCATCAGCGAGATAATGGAAAGAACGCTCATTCATTGAATAGATAATGGAAGCAACCCCATCATCTAACCGCTCAAATGAAGAAGTAGAGTACCTAATGAATTGCTTCGTAATGCTTACTGCAATTAAGAAACCGGTAATTTGATATGGCGCATCTGGATCGGTGGATGTCAAAACTCCAATTGCAATAAAAACGCTGAAACGGCTGAACTAAAAAATTGAGTTGACATCGTAAATCAAGGAGTCAGTTGACAACGATCAACGGAGGGAAACATTTGAGTTTTCTAACGTTTGATCCGATGATGGATAACAAAGACACTTAGCACCAGAGGAGTTCTGAAGGGAGTTCATTTCAAAGGGAACGCTTTATGGCGTAATTAAATATTATGATGGCATTAATTTATTTGTAGGAAAACAAATTAAAAAATGTTAAAAATATTAAATTTAAGAAATAAAATTAAAAAAGTATTAATAGAATTTTAATTGAAAAAATTATTTCAGATAGTAAATTGAATATTAAATCAATTAAAATAAAATAAATAAACTCATAAAGTTAAAAAGTTAAAAGAAAGTCCTTTAATATTATAATTAACCATAATTAAATAAACTACAAATTAAAAAAATTATGCCATAAAAATATACAAGACTACTTTAGAACAAAGAGACTTGACATAATAATTTAACCTTAAAAAAATTAATTAATATAGTGAATAGTTGAAAATTATATATATAGAGAGAGAGATAGATATAGATAGATAACATTTTTAATTAATCTTTACAAACAAAATGTATTTCAAAAATAATATTTTTTAAGCTAAATTTTATACTAAATCAATAATAATAATTTTCATTTTAAGAAATTTGAAAATACTTCGGAAAATTATTAATAGGTCTTTTCTTTCAAACAATCAAATATCTTAAATTTTATTATCAAGGTTTTAAAAAATTAAAAACTATCAAATAATATTAGCATTTTTAAAGGTTTAGTAGCTTTTATAGTTTAACCTAACTTATTTCTCTCCAAGTAGTAGTTGTCTTTCATAGATGGAATAAAACCAAGCTTCAAACTAAATACACTGTGAAAAATTGTTCGTTTAATATAATATTAATTACATCATAATTCAGACGATATATATGTTCAATAGCTTCAAATTGTCCATTTAATGTAATATTAAATATATTTAATTGAAATCTAATATATATGATAAATAGTTTGATATAATCAATAATATTATAAGACATTTTTTAATATACTTAACAATATTACTAAATATGTGTCAACAAAACTTATGTTATAGAAGTTACAATTGTACTTTCAGGAGTATTTATGATTTTAAAGGTTTAAATGCAGTTTCTAAAGGATGAATATGACTAGACATTTAAAAGTTGAGGTTATGTTGTTTAATATGTAGAATTCGAGTGTCTCGTGAGTTTTTAAAGGTGCCCAACTTATTTATATACTCAAAAATTGTGTTTTAAGTAACAAAAAATCACATTCTTTCTTGAAAAAGATTTTTCATCTATAAGTTAGACTAAATCGTAATGAATTTGTGTAATCATCATAACCATAACTATAAAATTTGCAACATACAAGCTTAGAGAGACAAGAGAAAATAGTGGTTTTACACTTTTACTAATTGCAGCATGTGCAACAATATTACAATGTGTTAAAGGAATGGCACATGCTCTTACACACAATGACATAGTTCTCTAAAATGAAATAGCTCTTTACATTCTTCACTTAAAGAGAAGGTATGAAACATAGGCTCAAATCATTGATGAATGTTATGTATGTGCATGTTTTAAAGTCTCCATAAAGAGTTATGCGGATGGAAGTATTATAAGCATCCTTTAGACACCTTTTCTAAACTAGACCTTGTCATAAAACCAACATCAATAAATTCTACAAAATAATATAATTGTGAATGTGAGTAGTATTTCATGTACATTATTTTATTTCCATAGTAGTATATATTAATAAATTATTTTTTTCATTTCCAAATTAAATTATATATTTTCACTATACCATGTGATGACTAAAAAAGAATTTTAATATTAATATAACCAAAACCAAAATTAATATTTA
The DNA here is from genome assembly GCA_031772625.1 of Pinus tabuliformis. Lineage (NCBI taxonomy): Eukaryota > Viridiplantae > Streptophyta > Pinopsida > Pinales > Pinaceae > Pinus > Pinus tabuliformis. The sequence goes on along the minus strand of CM062818.1, from coordinate 633,120,402 downwards.
TACCATCATAATAAAAAAATCAAATAAATTATAACACACCACAATGTTCATAAAAATAAATAAAACTTAATTAAAAAATCATAAAACATGCTTCAGATAAATGAAAACCCTTAACTAAACAAAAACAAACTCATCAAACATAAATAACAACATTTTACTAATAAAAACTAAAAAAAATCCTAAAACAAATTAAAATTAGAATGTGATAGTGAAAATCCTACCCAATAAAAATATAAATAATAAACTTAATATAAGAAAGTGAATTCAAACCTTACACATAATCACTAAAAGTATGATATTAAAAACCTAAACCATTACCACGATTCCAAATAGTGTTATGAGTTACAATATCCTAAAATATAAACAATACGCACTTGTAATAAGGTTAGAAGTATAATTAGCTTAAAATTATAATAGTGAATCCTAAACGATTGACACCACTCCAAAATGGTTTTATGAGTTACATTATCCTAAAATATGATTAATGCACAGATTCAATAAGTTTCCGTTTTAAATAGAAAATTTCGAAGCCGTAAGCTCTTGCAAAGACATCAAAGTCACTGGACGAAAAAATAAAAAATTATGAATTACCATCACATCTAAGCTACACTTAAATTGTTTATTATTTCATTGAAATTATATTTCATGCTCAAAAGTCCCATTCTTTTGAGATGGTCTGAAAATTTATACAACTGAAAGTCACCAGTGACAGCCCTCACTCGACCTAACCACCCTGTGAAAGATTCTGAACACATCATAAAAACAAAATAATCATTGAGCTTTATTAGTTTTGAAACAATCTTTTATGTTAGCGCTTTTATAAGAATCAGGTTTCAGGGCAACATAATGATGCTTCGGTTGCTCGAAGCAGTAATTTACGTACCAAAACAAAACATCACAAATTAAAGGAACAGTAAAATGAAAATATTGGATGATTCACAAACCTTGTCCTTTTCCAGAAAAAGCTGAATGAGGGTGTGATGGCCATAACGTTTACAGTATGTCAAACAGGCTATATATTCTATTTAGCTGCAGCCATCATGATGTCAAGGAGTTGGTAGCGTTTCACTCGGATGGAAATCGACAGCCCCGGAAGCGGCGAATCCAATGATGCAACAGATAACTGCTGATGCTTCTTGCATCTCCTTTCCTTTCTGGGCTTTTCATTTTTGTTTCCCGAAGCTCATGGGGATCCTCTTGCTCAGTCTGTAACAACTTTTGGTCGCTTTTTCTTGTGAAAGAAACAAAAAAAACGTGCTGATGCTCAAGTGAATTACAATTTTTCTGTGCATATTTTCCCATTCGTTTCTGGTTTTCATCATCGGGTTCAATCGCCGAATCAATCCCACGCCTGCAATCCCTTCCACGTCGAAAGTCCTCAGAACGTCCTGTCCTTCCAGGTAGAATGTCACTTAGGAACGTCTGTGTCCTGAGATCGATTGGGCTTTGAAAAATGATTATAAGCCTGAAATTTGATTCTGTAACTTCAACTTTACAAGTTTACATGGCCATTGGATTAGGTAGCAGCAACGGTCAACCCTTATCCCGATTGCACATTCCCTTAACCTACTTACGTGGCTGGCTGGGCCCACCTCTTCATCGTCCTTTACAGTTGACGGTATTCATCAGAATTGTTTATCGTCGAAAAACTTTTGCACTCGGAGGCCTATCATGTATAGATGTTATGTCAGACATCTGTTACTATTTCAGCACCGGATAGTGGGGATGTCGAGACATTGAATTCACTTGAACCTAATCAGCGAAAGCGCATCCGCGGGTCCTACCGTATGCAAAGCAAAGATTGTGATTTTAGGTATTTAATACGGAGTTGTCTATAATGTGATTTTTTGGAGATTCAGGGGATGGAATCGGGTGGAAGAAATTGAGGTTAAGTCTTGATTTGTTGCAGTTAAAATGGTTTTTTAACTGTATATTTGGATTCAGCACCCTGTAAAACGCCTGGGATGGTTTGCTTGTGCAGAAACTAGCTATCAAACTTGCGATTCCAATAAATTGCTGCCGGATTTTGACCGGAAAAACCTACCGAAAAGCCTTCCAAAAAATCGCATTATAGACAACTACTTTATCATAATCGATCATGTGGTTGGCGCGCATAAGCAATTTATCATATGAATCAACATTAATAAATGGACGGTTGTGCTTAATATATGGTAAGGGATTGTAAAATTAAAGAATGTATTGAACAAGTCGATATAGTAGAAGGATTGATGTTAAGATTAGAGTAAACATTGATGAAGATTAGGGGAGGCATTAAGGGGGAAGAGGGTTCGACAGTTGGAATCCTAGCTGTCGATGCCTTCCTTTTTGTGTTGCCTTCCCCCACTGCCTTGAATGGGTCATCAGATCTCGTGCCTCACCATCTAGGCATTGCTCCAATCTATTTATTTTTTCACCTTTTTCGTGGTTTTTGGTGGTGTTTCTTGCTTGTTAATGTCGCCACATGCTTCCTTCCATCGTTGTCAGTAGGTTTACCACTCTCTGCATTGGGACCGTGTTTTGTTGTTGCTTCCTTTGGTGTCATTTTGTTGGTCAAGGTTCAAATTTTTTTTCGGGTATTGGTGGGTTTCTAAACCCTGTTCTCTATCATGGTGTATTTGGAGGTTTTCTCGCTGTCAACGATCATCTATCTATCGCTGCCACCTATCCTAGTGGTGTTTTTCATGTTGCAAGCTCTAGTTGTATTGCAACGTTAATGTTATTGTTGTTGGGGTTTGTCAACCTGCTCACGTAATGTTTTGTTTCCCAGTTCTGGGACTGTGTATGGTGTCTCTGGGTCATTTTTTCATTTTCTAGATTGTTCTCAGTCCATTTTTATTTATGGGTTTCGATCCTGTAGTTTTTGCATATTAGGGTTTTCTTTTCTGAGCCCTAGCATTTTTTATTCTTGTGGGGACCCTAGGGTTTAGTTAATTAATTAACTAATTTATTTATTTTTAATTGTTTTATTTATTTATCTTTTAATTTTTTTTCTAAAATTTGTAGCAAAATTCCATCTGGATTGGTCTTTATCCTGGCCCTTCTAGGTTTTTTCTTTTTTTTATCAGATGGTTGATAGCTATTTTCTTAGTGTATATATATGGAATGCATTTTTTCATATGAAAAATGTAATTTCATTCTTCTTTGATAAATAAAATTATGCTTCCTTTTCTAGGAAAAAATAAAAACATTGCTGAAAACTACCTTCCCATCTTATGTCAACTAAGATGAGGCCCTATATGCCAATCAAGTAGTAATGTTTTTCAACACCAAAAATAAGTTTGAAATGTTGCCTAGTTATTGTGCCATAACACTTAATCCTACATAATCAAATCTTTCTTGTATCATCCTCAACCTTCATCATTGTAGCTCTATTCATAATCATAGAGGGAGGACTATTACATCGAATATGCCTTACTGCAGCTTGTTTCCATATTAAAACATTGACTTTGAAGAAGTGCATAATGATAGATGTAAAGCTATGAAAACTCATTTAAGATTGTTTCCACATGAGAGAAAGTTTAGGTTATCCCATCTAGAACTATTCATAAGATATAGGTGTAAAGGAACATGATGAAATTCATGTTGATAAGAGGAAAGAAACTTTACTATGGAAAACAAGATAGCATGGACGTGATAACATTGTTATTATAGCCAAAACAAAAATGAAGAATAAAAAATAAACTAAAAAAAAATATAAAATAGTTGAGATAAATAAGAAAATCTACCTAAAAGAGGAGGCCCTTATCCAAGAATACACTTAATTTTAAGAATGAAAGTAAAAAAGTAAATGCATTAAAAATTTCCAAGATAAATGTCCAAAGCCTTTTTATATAACCCTAATGAAAGAATGCATTAAAAAAAAATATGAAAAATTAAGAAAGTAACAAAGCAAATGTAGCAAAGACAAAATCTAAGGTAAATGTTATAAACCTTCTATATGAACAACAACAATTGAAAACACAATCATGTGGATAAGAAAAATGCCACATAATGTGGAAAATAAGGAAGTCTGGTCATGATAACCATGCTATTACAACCATTAAAACAAAATTAGAGAATAAACCATTATATATATATATGATGAGAAAATATACCTAAAATAAATATAAGCCCTCATCCAAGAATAAAATAAAAAATTAATAAATAACAAAGAGACTAACAAAGAAAATGAAAATATTCTAAGCCTCTTATAACACTAATCCAAGAATGCATTAGAAAAATAAATGAAAAATTAATAAAGTAACAAAGTAAATGTACCAAAAAAATCTAAGATCATAAATCTCATATATATACATCCATAATTTGAGAACATAAACAATTTCATGTGGTTAAAAGTGCAACATTAACATGGAAAACATGAAAAAAAGGCCCAAGCTGGCATTGTTATTATAGCCATCAAAATAAAATTTATAAATAAAAAATAAAATTTATAAATAAAATATAAAATAAATAAAGTAAAGAAGAAAAAATATTTAAAAGAAGGATAGGTCCTCCTACTCCAAGATAAATAAAAAAATAAAAAGAAAATAACAGGGAAAATGCACCCGTGTCCATGGGACCTTGGATTGACTATGAATGGTGCACTATTAAAGTATTACTTATGATAGGTTCAAATTCCTAATAGATAAAAGAAAACAATTAAAAATAAATCCACTTAAAAAAAATTTAAATAAATTTCTTAAACTTTTAATATCTTTAAACAAAAAAATTATAAATAACAAAGTAAGCATATATATATATATAATTTAAAAAATCACTTCAAGAGCGCACGCACAGACACATATATATAGTGTTAACTTTCTTATAAAAATAGAAAAGTGGATCAAATTGACTAGATTCACACATATCGTCATTGCACATTACACCTTTGAAACATAAAACACAATAAATTAAAAATTCCAAAAAAGTTTGGAATTTAAATACAACAAATCAAAAAATTCAAAATTATGTAAGATGTGAAATGAAAAAAGACACATTATAAATAATTTAGGTTAATTGTAATTTCATGATGTTAGGTGAAGTCTCATGTGATTGCAAGACTTGGTAACAATGCTAACAATAACTAGGGTATTTTCATTATGATATGAATTTCTAAAAATAATTTGTTGATACGCGTATATGTGTGAACTTTCAGTGGAAGATGGTAAGTTGAATTTTGTTCTGTATTGATAATCAATGGTTGGATTTGATGAAGAGTGAATATGCTCAACATATTCTTCGTCTGAGGGTTTGATCGATGATTGCAAAAAGGAAAAGAAAATGACGAAATGCATGGAAAGATTTAGTGTGGAAGTGTTGGCGGCTGCCTTAACATGTTGTCAAAGGGTTTGATCGACGACTATGAAAAGGGAAAAGTAAACGATGAAACACATGACAAGATTTAGAGTGGAAGTGTTGGCGGGCTAAGTTCACATGTTGTCAAAGCTATTTCATTAATATACGAAAAAGTTAATGTATGTTGCTATAATGATTTTAATTAAAAGTATGTTGTTTTTAAAAGAACATGTTACAATTAAATCTTCTTGTGTTACTATACTTGGCTTCCATGAACTGTCAAATAAACAAAAATTTTCCTTATTCGAACACGTAATTTTACCGCACCGCAGTTGAATAAACCTCAATACATCTAGCAAAGCATTAAAGGTACACTCAGCCTTTAAGTTGAGTCAGCATTCGACGAATTAATTTACTATGTTACAACTAAATTATTAAAGGCAATTTAGTATGGTAAAAGTTGAAAAAAAATCACTGAGGTTAATGACTACTTGTTCTAGTATTTAGTAGTTGTTGTTTGTAGAAGTGGATGCTAAAATGTGTGGGGTGCGGGAGGATTGGAAAACGATTGCCATCATTGTGGATGCTAAGACCACTTGCATGCATGCGGAATTTCATATTTTATGGAAGCTTCGGTTGTTTTGTTATTATTTGTTCAACTTTGGTGCTGGAATAGAATTGTGAATTGTGTGGGTGGGATGTGCTTCCTAAGCTTGGTGTTTGAGATGAATAGTACAGTTGCAAAAGAATACTATAGTGGTCATCTATCTTCAAACAAGTAAGCACATTGAATGACATTTTCTATTCAAAGTATGAATTGGCATGTACTTCTTATGTAAAGTTTTAATTAAAGATATAGCATGAGATTACATCCATAAATACTTAAATAGTAGTGATTATAACAAGTGATATAAATTCTATAACAACAAACGTGTATAAGATACGACTAGATATTTAGTGCAGAAGTTGTTAATTTGAATTAGCTTCTTATTATTATTAAAGAAAAATACATATAAAATAAATAGAACTTATATATGTGAACTTAATTTTAAACATGGAAAAGATGGGGGTGTCAAGGCAACCCCAATGTGTTATTGAAATTACTAAAAATCATTTAAGTTCGTTGTAGCCGAAAGAGGTGAATGTAAACCCCTGTGACACTCAAAACTGTAAGGGAGCCATCTGGAGAAGGGGTCCACCCTGAAGTTCTCGGCGTAAAAATTGGGAGAAGGGGTCCACCCTGAAGTTCTCGGCGTAAAAATTGAGACTGCGACCGAAGCCGATAATTAAAACTAAAACAAGAACACCAACTGTAAAATCACAGAAACTGTTAAAGTTAACTATTAAACGGAAACTCTGCCTGGAAGGTGTCTCAACAAAGGACATAAATACCAAGAATCGAGAGCAAGCTCGTTAAATTATACAACCTTGTGCAAGCCAAAACCAATAACAAATCAGGCTTTCTTAATTCGAGCAGAATAATAAATAATTTCCTGGTAGGGGAAAACAACATTTCTTTCTGAAAGGAGAAGCACGAGGTTGCAAGACTTGCGAATCTTCAGATAAGTATTTCCAATATAGTTTAACAAGTAGAGGAAAACCCATTTGGTAGGATATTGTGAATACAAAATTTTAAAATAGAGATGTAGTAAATAAGTTACTATGAGTGTTTCTCACTTTCTTTTTATAAGTTGGGTAACAAGTGGAAATAAATTGTATTAAGATATTTTTCTATAAAAAGTAAATTTTGTTCTGGCTGTTAGAGGTTTAGTCACTTAAAGAAAAATAGGACAAGATGATAGGTCTATACCTTAGAAACCCAGGTTAGTCTTCTGGCCTAGTCTAGCAGTGGCCTAGCCAGAAGCCAATCCTGAGGTCTATAATAATAATATGCAAATCAATTTAAATTTTAAATGAAAGATTTAAGTAATAGTATGATGAAATTCAAAAGAACATGCATGTACATTATAAACTAAACATCCACATTAAAGAAACAAGTATGAAACCCTCAGAAATTCTAATATCAACCAAATCGAGAACTAAAACAGGGAAGAGATGGGTTGTTAGGGAAACCCCAGCGTGTTATTGAAATTACTAAAAATAATTTCAGTTCGTTGTAGAAGAGGGGTAAATGTAAACCTGTGTGACAATGAAACTCTAAGGGAGCCATCGGGAGAGGGGGTATACCATGACGTTTGGACGTAAAAATGGAAGCTACAACCCAAGCCGATAATTAGAACTAAATTTGTGCATGCCAATACCAATAACAAAATCAGGCTGCCTTAATTCGAGCAAAATAATAAATAGTCTCGTGGTAGAGTGGAAACGAAATTTCTTTCCAAAAGGAGAAGCATGAGGTTGCAAGACTTGCTAGGCTTTAGATAAGCATTCCGAGTCTAGTTTAACAAGCAAAGGAGAACCCAGTTGGTAGGCTATTGTGAATACAAACTATTAAAATAGAGATGTAGTAAATAAGTTATTATGATTGTCGTTGATTTTCTTTGTATAATCACAGTAATTATATTCGTAGCAAGTGGAAATAAATTGTATTAAGTTATTGTTTTATAAACAATAAATTTTGTTCTAGCTGTTGGAGGTTCAGTCATCTAAAATAAAAAAAGGAAAAGATGATAGGTATGTACCTTAGAAGCCCGAGTTAGTCCTCTAGCCTAGCCTGGTAGTGGCCTAGCTAGAAGGCAGTCCCAAGGTGTATAAAAATAATATGCAAATCAATTTAAATTTTAAAGGAAATATTTACGTAATAGTATGTTGTACTTAGCCTAGCTTGGTAGTGGCCTAGCTAGAAGGCAGTTCTGAGATCTATAAAAATAATATGCAAATCAATTTAAATTTTAAAAGAAATATTTACATAATAGTATGTTGTAATTTAAAGGAACAAACATGTACACTAAAAAATAAGCATGCACATTAAATAAACAAATATGAAACCCTCGAAAATTCTAATATTGACCAAATACAGAACTGAAATCTTAAGTTTAGTTGTTCTGCTCAACATCAAGAAACTCGAAGAAACCACAACTATAAAGATTAAGATTAATATGTAATGTGAGAAATGAAGACAAAATCTCAACAACATAACCCTCGAGTCTGTTTTCTTGAAAACAAATAACAATCATGACTACATAACCATAAAAAACCACAAATATATAATGACAGTAGTTATATAAGTTCCTAAACTACCATTGAGGGAGTAAAACTAAGAATATAAACTCATGTTGAAAACAAGGGTTTGACCCATTCTCTCCGTTAAATGTATTTAACTTAGAAATTCTAGTTGTTGTCAAACGAAGGTTTTAGATAACCTAAAAACGATTCCAATACAGATTTTCATCAATAACTGGACTTCGTAAGGGGATTTTAGACAACCCAGTTAAAACAAAGCACATACAATCTTTCTCGCTTATACGATCGAGGACCTGAAATTGATTTCCAGAAGAGCAAGCAACTTGAACATTGCATTTCGGGGTTGCGAATACCTGGAAGGTTGTTGGGGTTCATTAACCCTAGTTTGGCTCCTGATAAACCATAGGAAATTAGAAGCATGAACTCAGCGTCTATAGGGAAAAGAAGAGATGAAAACTTGCATATCAAATGCTAAAATTAGCTTATGGTTATACCAATAATTTTCCATTATAGACACAATACATGATAGAAAATGACAATTATACCTATTTTGTGCAAAGACATCAAAAACAAGTTGCTTGGAGCACACCGTGGAAATCCCAGTTCTCGAGTAGAAAAGTCAAGCCTTTCTCCTAGTGTCCAAGCATAAAAACAAAAGGGGAAAACAAGAAACTTAGTTATTAGACAACCACATGCAAGGAATTAACGCATCTTGCCACATTATTCTAGACTGATGGCATTCCTATGGAAGAAGCTCATGTTCCCTGGACATGCAATCGACCCCTATTCAACATTGGAGTTTGAAACCTCAGAGAGAAAGGTGCAAATGTCATTCGGGTAGTAGGGTTTGGGCAAGTAGTTACCTAGACCTAGTTCCTCACAATCAACATTGTTATCACTCCAAGAAACTCTCCTAGGTTGTAGATCGGAGATGCCTAGTAACATATAATCTTCAATATTGTTCTCTGAACTATTGGAATAAATGATGGTTTGGATCAAGTCAGATAACCATTTCAGCTCTATTCTCACTCAAGACATGCATGAACACTCTCACCAATACAATGCTTTAGACCACTAATGCTCAATAATTTATAGATTCAATGGATAGATGGAGAATACTGACTGTACCAGCAGATTGCATACATAAAAATAAATGAATGTCTAGCTATAGGCAACAAAAGAGAATATTGACTATACTGGTAGATGCATATATGGCCACATATGAATGGCTAGCTACAGGTAGTAAAAGAAGCTTGCAAATCTAATTTATCAAAGTAGAGATAAGCTGACAGTTATCTGGCCTTAGACACAAAAGAAAACATGAACAAATTGTTCAAGTGTAAGCATAGAACAACAAAGAGAATGGACATTGAGCATATAATAGCAAAAGAAGCTTACATTGCTAGAATGAAGATGAGAAGCTTGAAGGAATAGAGGAGGAACAATCTCTAGAAGTTGAACTGTATTACATCTTACTTTCAGATATTTATAGCTTTTTACAATGCTCTCAAGCCTTCCGAGGCTTGAGAGGTCTCAATCTATCTGATCTATTTGTTAACAACTTTGGTGCCTTCTAGGAAAGCATGGGCTCATAGGTTTCTTCTTCTAATAGAAGAATAACTGCATTCAGATATTTTTGGTATCTTACTGCACTGTCTGGGAGCTCTCTTGTGCTAGAGATGCCCCACAATGTTTGTTGATGTGGCTGTGTCATGTTGTGTTGCTCTATGGCCCCTTTTATTCCCTTTCCGGACTCTGTTTTCTGGTAGCTTGCCTCCCAGACTATGCTATGTAGTGGAATGGGTCTTCAAGCCTCTGTAATCCCTTTAAAGGTTTCCTTTGACTGTTCCTTGTATTTACACAGAAAACACCGCAATCACTAATAAATCTCACCTTCTCTGTGTATTTTGGACTTCAAAAGTCCTCCAAAATGGTTAATTCACCTATCGGGTCCACCTTTAGGGTTATCGCAAGTCGCATTCGGCCCGTTCCCTTTGTATTTCGTTAAAAGACGAAAATACGCTAAAATGCATTAAAAACGGCCTTGGCAGACTTGAATATATATATATATATATATATATATATATATATATATATATATATTTTCATTCCTAATCCTATCGAGTTCGAGTCTTATTGCTATCGCAATTCCCTAAGGTTGCCTTTGTATTTCGTTTAAACAACGAAAATACACAAAATGCATTAAAAATGGGCCTTCCGCGGACTTAAAAGATTATACATTTTGGTTCCGAAACCCATTGGGTCCGGGTTCCATCACTATTGCATTGCCCAAGCTTCCTTTGTATTTCGTTTAAACAACGAAAATACACAAAAGCTATTTAAAAATGGGCTTTGGCGCGGACCTGAAATCTTATGAAACATTATTTATAATGCCGTCATGTATAGCTATCGGGTCGCCCATATGTATATGAAAAGGCCCCGCCCCATGGTCAGCGCCGATAGTGATATTCGCAATGCGATGTGGGCCGTTGATCTATGCACGTGATCTACGGTCCATGTTGAATCACCGATTGTCATCGCCATTTTCATATCATTTGCGCCGATTTCCATTGTTTGCGACCACCAATTTCCACTGCCGATCCAATCATCGGAGATCGCTGATTAGTGGTGCCTTCTACCCAACTTGAGGTCCTCTCTACTTACTGATTTGTGATTTACTGCTTAGATCTGGGTCATTGATCGGCCAAATATAACAGCTGCTATGCATTCTTGAGTTTAAGCCTCCGATACATAGTTTTTCATGAATTTGAATTGTTTTTGCCTCCCAACAGTGCATTTCTTCCCTTCCAAGGGCTCTCCTCCCTCACTTGTTTGGATCTTTAGATGATTTAAAGCATTTTTGAAGACTTAGGGAGTGCTTTGGAGCATATTTGGACCCATTTGCATGATTTTAAGTAAACTTTGGAGACTTTGGGAGTGTTTTGGATCCATTTTTGGTGCAAACGCCAACAAAGCTAACATTGGTTCCTTCTGGGGATGAAAGCCTCCCTGTGAGGTTTCAAGAACTACAGAAAAATACCTTCCCTGTAAAAAACAAGATCAAATCTTCCTCGTAGTGTTGTATTGGGCATGGAGTCTATTTAGCATGAAATAAAAACTTGAAAACAACATATTTACAATACCAAGGCTTGAAAGCCTTAACTGAAATAAATTTCGAAGAACAACCCATTGAATGGGCCATCAAAAACATCTCCTCCTTCCTTTAATGCATTCCTTTTGAGAAAACAGTCACTAAACTGAAAATTGACCCTTTTTACCTTTTTATCAAAGGTTTCTTTCTCTTGGTCAATGTGCATATGAGCCAATTCATCAAAGACTTGCAAAAGCCTATTGATTTCATCCTCTACTTCAAAAGCTTTCCAACATTTGACATTCTCACGCAGAGATGGCCTATGTTTCACCTCATCTCTATATGCTTTCAACCTTGGATGTTTTGCTTGGAAGGTTTTGTACACCTCCTGAATGATAAGGTCTGCTTTATACTCTGCTGCGTCATTTGTGACCTGAAAAGTTAACATAATAGGAACCTTCATCAATTTACTATACTACATATTAACTCTGCAATATTGTCTCGACATACTTCCTCTAGTTTAACCAGAGCTTCCTCTTTGTCCAATCTCTTTTAATTTCCATGTAAAAAATATAGTTTGTAACACCAAGATATTTCATGTCGAATTTGGAGGAAAATTGGGTCTTGAAATCCTCGATAATTTCTTTGTCATTTCCAACGAGCAACATATCATCCGCATACAAGACCAGATAAATAACACGGTCACCAATTAATTTAAAATACACGTAGTGATCTTCTTTGCTTCTGGTGAAGCCAAGTCCCCGTATAAATGTATCAAATTTCTTATACCAGATCCTTGGTGACTATTTTAACCCATACAGAGACTTCGTTAACTTGCATACTAGTTCTTTCTTACCCTTCATTGCAAAGCCTTTAGGTTGCTTTATGTAGATCTCCTCTTCCAGATCCCCGTGAAGAAATTCTCTCTTCACATCCATCTGTTCTACCTTAAAATCAAAAGCAGTAGCAAGTGATAAAAGTAATCTAGTAGAAGCTACCTTAGCAACAGGAGAAAAAATATCACCAAAATCAATTCCCGACACCTTGGAATAACCTTTTGCTACCAACTGAGATTTGTATTTCTACACCTTTCCTTCTACATTTGTCTTCTTCTTGAACACCCATTTGCTTCTAATGGGTTTCCTTCCATCCGACAACTCCACCAGATCCCATGACTTGTTTTTTATGCAAAGATGCGATTTCATCAACCATGACCTCTTTCCAGAGTTTTCCATCCTCTGAATCTACTGCTTCCTTCATAGTTTTGGGATCATCATCTGTAATAGATAAAGCAAAATTTGAATAGAAAGTAGATGGACTATACCTTTCTGACTGCCTTCTTTCTCGAACTGATCTTCTCACACTTGGATTTTGTGGCTCTTCATCTTCTAATTCCTCTTCTACTGTAGAGTTTGATTCTTCCTCATTTAGCTCAAAATCTATCTTCTCATGCTCCTTTGGTTGGACTTCATGTTTAATAACATCTTTAACCTCTCTGAACACCACATCTCGACTGTACACAACCTTCTTTGTTACTGGGTTCCAAATCTTATAACCCTTTAAACCATCCTTATACCCAATAAAGATGCACTTTTAAGAGTTACTATTCAATTTTGTTCTTTCCTCCTTTGGAACATGTACATATGCATCACATCCGAATACCCTAAGAAGTGAAAGAGAGGGTTTCTTACCAGTCCATATCTCTTATGGAGTCTTATCCTCCAAAGTTGATGAAGGTGACCTATTGACCAGGTAACATGCAGTCTCCACCGCCTCTGCCTAGAATTCATGTCCTAGCTCGGCACCACTAAGCATGCTTCTTACCGTTTCCATCAACGTCTTGTTCATTCTTTCTGCAACTCCATTTTGCTGAGGTGTATATGGAGTAGTCTTCTACCGTGCTATACCACACTTCTTATAGAATTCTTCAAATTTCTTACTGCAAAACTCTCCACCGTTATATTTCCTCAACACCTTTATCTTCTTCTTTGTCTAGTTTTCCACGAGAGCCTTAAATTCTTTAAACCTGTCAAAGACTTCCGATTTCTTCTTGAGGAAATATATCCATGTATTCTTTCAGAAATCATCTATAAATGATACATAGTACATAGACTTATCCAGTGATGGAACCTTCAGAGGTTCAAACACATCACTGTGCACAAGCTCTAATATCTTTTTCACCCTCTTACCAACAAAGGGGAAACTCACCCGATTCTACTTCCCATATACACAATTTTCATAGAAATCAAAATTCAGAGAGTTATTACTCATACCTTCTACCATACCTTTACCATGAAGTATTCAAAAGCCCTTCTCTCCAATATTTCCAAGATTTTGATGCCACAACATGGTCTTCTCTCCAGTGACCACTAGATTTTCTGCTCCACTTTCAGGAACCATAGGACTGTTGCACCCATCAACAATAGTTCTACCTTGAAACTTGTACAGAGTTCCAATCCGAACTCCCCACATCAATACCAATTCTCCCTTAACCATTTTGCAAGTATCCTTCTCGAACACTGTTTTTACACGTCCATCATCCAACTTGCTTACAAAAATCAGATTTCTCGCTAATGCAGGAATATGCAGAACACACAAAAGTGTTCTAACCCTTCCACCTTGCAACTTCAACTTTACTTTTCCGTGACCAACGATTCTAGCCTTCCTATCATCCCCTAAGAAGATATCACCACCATCATATTTCTCATACTCATAGAACCACTCTCTATGGGGAGTGGAAGTGAAAGGATGCATCTGAGTCAATTAACCATGTCTCATGATCTACATGTGTACTTGAAGAAGCCAAGTACACATCCCCACCTTCATTTGAGGTGGTTTTCGCCTGTGCAGAAGGAGCATCATCAGATCCCTTTCCTTTGTTAGGAGCTTTAGATTTATAGTCTCTTTTGTAGTGTCCTTCCTTTTTGCATTCCAGCACACCACCTTTACAAGTTTTCCTAGAGATTTAGATCTCCCTCTCGATGACTTTGTTTTATTTCTGTTCTGGGACCATCCTCGTACAAACAAGGCATAACCATTCTAGCTCTCCATATTTTTTCATCTCATCTACTCTGTCAGCAAAGATGAGACTATTTCATCAAACTGCAAGGAAGTTGCATTACTACCTATTGCAATAACCAGACTATCCCATGAATCTAGTAGAGAACACAACAAACTGATGCACTTATATTCATCTAATATTTTAATATCAACGGATAATAACTGACTTACCATAGTATTAAATGCGTTTAGATGTTCTATCACCATGTCTCCATCTTTTAGCCTTAGGTTCTACATATTTCTCCGTAGGAACAATTTATTCACCAGAGACTTAGATTGGTACAAATTCCCTAACTTGTCCCACAAAGCCTTCATGGTAGCTTCCCCTGATACATTCAACAATACTGAATAAGAGACACACAATCGTATTGTGCTCTTTGTCTTTTGATCCAAATTCTTCCATTCCACATCGGACACTCTCATTGGTTTAGTATCTTGATCTACCGCAATCCACTAATATTTATCCACCAACAGATCCTCCATCTTGAGTTTCCATAACTCAAAACTTTGACCATTAAATTTCTCCATCTATATCTTTCCACTGCTCGCCATATTTTTTCACCATCAGAATTGATACTGTAGATCTCCCACTGAACAGGGTCTACCACAGGCCCGAGCTAAACCCCTTAGCAACAAAGGCATCCCCTTGAAGCCAAAAGAAATCTAATACCAAATGTAGGTTTTAACCTCATACAAAAATTACCTGCATATGAATTCTAAAACACAGAAAATAAACAATGCGAGAGCATAACACATAAAACACATATACACAAAGATTTTCCCCTAGATCCCAAAACCAGGACTACCAGCTTGATTTTTCATTATTTTCCTTTCAATGTTACAATATATATTTATACATGCTGAAGCATTTAATACCATAGATCGAAAACCATCATGTCCAAAACAATGTGCGAAAACCATGCAGAAAACTATAGGTAGGTCTGCCCAAACTAATATAGGGTCCACCCAACCTAATATTCGTGGAAAGAATATAACACAACCCAACTATCAACATATTCAACCAAAAATTCAAATTTCAACAATCTCTTCACCAATCTCAAATTATCATATAGTCATCATATATCAGAGATTTCTACTTTGACTAAGGTTTAATTCCAAAACTCCATAATTTCAATTTTACAATCTCAACAATCTTATATAGATCTCAAATTTTTATATTACACACATTAGACAATGACACATAACAATTTAACTACAAAACCATATATTTTCATTTTCAACAATCATCTACTAGATTTCATATTGTTATATCACACATACTAGACAATTTAACTTCACTAAGGTTTAGGTACAACACCCTAGATTTCCAAATATCACCATCCTAGAATCTCATACAAGGATTTCCATTAAAATTCTGAGACTCATGACCATCAATGATTAGGTGAACACACATGTATAGGACTTCATAATAATTCATAAACATATCATATGTTCAACAAAATTAATACATCTAACCTGTACCAAGCTAGGGTGTCAACCAAGAGAACATATCTCTATATGCCTAGATTCCATCATTATGCATATACATATCATATCATGTGTTAGTCAAACCCAACTTCACAAATATCAATAAGAGTTAGACACATAATTATTTTGATTACACTAGGGTTTGATTAGACAAACACACACATAGCAAAGAAAACATTTTAAGACAATGTAAGGGTCTTTCTCACACATTCCACGAAACCCTAATGAGCTAGGGTTCCAATGTAGAAACATAGGAAACCGAACATTACCAAAAATTCGATAAGTTTGGGATTTTAGACCTTATAATTCAACCCTAACAAGTTAGGTCTTCCTAATCATACAAAAATCCCAAACATGACATCATCAATAAGAAATTCAACTAGCATTCCATTATATCCCTAAGCAATTTAGGGTTTCAGACATTCCCATTAGCATACGCTTTGGTTAGGGTTTTACAGAACCTGTCTAGGGTTCTACGTAGTCAATCAAGAATATGAGTGGGGTGGGTAGATTTATCAATATATGAATCACCCAAACAACAATCATTAAGATTCAATACAACTAGTCATTACAAAGTTAGTAATATACCATCAAATGAATAATCCTTTCAATCAATGTATTCAAAGCATACGTTTTTTTCTTGACTAACCTTGCCTTAATATATCCTCCTTCTTGCAGATGTTTTCCTAGTCAAGACAACAAAGGAGGAAAGTGATTACTATTTAATATAATCAAAACTATATGAGTACATGAATCCATAACTGAAAAGACATGAGATACTTATCTTTGAAAGTTGTTGGGAGCTCTCTCCAAATCTTGAGGGAAACATAAAGAAATACAAAAATGTCTTTTCCAAAGATATGGTAAAAACCTATAAATTCTAAAACATATCAAACAAGTTATGTAAAGAAAATAACTTAATAGCATAAGTCCCTGATGTTGGATTCTTTAGGCTTGACTTTCTTTGATTCTCCTTCTTCAACAAAGTTGGCTTGATCTCTTCCTCTCTTCTTATTCTTTGGATTCTTGGGACACTCACTCTTGTAGTGACATTTCTTATGGCATTAATAACACTCTATCTTAGACATGTCTATTTTCTTCCTTGGTCCCTTCGATATTTTTCCTTTATGATGAGCAACATATGCATTAGGTACTTATTCATGATTTGCAACCATTGAGAGCCTTAATTCTTCTTCACTAAATGTGGTCCATAATTCTTCAAAGGTGGGATCTACCTTCCAACAATTGATACTTGAATCAAATGCATGCCAAGAGGGTGGAAATCCCTATATAGCAGTGATCACCAATTATTTGTGCAAAACAATCTCATTGATGACCAAAAGATTATCCCTAAGTCTAGCTATCTTCACAAAGAAGGTTGCCACAATATCTTCTTTAGTCATCTTTGTATTCCTCAACTCATTTTTCAAAATTTCTACTTGACCGATGTTCTTAATAGTGAATATCTTCGACAAGGCTCCATACTTATCTTGAGCATGATCAATGTTAGCTATGAATGGGACAAGATTGTCTTTTATTCCTTCTACCATCAGAGCCATAGCTACCAATTCTAGATCCCTAAATTTTGCTTTGTTGGCATCACTAGCTTCTTATGTAGGCTTCTTTACATTTCCTTTAACCAATTCTAGAACCTTGATCTTCTTGAGGATTAGGCCAATACTCTTCTTCCAGGATCTGAAGTTAGGTGCTCCTTCAAGTTTTTTTTCACCCTTGATAGAGTTGGACATCCTCCTGGAATAAAACGAACTCCTTCCGTAAGATAGTGCCTATGAATGGATCTGCCTTTTTCTTCTTTCTTCACCATAGCTCTGATTCTATGTTGGAAAATCAGAAAGGAAGTAAATATTTTCTTGGTCTTTATAATTAATTGTGATGTTTCTTATTATTACCATTCATTATATCTTATTTCTTTAGTTGATCAAGATATTACCAAAAGCACCAGCACATAAAACAATGAACACAAGATGTAGGCGCATGCCAGGGCAAAAAACCTCCCTCAAGAGAAAACCCAGTCAAAGTAATTCTTCCTTTCAATAGTATATTTTGAGACTCTTCACCCTAGACCAAGACTAAACCTTCCCTCCACACCAAGTCAGCCTCCAAGAGATTGACCTCTTCCTAACAACTTCGACTATGCATCAACTTGCAATAGTTAATAGCTTCCAGTAACAGTCCAACTTGGAAGACTTCGATCTCCTAATCCAGATAACAAAATAGAGAGAGACCACCACCAAAATTTTGATTTTCCTTGAATCCTTAGAGTTACCCAAACTTGCATTCACTTTGGCTTCTTGAAAACAAACTTTCTTGGCTATGTGCTTTGTACTTCTGCCTAGCAACAATATTTTCATACTTCTGCCCAGTAGAGAGAATTCGAAATTGATGAGAAGTGTTGCTCCAAATGAATTCAATGTCCTTCTATTTATAAGCTTATTGTGGGGTCAAATAGGGTCTTAGGCCGACATCATGTGGAGGTTCCATAATTCATATTTTACTCAATACTAAACCTTTTTAAATGATTTAAAAGCCTAAGAAGGGTCTCTTTAAATGAACAATAATTCTTTAGACTCGAAATAAATCCTAGAAGTCCTCAATGTGGACTTTGACCTAAAACAATGTGACCCAAGCATGAAACCCATGCTTTAATAAGTCACAATAATAATAATAATAATACTTTTCTTTATTTTCTTGACAAGAACATTACATAATGACTCAAGTACATTATTGAAGACTGAACATAGTTACCTTTTATAACACCTACTAAGTATTCAATGTGAGACATCCTTCCTTTAGAAGGTTGAATATGGTGGTGCATTAGTCCTCATCAATTTTTTGTTAGACCCATTTTATACTCTATGCATGTTATTGTAATATTCCCTTTTCTTGATATGGTCAAAGTGGAGGGAATCTGTACATGGTATTTATCGTGGTATTTTCCTTCGTTTATCAAAGGAAAACAATAAAATAAGGTTTCTAAAGAGTCCATCAATCCTATAAAAGGGGATAAGGGCCAGATAGTGAGATCATCTTGAGTCTATATATCTTATTGTGTTATTTTCCCGAGAGCTTGCCGTGGCCAATTCCAATTTGATCCCGAGGGAAAAAACTCGTGGGTGTTATTTTTCTAGTGGATCCATCCACAGTCCAGATTGTGCTTCAATTTTTGTGTTTCTTTGATGAGCAGTCATG
This sequence comes from Pinus tabuliformis, assembly GCA_031772625.1. Lineage (NCBI taxonomy): Eukaryota > Viridiplantae > Streptophyta > Pinopsida > Pinales > Pinaceae > Pinus > Pinus tabuliformis. Next base: position 633,101,135 of record CM062818.1, on the reverse strand, counting down.
CATGCCATGGCAAGGGCTTCGATATTATTATACGGGAATGCATTATTTTCTTCAATTAATAATATAAATAAGGGTTGCATTTCTTTAGATCCCTTGTGTTCTATGTCTAGCTTGTCATAATTTCAATTAGAAAATTAAAATATTCTAGATCTATTGATTATTTAGCCATTTGAGATCTTACAATGCTATCTAAATTGTGCTAGGATTGCTTCTCACCCTAGCCAACATCTTCCATCTCCGGTGATATTTGATATCACCCTAGTTGTGTTCTTATTTTCTAGTTTTCATATAGCCTGACCAGATATATATTGGTGGAAGGCCAAATAAGTCTATTTAATCCAAGAAGGACATAGCCATTTCCACCACGAAATCACAGAGTATGAAATCGTAGATCACACTATCTATTCCTATGGCTTCTAACTCATGGAGTTAGTAGTGTTCAAACTTGGGATCAACACTACAGTAATTTGGTAAGCTTTCTCGCTAGATTGTAAAGAGGTCATGGGCTATATCACTTTGAAAAGATCGCACAAGTGTGAGGTACACAAGCCTAAGGTGAATCAAGTTCAATGCCACATTAACCAAGCCACTGTGGGAAGCATTATAGCCTCGCATGGCAGCTTTGGAGCTCCATCGGATTGGAGCATGACGCCACATGATATGGCCATATTTATAGAATGAGGTCTTGGAACAGCCTAGTGCAAGCTGTTGGATCAGATCAATGCATGGAGCTAGAAACCTGAAGCGGTGGAGGGTGTGATCGAGAACCTTTTTGTTGGAAATATTCATTGTTGCATGGAAATAAATTTATCACTCACATATGCAATTGTTGGGAAGTATAAATCATAGAAAAGATACAAAGTTGCTAACCATATGCTTGTCTACCAACATTATGAAGCCATGAACCACCGACTCTAGGTTAGAGGGGTTCAATCCACCATTTGGAAAAGAAAAATGAGAGGCATCACACTAGGAGAAGGCGAAATGTTTGGAATGTTGTGGGCCCATCATTGACAGAAGCCAATTCAAGGATTATTTATTCGTGCTGTGAGCGGGATGCTGAAGATGCAGAAGGCGAAGGAGCATTTGATACCCACTAATGGGGGTTCTCATTGAGCCAATCAACCGCACTAGGATCGTATGAAGCCATTTGTTTGATTGGACGTGATTGATTGTTCATCCTAGTTCGATCGATGCTACTTGATATATATTTTACTACTGTCTAAGGGTTTCCACAATTAAGATACGTAGTAATGGAAATCGCCAGCATAGTTTACGAACCTGCAATGAAAGGAGAACAGAGCTGACACCCTGGTATCAAATCTAGATACATCGTTTTAAGGCATCATATGATGAGTTATGATGATGAATTGAATCCTTAAGCTATTTCTTTGGCATATGCGGTTGGGTATTCCAATTTATTAAGCTTCTATCCAATAAAATGAAATGAAATAAGATCCAGGCATTAAGATTTTTGGTAGATTTCTTTCCTACCTCTCCATATTTCTTGTCATGGTATTTTATGAAGTGGAGCCATTATTAATCAGTGTTTGTAAATGCCATACAATGAGCTCATTGGTTGACCACTGTAACATTCGCTCATAGTAAGCCGAAATCCATCATATCAAGTCTGAGAAATCATATTAAGCGGAGGTTGACCATCCCCATAATGCATCTCTCTAGAGGTTGAGCACATAGATCACCCATACTCATGCAGACAACTGAGGCAGAGGTTAGATTAGTCATGGACCATGATAGAGCAATATGTGTCCGATCATTGGGCATGGGAAGCTATACCTATCACCATGCATTTGTCTCAGTGAAGGGCCATTTGAGTCAACATAGCCATCAGCTAGACAGGGATGCATTCCCAACTTGGGTCTTTGGAATTGCAGGTGAATAGGACTGAGAGACCCACTAATCTGCATACCGAAGTGGTAGACTAAGAGGCCTTATTCCGAGCTGGTGCTTAGAGTTTCCATCCTCTCTGTAAATTTTTTTTCCTTGCATAGCTAATGCGCTGCCCCATTTCACTTGGCCTTCAAAACCTGTTTGTTGCACTACTGTTTTACCATCTCCAAATAAAGAGGACTCAATTTTTTTCTTCTTTGCATAGTCATCATTATTTAAAGCTGACTTGGATAGGTTACAATAAAATAAATAAATAAAAGTCAATATTATCATTAGAAATATCCTTTACCTTCAAGTCTAATTGGAGAATATATCAAGCAAATCATTGATGGTATGAATGCTTGGGAAGATTCTATGGATTGGATCCGACTATTGTCCATCACCTTGAGTGTTATTAATAAGAACAAGAAGAGTTAAATATTATAACAAGAAAACCTATTGGGAGGAGTGTCGAGCATAGTACAAGGGTGTGTAGCGGTCACCAAGGATGATTGGCTTCAAGATCAAGGTGGACGAGTTTTCTAAGCCAATGGAAGGGTGCCATATCAATTAGAGCAGTGCATCACGTCATTTGCATAGTTTCGGTTGGACATGATCTTCAGATGCTTCCTAAGGGAGGGTTTGTAGTTACTTAATATTTAATATTCTTTTGAAGCATAAGAATATATAAAGGAAGTTTTGGTTGTAAACAAAAAATAATAATTTAATATATAAGAGAGGGGTAAGTTCCTAAGGAAGTGTTTGTAGTTTCTTAATATTTAATATTCTTTTGAAGCATAAGAATATATAAAGGAAGTTTTGGTTGTAAACAAAAAATAATAATTTAATATATAAGAGAGGGGTAAGTTGGGCATCTATTGAAAAGGTAGTTGTAAAAAGAGAGAAGGGTGAGTTTGGATTTACGGTGGAGGAGTTTTTAAATAATAAAAAGGTTAGATAAAGAAATAAATAGAGGGGAAGGAAGTGTGGAGAAATATTTTGGACATTCAAAAATAATTATTGTGTTTTTTGGGGAATTTATTTGAGAGTGTTAGTGATTGTTGCATTGGGTTATTATCTCTACACTATTATTATTTGCAAGCATTAAAGTTCCTTATAGAGGCTAAAGATTCAAACCCAGTATAGATCAATTTCTAAAAGGGGATGTAAATCAATTTTATTGAAGAGAGCTAAGGAGAGAGAAGGAAGACTAAGTATTCATATCCATTGATGCCAAACCATAATGTCATCATTTTAATTTTTGAAATGCCAGAGGAATCAACATAATAATACATCAATTGATTATCTAGGCTACAATACTTTTGTGGATCAAAAATCGCAACAACATAAAAATCAAAAGCAAGAGAAGAAGAATAAGTCTTTCTCTCGGAAGGTCCATTTTATCCTTCAATAATGAAGGGATATCTGGAAGGAAGATGTAAATCGCAAGTGTCTCTTGGAACTTGGATCTGAATTGCAACAAAAAAAGTGAGACACACACCTTCATAAGTTGGAAGAATTAGACATTTAAGAAAGGAATAAACTCAGTCGGGCCCTCAAGTCGTCTATTCTTGCATTAATACAACCTAAAATATTAGAGCATCCTTGTGGAGAGGTGTTGAGTCCCAAACCTGCACTTCCCTATATACCCTTTCAGCCTTCTTTTTCCATTTACTTCATCCACCAAGCTGACAAATCATTGCATATTAGTCTAAAAAGAGCTTATGAAATGGTTTCCTAACTATGTTTATGGTTGTTGTTTGATTTAGATTTTTGTTCAAGCAGCTGTGGAAACTTGTCATTTTCCGCAGCCAGCCCAAGTTTCCGCAGCCATTTTGTTAAAGGCTATGCTACAGGTGTCCAATGGAGAAACAGGCCACATGGGTAAGATGCAAGTGACGCGTACATGGAGTGTGTCCCCTCAGATCAACCAAATCACTCATAAATGGTCGCGGTAAACGATGGTCAAAGGAAGGGCCAAATGAGGAATTTTATGGTGGCATGGCTCTGTTTTGCCCACGTGAAGGTTTGCATGGCACGATCCTTAGTTTCCAGAGGTACTGGCACGCCTGGAGAGCAACCCGTGAATGGAACCAAGCAGCCACCACTCCATGAATTCAACTGTCATGATGACCATCACGCTAGATCTCGGGTTAAGGAGATTTACGTGTCTCTTGGCAGCATAAATATAGGAATTAGTTGCAGCACCTTTTCTTATAAATAACGCGTTGATATACACTGAATAGCTAGCTTTTTGAAATGTAATTTTGATTGTTGTCGCCCACTATATTGTGTTTCGCTTTGCTTTATTACTGAACTTTAAATACATGAGAAGACAATTTTTTTGAATCTGATTTGTGACTAAGTGACTGACTGGTCGAGGTTGCAGAGGGCCCCTATACACCAGAGCTTTGTATAGCTTCTTACTTTCTTTCATTTATTGTTTTTAAATCATTGCTTGTATATATATTGTGCTGTTCTGATGTTCATTGTTGTCCATATTTCCTTTATGTTTTCTTTTATAACTGTTAGTTGATCAGTGCTTCTTTTACAGGTTCTGTTGTAGGTAGCCCGAGCAGATTTACATATTTTTTTTATAACTATTGACATGAGATCATCTTGTCCTTTCTGCTGATTTTCATTTCCTGAGTTTAATCCCAGCACTGTCATTTTTCAAATTGTGTTTTGCTTATTTACTTTTCTGCTACTTAGACATCATATTACTCATCTGTTTACGATTTCCTTTCTATAGTCAAGTGACTCTATTAGTAAGGAATCAGAATATTACTTATTGTAGTATGATTTAGTTTGCTTTCCTCCAAGTTAGAGATTGAATTACTTATGTCATTTTCAAGAGTTGAAATATGATTGAGTAGTTAAATCTTAGTTTCCTTTTATGCAATTTAATTTCCTGCAATATAGATATCATATTACTCAGCTTGTTTATGATTACTTCCTATAGACAGATTAAGTTGAAAGGAGAAGGATCAGAACAGGGGTTGAAGTAGTGTGATTTAGTTGCTGTGCTTTCAGTCTTTGAGTTGCTTTAAGTTCAGTTTTTACTTTCTTTTTCATACAACAGTAAGGATACTGGGCCATTGTCACTAGTTCACTGTTTGGTACATTTACTTCCTTTTGAGAATTGATTTCATTACAGTTAGTTTGAAGCTTTCTTTTTGAAAACTTTTAAGTTTGGAAAATCACTGTAGAAATCACCATTACCATCCACACTTAACTTTCAATTTCGCCATCACACACTAGGGAATCCATAGAAGATAAACCCAAAAACAAACTAAAAAACTCAAAAACGACAAAAGACTAAGAAAATGGTTATCTTGTGCATATAGTACACCTCACTTCGTCAGTTTACGAATCCCGGATTGACATTTAAATTAGCAATTTAGAACACACTAAATTGACCAAACATTTTGGCGCCGTTGCCGGGGAAGTGAAACTAGGTAGCCAATTTCTTTAAAAAAATAAATAAATAAAAAATTTCAAGAAAGGAAAATTGATAACCTCTCAAAGTATGCTCTCCTCTTGCACTTAGCGTGATCTAGAGGATCAGAAAAGAGAAAGTTATTGGTTTAATAGTTTCTTGAGTATGCTCTCTTCTTGCACCTAGAGTGACCTGGAAGATCAGAAAGAGAATTATTAGCCTGACTTGAAGAAAAATAAAAATGACATGCATAGAGCAAGAGATTCTAGGGGAAGGTTTTTAGCTAGAGCCAAGAGTTCGATTTTCGCAAATCCATCTACTTCAAGGAATAGACAAGAGACACCTCCATCATCTCCAACCCACACTCCTAGCCCTAGGATTCCTGGAATTCAAGAGGCAGTAGTTGAGTTAGGAAACTCTTCCACACCATCCATCGAATCTGAATTAGGAAAATATCCTTTCTTTCTTACCACAGGGAGACACATTGTAATTGAAGAAGTAGAATCACCTGAGGAAGAAGAGGGAGAGATTCCTCCTCGTTTTCCATTAGTAGAGGAACCAGAGGACTTTGAAATCTCTGATGAATCTATCATGACAGAGGAGGTAGTTAATGGATTTGGTAGAGGTAGAGGTAGAGGAGGGGGAGGAGGAAATAATGGAGGAGGTAGAGGTAACAATGGGGGAAATAGGGATGGAGATAACTCATTCAGATTTCCTATAGTCGATGGGGATTCTCGAGCAACAATGAAAAATATTTCACCATCTGTCCTCCCAAACATTCATGGGTTAAGAAATGAGGATCCTGAAACATTTCTATTTGAGTTTGAGGTCGTGTGTCGAACTTATGATTATTTGGAAGACTCTCAAAAACTCAAACTGTTTCCTTCAACATTGAAAGGAGCTGCTTTGAAATGGTTCATGGGATTACTCACTCAATCCATTAGGACTTGGAATGATATGGAAAAAACATTTTTGGATAGGTACCTGGACTATTGTATGCCCACCAACCACAAGGATGAAGTGTTCAAAATGGTGCAAAGAGAACATGAAAACTTGGAGGATTTACTTGAAAGATTCCAATACAACCTGAAAAGAGCAAAAATGAGTAACTTAAATGAGGAAACCCTGAAAGCCCTTCTATTAAAAGCCATTAGAGATGAATGGATAGATATTTTGAACATGATGGGAAAAGGAGACATATCTCAACTTCCACTTCATGATATAGCAGAGCTGTGTGTCCATCTCTCAAGAGGAAAATCTAAAACTGGAAAAGGGCCTAGAGATCCTTCTCTCATCAGAGCAAACAAATCTGCAACTGGATCAGTAACTAGGGCTGAGATTGGAAATATGCTTGATGAATTCAAAACTGATATCTTAGGGAGTCTTAGTGAGCAACTATACACTCTTAAGATCCACAATAAGCAGAAAGCAGAAGCTGAAGCTTTAGCCATTTTTTGTCCAAGATGTAGAAAGAAACATGCTCTCAGGGAATGTCCCTTGGATGCAAAAATTGTAGAAACATGTGCGATTTGTTCAGAGAATTATGAGACCAAGGATTGTCCTTCAATTCCTGGGCTCAAAGCTGTCTTCCAAGAAGACCCAAATACAATTGAGTCTCTCTGTTTTGTTGCAAGGAGACTTGGCAGGGGCAACAAAACCAAGGGTTTAACAACTCTATGAACTTTCAAACCCCACCAAATTGGAATCCTTGGCAACAACCTTGGTCCCAACCTCAAAATCCTTTTCAATCATCGGTACAAGGCATGCAAAATCCTTATGGGAGATTTGCTCAATTTTATCAATATCCTCCATCTTTTCAAAACCAACAAGTTCCACAACTTCCAAATCAAAATCCACAACTATCATTGCCATTTCAACAACAACAGCAACAACCTTCTCAACAGAACCCAAATTCTCAACTCTTGCTTCCATTCCAACATAAGTCAAATCAACTTCCTTCCCAGCCATTGCCAAACCCCAATAATAAAAACCCTCAAAATGCTTACATGGTAGAAGGTCAACAATTTCCTACCTATATGATTGTTCCTCTCAATTATGTACAACTCAGATCTGGTAGAGTTTTAGATAAACCTTCTATAGATGCCCAAAAGCAAAGCATTTTTGAGGAAGATTCTCTTGAAGCTAATAAAGGTTCAGAAGCATCTCTTCAAAACCCAAGCACTCAGAAAGAAAAAGAAAAAGAGCTAACCCCCACAACTCCTATAGTTGAGCAACCTGCATCTTCATCCACACCTCCTTTTCCTGAAAGATTACAAATTGACAAAGGGGTGGAAAAACAAATCTTGTTGCCTGACTATGATTTTCTAGATGAATTGAAGAATGTCTGTATCAAGATTCCCTTGTTACAAGCCATTAGAGAGATTCCTATTCTGGAAAAAACAATAAAGGAGTTGAGTCTTAAAAGACCAGGAAGGAAACCTAGAGATACAAGAAGAATCCACCTGGTAGGAAAAATTGCAGACATCATGATGGGAAAAATTACTATGCAGAAGTATGTAGATCCCGGTAGTCCAATTGTCAAAACACACATCAATGGGGTAGAAATTCCAAATACTTTGATTGATTTAGGGGCTGCTATCAACATTATGAGTAGACAGACTATGGAACAGCTGAAACTTCCTAATCTTCTTTTCACACCTACTTTACTGTAACTTGCAAATCGATCAATTATCAAACCAGATGGCGTATTAGAAGACATTTCAGTCTCCTTAGACTCTTGGGAATATCCAGTAGATTTCATGATTTTAACCCCCAAGAGTAATTTAGGAGGACACCCTCTCATCTTAGGAAGACCTTGGCTAGCCACAGCTGATGCTTTCATTAGTTGTAGGTCTGGGGATATGTATATTTCTGATGGTAATTTGACAAAGAAATTCAATTTGTATCCTCCAGCAAAAGCAATTACAGAAATAGGAGATAATGAGTGGATTGATGATGAGAATACTATACAACTTGTCTTTACCATTTCTGAAGTTAGTGAAGATAGTCAAATTCTGAACACATTAGAAAACTTTGAAACATCTTCAGAATACGACCACACACAATTTCAGTTAGATTCTGACATTGAGTATCTATCATCTAGACAAATGTCTCTTTTCTCTATGGAAGAGTTTGGTAGTTCCGCCATTGAGATCTTTCCAGGTAAAACATTGAATATCAACAAAAATTTGGAAAGATCACAACAGGAGGAACTAACCAAAATCTTGCAAAAACATTCTACTGCATTTGCATGGGAATATACTGATACGAAAGGTATTGACCCTAAGACTTGCATTCATCACATCTACATTGAGGAAAACAGTAGACCAATCAGACAACCTCAGAGAAGGATGAATCCAAACCTTAGGGAGATAGTGAGAGAAGAGCTCCAAAAACTACTCAATGTAAACTTCATTTATCCAATCTCAGACAGCCGATGGGTTTCTCCTTTAGTTATAGTACCTAAAAAGAATGGTAAATGGAGGGTATGCATTGATTACAGGGAATTGAACAAAGCAACTTTGAAGGATCACTTTCCTTTACCCTTTATCGATCAGGTATTAGATACTTTAGAAGGCAAAAAGTATTTTTCATTTTTGGATGGTTTTAGTGGCTATAATCAGATTCAGGTAGCACCTGAAGATCAGGACAATACCACAATTACCTGTCCATGGGGAACTTTTGCTTACCGAGTACTTCCTTTTGGATTATGTAATGCACCCGCAACATTTCAAAGGGCAGTACTAGGAATCTTTTCTGATCTAATCCATGATTGTGTAGAGGTTTATATGGATGATTTTATAGTTTATGGTAATTCGTTTGAAGAGGCATTAGAGAATTTGGAAAAAGTCCTTATAAGATGTAAAGAAACAAACCTATCATTGAGTCATGAAAAATGCTTTATGATGTTTACTGAAGGGATTGTTTTAGGACATCATATTTCAGGGGATGGGATTAAAGTTGATAGATCAAAAGTTGAAGTCATCTCCAAGTTGCCTATTCCAAATTGTCAAAAAGATGTTAGAATTTTTCTTGGATTTACTGGATACTATAGAAGATTTATTGAAAACTTCACCAAAATAGCATCTCCACTCTTCAAATTACTTACAAAAGACTGTGAATTCAAATGGGATCCTGATTGTCAATCTGCATTTGAAACTTTGAAAACAAGAATATTTGAAGCACCCATTTTGAGAGGGCCAAATTGGAAACTTCCTTTCCATATTTCCACAGATGCTTCAGATACAGCTCTAGGAGCTATTTTGGGACAAAAGGATTTAGTTCCTTATGCCATTTACTACACCAGTAAAAATTTGACTCCCACCGAGTTAAACTATACTGTGACTGAAAAAGAGTTCTTAGCTGTTGTTCATGCAATCAATAAGTTTAGACACTATATACCTAGCTATGAAACTTTTGTCCATACTGATCATTCTGCAATTAGATATCTCATGAATAAACCTATTACTAATGGCAGAGTTACAAGATGGCTCTTACTTTTACAAGAATTCAATATTATTGTGTTGGATAGACCAGGGAAACAAAATACAGTAGCTGATTTCTTGTCTAGAATCCAAAATACTAATGAAGATTCTCCTGTAGAGGATAAGTTTCCAGATGAATATTTATTTGCAATAACTACTAAGACTCCTTGGTATGCAGATATTGCTAACTATTTGGTTACAGGGAAGCTACCTCCACATTTATTTCCTGGTGAAAAAAGAAGAATTATTCAGGAGAGTTCAAGTTATTCATGGATTTCTGATGAATTGTTTAAAACAGGGCTAGATTGTGTGATCAGAAGATGTGTTAGGGAAGATGAAATGCCTGACATCCTCAAGGCATGTCATGATGAACCATGCGGTGGACACTTTGCTGACAGAAGGATGGCCTATAAAATCCTTTCTTTAGGATATTATTGGCCTTCCCTTTTCAAAGATGCAAAACAATATGTCAGAAGGTGTGACAGCTGCCAAAGAATTGGGAGACCGACTCTTTCAAATGAAATGCCATTACAACCACAGGTACTCATCAAACCCTTTGAAAAATGGGCTTCAGATTTCATTGGACCTATTAATCCACCATCTAAACAGAAAAAGTATATATTGGTATGCACTGATTATGTCACTAAATGGGTAGAAGCCAAAGCATTGCCTTTTGCCACTGAAAATTCAGTTGTTCAATTTCTTTTTGAGGATATTTTTACTCGTTTTGGTGTCCCAAGAGAAATTGTGACAGATCAGGGAAGTCAATTTACATCTAACTTGATGGAGAAGCTGATGGAAGAATACAAAATCAAGCACAGAAAATCTACTCCTTACCATCCGCAAACAAATGGCTAAGTGGAGTCTACAAACAAAGTTCTTGAGAGCATCATCACCAAAACTATTCATCTACACAGAAAATATTGGGCAGAAAGGCTTCCTGAAGCCTTATGGGCCTACAGAACTACATGGAGAAATACAACATGACATTCTCCCTATGAACTTGTTTATGGGAAAGAAGTCCTGCTCCCCATTGAATTTCAAGTCAAGACTTTCAAAATGGTAGTCCAGTTGGGGATGAATCTATCAGAAGCCCAAAAGCACAGAATGGAGCAGCTGAATGAGCTAGATGAGATCATACAAGAAGCAATTTTAAAGACAGATCTAGTTCAACATCAAAGAGCTAAGTGGCATGACAGATACATCAAAGAGAGAAAGTTTCAAGAGGGAGATTGGGCATTACTATTTGATTCCAAGTTCAAAGACTTTAAAGGTAAATTTCAGACCCATTGGCTTGGGCCATATGAAATTGACAAAGTCTTTAACAATGGAGCGGTAAGAATCAAGACCATTGATGAATTTTAGATTTCTTTTATTGTGAATGGCCACCGATTGAAAATTTATCATAAGCCACTCTCAAAAGAAGAATTTGTCAAGATGTTCCAAGAGAATTCTGCAATAAGGCTGGTGGAGAAGAATCCTTCTTCCCCACCAGCCTAGCCTTTGATTCTTTCAGTTAAAAAATATATATATATATATATTGTATAAGCCTGAAAACCAATCATAGATTGGCAGTCTTATACAGAAAATATAGAGTGAAAATCAAGGGCACTTGACACTCTATATTTTCCAAAAAAAAAAAATCTCCTCTCCTCTTTCCATCTTCACTCCACCTCATTTTCCATTCCACTCCATCTCCATCTCCTTCACATTTTCTCTTCACTTCAGTCCACTTCATTTTCATTCCATTCCACTCATTTCATTTTCATTTCATCAATAAAAGTTCCTTTCAGGACTATTTTCACTCAGTTAGTTCTTTTCTAACCATATTTGTTTAGCTAAGTGGGTGCTGTCCCAGTTTCCGTAGCTGTAAGCAATTTCCGCAGCCAGAAGCAGTTTCTGCAGCCAGAAATGATTTCCACGGCTACCACCACTCTATTTTTCAAATTCACAGTCAAAATGTTAGTACAAAAATCATGAAAATGTAGGTGTAAGTGAGCAAATGCCATGAAGACATGGAGCATCTCCAAGACATCAAGAAAGAACAGTTGGTTAAAAGCTATGGGCAAGAAATGACAAAGTTTCCAAAGGTATGAGCAAATTTTTTTATCAAATAGCAATTAAAGTCATGATTATGCATAGTTATCAAACCATGAAAAGTTCTACTATGTGCAATGATTCGATATAATAGCTCCATTACCCACTCCTATCCCACGATATTACCCCATACACCATGCATTCATTTCTTAATGGTCTCATGATGGGTTTTCGGGTTTAAACTCAAGTTGACTGCACTTTCATTTGCCACCTGCGCTCATAAGATGTGACCAATCCCTTTACGGCTCTTCTCCACCGTATTTTCCGCAGCCATCTATCAAAACGTGTAATCTCCCATACGCAGCCGTTAATTCAAATAAAAAGATCTCACCTCCACTACCGTTCACTTACCATTTCATTTAAGACCTTCCTTTTCATACACACGCATTTCAATTTGTGAACTCATTCACTATTGTTTATCCTCTGTTCCGCCTATAATCTGAAGCATTCCCGTTACCTGCTATCGACTGCAGCCATTGCCTTTTACCATAAACCCTGCAACCGAGCTACTTTCCTCTGCTAAAATTCTCATACGCAATTGCATCCTGAGTTGAAATTTAAAACAGGGAAAGGAATGGGAAAACTACTAAGGGCGGAGCGAGAAGGACCGAAATATCTAGAAGGTTACCCTCAAGCCAAGGGTTTACTGAAGAAAGCTAAATGGTTACGGTTCATTCAAAGGTTTAAAGGCTATAACAAAGAAGTAACCAAGGCTTTTGCACGGTCATTTGATGGTCAGAAAGTGGAGATTGGAGATTTGAAGCTCACGGTGACCGAAACAACAGTAGTAGCTGCCACAGGCTTACCTCAGGAGGGTGAGAGATGGTTCAAAAATAAAAGCGTCGATGAACAGGCATGGAGAATTATGCTAAGAAACCTAGGTATGGACACCACCGTGTTTACTAAAGGAATTCTTGTTCATGCATTGAAGGAAGAATGGGCTAGTCTGCTGTTAGTTATCCAAAAATTTGTCACCTATGAAGGATGCTTTGGTTCGATGTATATGTACCATGCTAGACTGTTGATGAATTTCTTAGAAAATCAGACTCTTAATTTACCTTATTTCTTACTCTTGAGTTTGAAGAAGATGAGCATTACAGTCCAAAAACACATAGGCAATATAGACCCTCATCTATACCATCATGGACTTATAAAAATTCTTATTGAAGACCACTTAAAGAAAAATAAAGATACATGAGAGCAATTCTTGATAAGTAACTACTTCCAAGAGCCATCTGAGGCCTCTGAAAGTAGCACACCAAAGACACCAAGAAAAATTAGGAGAAGAGAAAAGAGCACTACAATCCAAGACTCCCCTACTATAGAAACTCAAGAAACTGGTCAAAAAGAAGAAGAAGATAGAACTAAAGACAAGAAACAAAAGAAAGAAAAAAGCAAAAGGACCATCCAAGAAGTCTACCAATCCCCTGAGCAATCCATAGAGGAGGATTATCAACCACTGTCAGAAAGATTAGTACATCTTCAGGCTGCTGCTATAGCAAAGAAAAAGGCAAAAGGAAAACAGAGTATACAAGAAAAGAGTACTAGTCCACCATACTTAAGGATAAGCACAAGGTTAAGAGGAAAAGGGAGTAAAACGCAAATAAAACGGCCCCACTTCATTGACTTGGGTGGAGAGACACCTGAGAAAAATCCAGCTAGCTGTAGTCCACCTCATCCTCAGCCAAGCATTGAAATCAGTCCTCCACATGATGAAAGCCCTTCTCGGCCAGAGCTAGAGAGCAGTCCTCCTCCTCCACCAAATTTTGAACTCAGTCCAAGAAAGACACCTGAAGTAGACCCCAATCAACAGGAAGTATATGACTACTTGGAATCATTAGAAAAATCAGCTGTAGGTCCAAGTACCACTCTGCCACTAGATGCACAAGTTCAATCCTTAAAACAGGAGGTATTTGAATTAGAAGTCCTAAACAGGCATATCAAGCAGGAAAATGAAGCACTCAAAGAGCAGTGCAAAGTAGATAAAATTATTCATGATAACACTATGCTCCATTTAGGACTATGGCAAAAGAAAAACAAGAAACTGAAGAAAAAGTGCAAAAAGTTGAGCAGAGCATTGATCAATCTCAAGTTCAGATGTCTAATAAGGAAACCAAGAATGGTGGTAGCACCAAAGAAGAAGAAAAGAGGGCTAGATGTCCTAGCAGAAGCATCAAAACATATGGATTAGAGAGGAGTGACTAAATTTTGGTTGCATGAGGACATGCAACACCTTCATAGTGGGGGTATGTTGAGTCCCAAACCTGCACTTCCCTATATACCCTTTCAGCCTTCTTTTTCCATTTACTTCATCAACCAAGCTATCAAATCGTTGCATATTAGTCTAAAAAGAGCTTATGAAATGGTTTCCGAACTATGTTTATGACTGTTGTTTGATTTAGATTTTTGTTCAAGCAGCTGCGGAAACTTGTCACTTTCCGCAGCTAGCCCAAGTTTTCGCAGCCATTTTGTTAAAGGCTATGCTACAGGTGTCTAATGGAGAAACCGGCCACATGGGTAAGCTGCAAGTGATGTGTACATGTAGTGTGTCCCCTCAGATCAGCCAAATCACTCATAAACGGTCGCGGTCAACGATGGTCAAAGGAAGGGCCAAATGAGGAATTTTATGGTGCCACGGCTCTGTTTTTCCCACGTGAAGGTTTACGTGGCATGATCCTTAGTTTCCAGAGGTACTGGCACACCTGGAGAGCAGCCCGTGAATGGAACCAAGCAGCCACCACTCCATGAATTCAACTGTCATGATGACCATCACGCTAGATCTCGGGTTAAGGAGATTTACGTGTCTTTTGGCAGCATAAATCTAGGAATTAGTTGCAACACCTTTTCTTATAAATAACGCGTTGATATACGCTGAATATCTAGCTTTTTCAAATGTAATTTTGACTGTTGTCGCCCACTATACTGTGTTTCGCTTTGCTTTATTACTGCACTTTAAATACATGAGAAGACAGTTTTCCTGAATCTGATTTGTGACTAAGTGATTGACTGGCCGAGGTTGCAGAGGGCCCCTGTATACCAGAGCTTTGTATAGTTTCTTACTTGCTTTCATTTACTATTTCTAAATCATTGCTTGTATATATATTGTGTTGTTCTGATGTTCATTGCTGTCCATATTTCCTTTATGTTTTCTTTTATAACTGTTAGCTTATCAGTGCTTCTTTTACAGGTTTTGTTGTAGGTAGCCCAGGCAGATTTACATATTTTTTTGATAACTACTGACATGAGATCATCTTGTCCTTTCTGTTGATTTTCATTTCCTGAGTTTAATCCCAGCACTGTCATTTTTCAAATTGCATTTTTCTTATTTACTTTTCTGCTACTTAGACGTCATATTACTCATCTGTTTATGATTTTCTTTCTATAGTCAAGTGACTCTATGAATCAGAATATTACTTATTGTATTATGATTTAGTTTGCTTTCCTGCAAGTTAGAGATTAAATTATTTATGTCATTTTCAAGAGTTGAAATATGATTGAGTAGTTAAATCTTAGTTTCCTTTTATGCAATTTAATTTCCTACAATATAGATATCATATTACTCAGCTTGTTTATGATTACTTCCTATAGACAGATTGAGTTGAAAGGAGAAGGATCAGAACATGGGTTGAAGTATTGTGATTTAGTTGCTTTGCTTTCAGTCTTTGAGTTGCTTTAAGTTCAGTTTTTACTTTCCTTTTCATACAGCAGTAAGGATACTAGGCCATTGTCACTAGTTCACTGTTTGGTACATTTACTTCCTTTTGAGAATTGATTTCATTACAGTTAGTTTGAAGCTTTCTTTTTGAAAACTTTTAAGTCTGGAAAATCACTGTAGAAATCACTATTACCATCCATACTTAACTTTCAATTTTGCCATCACACACTAGGGAATCCATAGAAGATAAACCCAAAAACAAACTAAAAAACTAAAAAACGACAAAAGACTAAGAAAATGGTTATCTTGTATATATAGTACACCTCACTTCGTCAGTTTACAAATCCCGGATTGACATTTAAATTAGCAATTTAGAACACACTAAATTGACCAAACAAGAGGTCAGGTAGTTTCTTCTTGCCACATTAGGATCATAGATTTAACATTGCCACTACTACCTTACAATAATGATATCATGAGAGAGATATTGTAGCTGATAGTAGAATCCCTTCAACGGTTGAACAACATCATGCTTCCTACTTTTTAGAAGTTGGACATGATTTTAAAACTCATGGCAGAGTTCAGCTTTGGCACCTCTATGCTAAATTTGGAATGTGACGACTTAATCTTTCAGTTACTGAAAAATATTTTACACCAACATTACATCAACTCATTTAGACTGTGTCAAAAAAAGCAAGAAAAATATCGTGTCTCTATTCTTAGAAGGATATGCTCACATCTGCAAGATACTAAGATCAAAATCGCTAACAATTTGAAGGAAGGAACCAAAGAGATCACCATCTTCATATGATCTAGTCAAGAAGTTGGTCAGGAAAAACACAAAAGTGCTTAGAAGGGTGCTAACTAGGAAGGAGTTGAGAAGGATTGATGGAGGAAGCAAGAACAAAACGTGCAACAAGAATGAAATAAGGAGGAGAGGACTATGCTTTATCTGCAAGGGACCTTTAACCCTTAACCATTCATGTCCAAGTGATAGGAAGGAGGCAACAAAGACAGAACAAGAGGAGATTCCTTCATATCGTGGGGAGTCTCCTGTAGTTGGGTCTATTTACTTTTGGGATGGAGAGTAGCAATGCGATATTATTAAGGGAGACTTACAGGATAACAAGAATTTGTAAGTGCATGAGGAAATTCTACCTAATGGTGTTAATGAGGTAGATTCGTATACAACTGAGTCCATATGTCTCCAGGGGGTGTCCATAAAGAATATGAATAGCCAAGTATAGATAATCGTGCACTAATGCATCTATGTTCGACAATTGAAGAGGCTGAACAACATATTATCTTCACAGATGGAGGAGGCCAAGGAAATTTGAGTGAGGAGTTGGGGGTAGTGAACGATCATGATGAGAATGATCACGAGGAGTAACATGATGGAAATAATGTTCAAAGTGAACAATTCCTAGAGAGTTGGTCAAAGGCTCAAGTTGAAGTTGTGGTCATTGGGCATCTAGTGCAGACATGTACAAAGACATTTAGCAAGGCACCAAAATCACAAGTAGAGAACTTTCAGGGAAATATCATGCATTTAGAAACACATATTATGATGTTGAAGTAGAGTGTCTAGAAAACCCGATACATTATCTTAAAGGAGAATATAAAAATTGAGGAGCTCACAGGCGTATGTGTCGAGTGAGTGATCAAGTTTTATAGTGTAGAGGAATGTCTCAAGTCCCTCACAAGGTAGCATGAGGAATATATTTGGGAGTTTTATAGTAGCCCTCTACAGGAGTAGATGGATAAAGCTTGCAGAACTATTAACCTGCCTTTATATATCGGGGAGAACAATGAAAATTTCTCCAAATGGATCATGTTGGGACCGAGTGGAGCAGCATGAGTTGAGCAGCAGGTAACATCAGCATAGTAGACTTATTCCATGCACAAACATTCATGCATTATATCCTTCCCACGGGATGGATTGGAAAGAGATTACGAGTTGGAAATCTATTGATGGGATGATTCCTAGGAGGATACCCATAACCAAGGGCATATTGCAGCTTGGGCCCTTAGGCACAAGCAATGATGGAGGGTTGAGATTTTATCATAAACCACAGGTCCTAGGACTTAGGTGACATTGGGATCCATGTGAATCTATTGAGGGTAGGATTTGCCGAAGGATTGTTCGGGATCCAAGGATCGAAGGATCCATTCAGGATCATTTAGTATGGAACCATGGTGACGCCAAACAAGATAGATATTATTCTGCAGGCTAGTTTCTACCAATAATTTACAGGAAAGAAACAAGAGAACACCCAAAATACAAAGAAAACGACTCTGGTATCAATGAGAATTATCAATTATCCCAACATTATCCAAACCCTAGCCCACAAGCCGGGCTATATAGCTAAAATTCGTCCAATAGGAAATTTTACCAAAATTGGAAAAATCCCAATAATCATGCCAAAAATTAAATACATGCCAAAAGAAATAGTCTGCCAAAAATCTGGCCCAAATCGGGTCAAAATCACTTCCTAAACGATAAATGAAAAATTACCATAAAAGGAAAAGAGAAACTAAAATTAAGGATTCGGAAAGGAAAGCGGTGGAATTTGAGGTCAAAAGCGACGCCCACTAAGCGTAGCTGGGTGGCCACAATGTGCATGCCAAAAAGAGAATTCCAGATTGGGGTCATATGCGCGATTCTGATACTTGTAGCCAAAGTTGTGGCCAAAATACTGAAGCACAGTCAAACTTCCCCCAATTAGGGAAAAATCAATGTTTCCTTCCATCTTTGCGCTGATCTACTAGCTCAAGGTGTCTTAGCACCATCAACGTGCTATCTAACAGCTCATCATCCTCTGGCTCGGGTCCTCCTGCATCAATCGCTTCAGGTTGGAAAGAACTCGTCCTCGAGTTCACAGTAGTGTCATCGAGATCCCCAAGACAAGGACTCAGGTGCTTCACATTAAATACATCAGAAGTCCTCAAATGACTAGGGAGGAGCAACCTGTAGGCGTTATCATTGATCTTTTGCGGTATCTCACAGGGTCCAATCTTCCACTCCCTAAGCTTATTATACTCCCCAACAGGAAAGCGATCACGAGTTAATACTGCCCAAACAAAATCACCAACATCAAAAAGTACCTGACGACGATGACTGTCTGCTCGAGCCTTGTACTTGGCATTGCTCTCGTGAATGGCCAGTTTCACCTACTCATGTATGCTCCTAAGATGTTTATCCATCTCATCTGCATTAGGGTTTAGACGACCTACTCGTGGAATAGGAGCTAAGTCTAGCACCCCGGATGGATTTTAACCATAAACAATCTCAAATGGGCTCAGTCTTGTGGTTCTGTTCTTCAACCTATTATATGTGAACTCTACCTAAGGTAATGCCGAATCCCACTGCTTGGTCTTAGTTCCTGCCAAACACCTCAAAAGGTTGCCCAAACTCCGGTTCACCACCTCGGTTTGACCATACGTCTGGGGGTGGTAGGCGCTGCTGAAATTCAACTGTGTCCCTAGCTTGTCCCATAAACTCCTCCAGAAATGACTAATAAACTTGGTTTCACGATCTGAAGTGACTGATCGAGCAACACCATGTAATCACACAATTTCCCTGAAGTAAAGATGGGCGATCCCGACAACATCCATTTTCTTCCTACAAGCTACAAATGGTCCATCTTGGAAAACCTATCAATCACAACCAAAATGGAATTCGAGGCTCGTTGTGTACGGGGAAAACCCAACGCAAAGTCCATACTGACATCAAACCAAGGGCCTTCAGGAATAGGTAAAGGAGTGTATAGGCCCGCATTAGAGAGAACTCCCTTGGACCGCTGACACACATAACAAGGTTCCACATAATGGGCCACATCACTGGTCAACTTGGGCCAATAATAATCAGAAGATATCAAGGCCAAATTCTTATCCCACACAAAGTGACCCTTGCTATGAAGTTCACTGATAATCTGCTGCCTGATTGAGCAATCTAGAATGCACAACTGTAATCCTCGAAACAGATAACCATTATGCACAACAAAATCATGTCGTTTACCATCTGTTACCTCTTGAAATATCCTCCTGAAGGAAGGATCCGCTGCATACATATCAGTGAATGTCTCAAACCCTGCAACTCTGGTGCTCATGGTGGTGAGGAGTAATGTGCGATGGCTCAGGGCATCTGCGACTCGGTTCAGGCTCCCTGCTTGGTGTCTCAGTGTAAATGTGAACTCCTGTAAGTACGACACCCACTTGGCATGCCACCTACTCAGCTTGTGTTGGACATTGAGGTACTTCAGGGCCTCATGATCTGTGATAAGAATGAACTCCCTCTGTACCAGATAGTGACGCCAATGCTTCAAGGACTAAACTATGGCATAGAACTCTAGATCATAGGTGGAGTAATTCTTCTTTGATCTAGAGAGATTTTCACTGAAAAAATCTATGGGATGCCCTTCCTATCTCAGAACAGCACCAATACCAATTCCAGATGGATCACAGTTTACCTCAAACACCTTCTCAAAATATGGAAGTGCCAAAACTGGTGCCTTTGTCATCTTCTACTTGACTAGTTGAAAATTGGCATCTTCCTCCTCACACCACTAGAAATCACGACCCTTGAGGCACTATGTGATAGGAGCAATCAGAGTGCTGAAATTTTTTATGAACCTGCAGTAGAAGGATACCAATCCAAGGAAAGTTCTGACATCATGCAACGTCTTTGGCTTCGGCCATTCCAAGACCAGATCTATCTTCGACTGATCTGCCTGAACACCATCAATAGACACCACAAAACCATGGAAAGTGATAGAAGTAGTGAAGAAGGAACACTTCTTCTGATTGACAAACAGGCGCTCTTTCCTCAGCATATCAAAAACTACACGGAGGTGGTCAAAGTGTGATGCCCATGTCTGGCTATAAATAAGGATGTCGTCGAAGTAGACAACCATGAATTTCCACATGAAAGGTCGTAGAACCTGATGCATAAACCTCATAAAAGTACTGGGCACATTGGATAGTCCAAAAGGCATGACCATCCACTCGTATAACCCATGTTGTGATTTGAACACTGTCTTCCAGTCATCTCCAGGCCTGATTCTGATTTGGTGGTATCCACTCTTAAGGTCAATTTTTGAGAATACCTTAGAACCAGACAACTGGTCTAACATATCATCCAGGTGGGGAATTGGAAACCTGTACTTCACTGTAATTTTGTTGATGGCTCTACTGTCTACATACATATGCCAAGAGCCATCCTTCTTTGGCACTAACAGGGCAGGAACTGCACATGGGCTCATACTCCCATGGATGTAGCCCCTCTCCAACAACTCTTCCTCTTGTCACTACAACTCTTCAGATTCCTTAGGACTAAGGTAGTATGCTGGTTGATTAGGAAAACTTGACCGTGGGATAAGATCTATCTAATGTTGAATATCTCTCATAGGTGGTAACCCAGGAAGGAGATCCTCTGGCATCAGGTCAGAAAACTCTGCTAGCAGTTGTTGCACCTCTGCTGGTAAATATGTAGTCACGTCTGTTGCAGTATTCCCACAAGGCAGTAATGCATAAACCACATCTCCACGCTCCATCTCAACTAAGAACTTGGACATAGAATTATTACTGGCCACCCGGGTCAGAGTGGTTCCTTCCCATCGAGGTGCCAACACTATCTTCTTCCCTTTGATGCTAAGGGAATAAGTATTCTTCCATCCATCATGCACAACATTGTGATCATACTGCCAAGGCCTGCCTAACAATATATAACAAGCATCCATAGACACTACATCGCACCAAGTATTATCAAAATATTTTCTACCGACCGAAAAAGACACTAAGCATCACCTATCTACTTTTACCTCACTACCCTTATTCAACCACGACAACTTGTACAGCTTGGGATGGTGATCTTTCTTCAACTGCAATTTTTGGATAGCCTCTTCAGACACCACATTCTCAATGATCATATTGCAGACTTTATCTACAATTGTGCAATTTGTGTGAAAAATATTGGTCCTCAACAAATCGTCCCCTGAATCATCCTTGGGAGTTAGTAGACTCTTGCAAATGACCAGATTCTCATGTCCATCTCCACATAGTACATCACCCTCGTCATCATCATCATCAAACACATGCTCTCCAATCTCCTCATTTTCGTCTACCATGTCATCCCCAATCAGGAGACATTTTCCCTTTTAACTGGCAGTCTTCCTGCAATTAGTCGCTATGTGTCCCTATTCACCACACCTAAAACATTTAATACTAGGGTTAGAATTACCCTATGGTGGCTGCGAGATAGGACGAGCTTCTTAACGGAAAATTGGTCAATTGCTCTGCTCGCCTCTGATCACTGGCCTCCTATTTTGCGGTTTCTCCACAACACGTGCACGCTGATATGTGTCATAAAAAGTCCATAGAGAGTGCACGCTGAGGGCATCCTCCAGGGCTGACGTAAACCCCCCAAATACTACGCCATCATCTGGTCTTCCATCTCAGATAAATTGTTCTAGGCTATCAATTGATAGAACTCCTCCATGTAATCATCAATTGATCTCGAGCCCTACCTCAACGAATGAAGTCGCTGGAACAAGGATTGGGTGTAGCCAAGAGGAAGGAGGTGACCTTTTAGCTTCTTCTTCATCTTCTCCTAATCAGTAATCTTGGCCTTGCCCTGCCTTTCCCTTGAACATCTTAACTACTCCCACCATGTAGATGCTCTGCCTTTGAGTTTGATGGTGACCAGTTTAACTTTTACATGATTTGTGACTTCTTTATAATCAAGAATATGTTCAACCTCATTCAACCAGTTAATAAATCCATCAACCTGTAACGTACCAAAAAACTCGGGCAGATTCACTCTGAAACCGAGGTCTGCATGATGATCCTCTCGACCACGGTGCTCCTGGAATAGGGCATGATTGTGATACGGGTTCACGAAATTGGAGTCAGAATCGGAATCTTGCTCCTCCATCTCACGATTACCGAATTCCTGTGCCGCTAGACGTTGGGTTAACTCTGCAACTTGTCTCTGCAAATCCTCAATCATCACATCGTGAATGCTACGATCACAGTGTGGGACTTCCTCATTGAGAACCTGCCCATGACGACCACGAACACAACCACCAGTCATTGAAACTGATGAACTCGCACCCCAAGAAGATGCTGCAGCTCTAATACCAACTGACGCCAGACAGGATAGAGACTATTTTGCAGGCTAGTTTCTACCAACAATTTACAGGAAAGAAACAAGAGAATGCCCAAAATATAGAGAAAACATCTCTGGTATCAATGAGAATTATCAATTATCCTAGCATTGTCCAAATCCTAGCCCACAAGCCAACCTATATAGCTAAAATTCATCCAATAGAGAATTTTACCAAAACAGGCAAAATCCCAATAATCACGCCAAAAATTAAATACATGCCAAAAGAAATAGTCTGCCAAAAATCTGGCCCAAATTGGGTCAAAATCACTTCCTAAACGACAAATGAAAAATTACCATAAAAGGAAAAGAAAAACTAAAATTAATGATTTGGAAAGGAAAGTGGTGGAATTTGAGGTCGAAAACAATGCCCACCGAGCGTAGCTGGGTGGCCATGACATGTGCGTTAAAAGAGCTTTCCGAATTGGGTCATATGCGCGATTATGATACTTGTAGCCAAAGCTATGGCCAAAATATCGAAGCACACTTAAACTTCCCCCAATTAGGGAAAAATCTACATTTCCTTCATCTTTGCACTGATCTGCTAGCTCAAGGTGTCTCACCGCCATCAATGTGCTATCTGACAGCTCATCATCCTCTGGCTCGGATCCTCCTGCATCACATGGGATAATACACTCGTTTGTATGGGATCCTAATATCAATATACAACTAATTTTGTTATGGATAGAAGTGGATTGCTTTAGGGCAAGCAATCTTTGGGTGGGAGGATTTGTAATATTCTCTTTTCTTGATATGGTCAAAGTGGACAGAATTTGCCCATGGTATCAACCCATCATATTTGCCTTCGTTTTTCGAAGGAAAACAATAAAATATTGTTTCTAGAGGATCCATTAAGCCTATAAAAGGGGGTAGGGGCCAAATAATGGGATCATCTTGATTCTATCTATCTTATTGTGTTTTTTCCTTAGAACTTGGCATGGCCAGTTCCAGTATAATCTTAGGGACGGAAACCCTGTGGGTGTGATTTGTCTAGTTGATCTATCCAGGGTCCATGATTGTGCTTCAATATTTTCTCTTTCTCTTTGATGGACATTCTTGCATGCCATTGCAGGAGCTTTGATATTATTGTATGGGCACGTACTATTTTCTTCAAATAATAATATAAATAAGGGTTGCATTTCTTTAGATTCCTTGTGTTCTATGTTTGGCCTGTCAGTATTCCAATTAGAACGCTAAAATATCCTAGATCTAGTGATTATTTAGCCATTTCGGATCTTCTAGTCATACACCCAACATGAATAAATTCTACTAAATAATATAATTGTGGATGTGAAAAATATTTTGATGTGCATTATTTCTATGATAGTTTGTATTAATAAAAATTTTATTACTTTCCAAACTCAAATTATACATTTTTGGTATATCATATAGGGATTGAAGAAAATAATTTTGAAATTAATGTTATGATGAACAAAAGAAATAAATAGATTAAAGCACACCACATTATTTATGAAAGAAACAAATAAAAATCATCTAAAAAATCATGAAACATTCATGAGATAAATGGAAATGTTAGAACATAGAAACTAAGACAAAAACAAGTTTACAAAACATGAATAATAACATTTTGCTAATCAAACAAAAAAAGACAAAAAAAAAAAAAAAATCAAGATCTAAATAACATGCCAATCCACTCTACCAAAATGAAATCAAAACCACTTTGAAATAGAAGCTCATTGCAATTGGAATGTGATAATAAAACCCACATAATTATGATAAACATCAAACTTAATTGAAAAGTAATAGTAAAACCCACATAAAAATCCAACATAATTGAAAAAAGTGATTTAAGACAAACTTCAACGTTCACAAATAATCACCACCACCACCGTTACCATTACCACCGTTAGAGAAATTGTGTTATCACTTAAATTGTCCTAAAATATGATCAATGTACGCTTGCAATAAGCTTTGTTTTTAAATAAATAATTTCAAAGCTGGAAGCTCTTGCAAAGACATCCAACTCACCGAAAGGAAAAATAAAAGAATGTAATTTATCATCATACCCAACCTAAACTTAGATTGTCTATTATTCTATTGAAAGTATATTTCATGTTCAACCGTCCCATTCTTGACATTAGAGTGTTTGATAATCTATACAACTAAAGTCATGAGTGACAAGGACCTCACTGAACCTAACCACCCTATGAAATATTCTGAAGACATTAAAAACAAAATAATCATTTAATTTTATTATTTTTAAATAAGGGTTTTGAAACACTCCTTTATAACAATATTTTTGAGGGCCACATAATGATTGTTCTGTTGCTCCAAGCGGTAATTTACTTAGTAGAACATCACAAATTAAAAGAATAGTAAAATGAGAATGTTTGGATGATTCAAGGAGTTGGTAGCATTTCACTCTACATACCGACAGGCCGGGAAGCGGTGAATCCAATGATAAAACAGATAAGTGCTGCTACTTTTCAAATAAAACACATTTTTTCTGTCAATATTTTTCCATTCGTTTCTAGTTTTCACAAACGGGTTAAATCACCGAATCAATCGCACGCCTGCAATCACTTCCACGTAGAAATTCTCTCAGAACGTCCTGTCTTTCCAGGTGGAATGTCACTTGGAACGTCCGTGTCCTGAAATCGACTGGGCTTTGAAAAATGATTCCGAGTCTGAAATTTAATTCTGTAACTTCAACTTTACATGGTCATTGGATTCGGTAGGAGCAACTCCACTCATATCAGAAAAGGAAACTTCAGCCAGAAACAACTCCAGTCACATTATATAAAAGAGCAGCGTTCTGCTCCCACAATGCCATGCCATAATGCCATAAGGTCGAACTGTGGGGGGCACAAAGAGAGGGACGAAGAAGAAGAAGAAAGGTATGGCGATGGCAATGAGGCTAAAACAGTTAATCAGCAACGCGTTACTAATCGTCACTCTATTGAGGGTCTCATCAGGGGACCCTGTGACTTTTACCGTGTGGGATGAATGTGGGAAGACGGGCCAGTATACAAACGGTAGCGCCTTCCAACGTAACCTAAACTTGGTTCTGGACTCACTGGTGGGCAACATTTATTTCAGTGGATTCAATACATCTTTTGTTTTTGATGAGGGGCAAACCAGCAATAGCACTGTTTATGGGCTTGTCCAGTGCAGGGGAGATTTAGATTCCGCCCACTGCGCACAGCACGCATCGATGGCCAAAGAAAAGATTGTGCAGGGATGCCGCCATACATCTGGATTCATTCAGCTAGAAGGCTGCTTCTTACGTTACGCCAATTATTATTTTTACAACGATTATATTGACAGTTCGCAGAAGAAGTCAATAGTTGTTCTTTGCAGCCGTAGGAACAACAGTCAGCCAGAGCAGTTCACAAATGCTGTTAGGGCACCGCTCTCAAATCTTACCGCTAAAGCTGCGCAGGATCCCCAATTTTTTGCGGCAGATTCAGTTGCTGCTCCTTCTTCTTCGATGGAGTATATCTACAGCATAGCTCAGTGTTGGAGAGATCTGTCACCTAAAAGTTGTGGGCTTTGCCTAACTTCTGCCTTGGAAAAGATATTGGCATGTCAAACGGGAGCTCTCGGAGCACAATTTGGGTCTAAGAACTGCTATTTGCGTTACGAGGTTTATGGATTTTTCGTTACTCCCATTCCGTCGCCAGACGTGTCTCCACAAAACTTTCCACTATCTGGTAATCTTCTTTCACATAACTACGCCTATCGGTCTGAGTATCTTGGACTTAGCCTACAGATATATTGTCTTGGAAGAGGGTTCTTGAATTATAATTTATCAATCTAGTGCAGATGGAGGGTTCTGGACTTTTAATTTATCAATCTAGTGTTTTAATTAGTAGTTTTTTAGAGGAAAAAAAAAACCTTCTCTTTACATTAAAATAAAAAAGATATTATATATATTTGTTTTATATCTGACAAATTTTTCCTCTATATCTATTTCCAAAAATTTTCTGCATTGTGAGTCTTGTCACACTTTCTATCAGCTATATAGATTTAGCATTCAAATGCCCCAAAATTACAACGAAATCCTTGTAAATTATATCAAAATACATAAATAGTAGTCTCTTCTATGCTGTAATTGTCTGCTGTGAATAGTTAATGCCACCAGTATTAACTATAACGACGTGTTCAAAAGCTGTGAAATAAAACTTATCAGCCTTTTTTTATATATTTTTTGGATAGCAGGTTTGCAGTCATGTTTTGTTCCCTTTATATATGGTGAAATTAAATGCTTTGGAAGGCGCTTATCAGATTTAAGATCATGTTTGTTAGTATAGGTGAGTTGAAATTAGTGTAGTCTTGCACTCAATGTATGATGCCTTTAGCTTATCCATATACATATATTCTCTATAGCTTAAGTCATTTTGAGGAAATAAAAGCTCTCAATAATGTTATGATCTCTGCTTCTCTCCATAATGTTATGATCTCTGCTTTGTTACATATAGGTTAAGTCATTTTGAGGCAATAAAAGCTCTCCATAATGTTATGATTTCTGCTTTGATATTTGTAACAGGCTCATCTTCCCACCAAAAATAAAAAAACTTTACCTGGATCTGTGACTATGACTACTCCGCAGTCACATTTCCTCCTATTACTTGATCCATCAAAAAACCTATTGGGAATTCTTTCCAAATATCTCTGTATTTATGTTCTGTAATTGTGGCTCTTCATCATCTGACCAATTTCGTCTTAATTACATCTTCCCATATCACCACTCTTTTTTTACAAAAATAAGTGCATTTCTGCTAATACCATCTGAACCAATTATGTATAATGAGAGGGTTCTGAGTCTTTTGTGAGTTTTGAAACAAGATTTAAGACACAGTTATAAATCAAAAGTTAAAAAGATGAAATTTATTTTAAAAGTAATTATATAATTTTTGTTAGAGTAATTATAAATTAACAATTAAAAAGTCAAGGTTTATTTTTATTATAAAAGTAGTTATATAATATGGCTGTGACTTAGGATAAAAGCAGCAGAGGCATAATCGGTAGGCATGGCAACATACCCAACAGGTCACGAAATGAAAATAGCGCTGACATAAATAATAATATGGATAAAACAAAAAACTTCGCTAATAACCCTTCCACCAGTTTAAAAACGCAAAACCCTCATCACAATCTAATCATGACATCTGACAAAGCCCTAGTTATTAACTTATCAGACATCATCTTAGATCATGCAGCTGAATCCATCTTAAAAAAAGGGCTGAATTTTGCCATAACCCCTAATAAAATTCCGATAGAAGAGGTTATCAGTAATATCGAAGTAGCCATAAAAAACTTAGATATAGCTGAAAGTGAAGAAATCATACAAGATATTGCAAAAATCCTGAGAACTGCAAAACCTCCTTCATCTAACATTTCCTTAGAAGAAAAAAGAGCTTTAAACACCCTTAGAAATAATAAAAACATAGTCATCCTAAAGGCCGACAAGGGCAACGCAACTGTGATTATGAACAGAAGTGATTATGACAATAAAATGGAAGATCATCTAAACAATAGTGGTTGCTATAAAATAATAAACAAAGATCCTAGTGAGAAAATCATGCGCGATGTAATTAAGAAAATCAAAGAATCATCCTTAGATGATGCCACTAAAAAGAAAATCATTCCTAATAGTTCCATAATTCCCAGAATCTATGGGGCTCCTAAAGTCCATAAACCTAACATACCTCTCAGACCTATAGTTAACACCATAGGTTCCCCTACTTACCTGTTGGCAAAACACCTTGCTAAAAAGCTTAGACCCCTATCTGGTAATACCCCTTCTTATATTAAAGACTCCTATTCTTTTGTTCAATGGATAAATAACATAGAAATGAAAGATGAAGATCTTATGGTCATCTTTGACATTGTATCCCTTTATACCATGATTCCTATTGATGAAGCTATTGAGATCATGAGAAACCTCACTAATAAAGAAACTCTAGATCTTTTGGAACTATGTTTGAAATCTTCGTATTTCAGTTTCAAAGGAATAATTTATGAACAAACTCATGGTGTGGCTATGGGTTCTCCTCTATCCCCCATAATTGCCAACATATTTATGGAGCACTTTGAACGAAAGGCTCTTATGTCATTTCCATACACCCCTGAAGAATGGAAAAGGTTTGTAGATGACATATTTGCTAAGTGGAGTCATGGAAAAGAAAAGCTTGACCTATTCCTCAATCATTTAAATAGCCTCTCTGACCATATAAAATTCACCATTGAAATTGAAAACAACAACTAGCTTCCCTTTCTTGATGTCCTTCTAACTAAAAGAAAAGGGTCTCTTGGTTTCCAGGTCTATAGAAAGAAAACTCACACAGAAAGATATCTACATGCAAATTCCCATCACCACCCTAAACAGAAGATTGGCATCATTAGGACCTTAACCACTAGGGCAGTAAGAATATCTGATCCTGACCATTTAAACAATGAACTCAACCATCTTCACAAAGTGTTTGAGCTAAATGGCTATAATAGAAATACCATCAAGAAAGCTATGCACCTATCCCTAAGGAAAAATAACAATAATATTAATGATAAAAATTTATCAACTCCTAAGGTCTCCCTTCCGTACATAAAAGGTACCACAGATAAAATTACTAAAGTTCTCAATAAACATAACATTAATGTAGCATTCACCCCAGCTAACACCATCAAACAATTATTCAACTCTGTTAAAGATCCCATAAACCCTAACCTTCAGAAAGGTGTTTATGTGATTCCTTGCTCATGCGGCAAGGAATACATAGGTGAAACAGGTAGATCTCTTAATGTTAGAATTAAAGAACACACTGCTGACTTAAGAAGAGAAAGAATTTCTAAATCAGCCTTAGCAGAACATGTTCACTCTTCCTCTCATTACATCTACGTGGAAAAAGCCAAACTTGTTAGAAAAGAAGAACACTGTCTTAAAAGGAAAATTAAAGAAGCCATTGAAATAGAAAAAAGGAAAAACAACTTTAACCGTGATGATGGATTAAAACTGAGTAACGCTTGGAAACCTTTACTAGAAATCCTAAAAAACAATAATCGCCCCTCAGATTAACCTATTCCCTCCTCTAATAATAAAACATTATAAATCTCCCCTTAACCATCCTCCTTAAACATTAATTCATTGGTCTAATCAAATCATAAAACAGTAATAGATTTCTTCTCATATAACTTGACAACATAAAAAAAATAAAAATAAAAATAAATAAATCTAATTTAATACATATAGCTGAAAAATTTAAACAATTAAGATTCATCCCTAGGAATTATAGATAATACTATAATAAGATCTCACCAATCCTATAAGATTAGTTTATTAATTGAAATTAATTAATTGAATATACAAATTAAATAAAAACAAACTAACCCAATATAGATACTTTAATTGGTAATAAATAAAAAAAATAAAAATAAAAAATAATATATATATATATGAATAATTATTATTACTCATCAACTAAGTAGTTAAATTAATCACATTAATTAAAAAAATAAATAAATAAATAAATTAATTAATTAATTTAATTAAATTAATATATATATATATATATATATATATATATATATATATATATAATAAAAATAAACATATATAGATACATATTTCATCAAAATTTTTTATTAAAATATATAATTAAATTAAAAATTAAAAGTTAAAAAAATTAAAAAAAATTAAAATAGAATAAAGAAATTAAAATAAATAAAAAATTAATAATAATTTAATAATCATAATAAACAAATAATTAGATATAACAAATAAATAAATAAATAAATAATTTAAACTCATTAATAAAGTAAGTAAATCATTATTCAAAATAATTAATTTTATATATAAATAATTGAATAAACATAATAATTAAACCTATAAAATATAAAATTAATTAATAACCTATTTATCTTTTCAAACTTTTTATTAAATTATTAATTAATCCTCCCATCTATCTTAATAATTTAGCTAATTAAACACAATAATAAAGAAATCAATTAATTAAACAAAAAATTAAAAATAATAAATTAATAAGAATAATAATATAGGATTAAAAAATTAAAAATTAAAAAAATAAAAATAAAAAATAAAAATAAAAATAAAATAAAAAAAATAAAAAATAATAATAATAATAATAATAAATAATCAAAAATAATATATTAATAACAATAACAATATATGATTAAAATATATATATATATATATATATATATATATATATATATATATATAATAATAAAAAATAAATAATAATAATAAATTAAATAAAAAATTAAATAAATAAATAAATACATTGGCCGACCTAATTTCTCACATCATTCCTTAATAACCTATATATATATACCCTAAATACAGCTCATGGAGACATCATTAAGATTGAAGATTATCTATTGTCGCGTCCCCTGATGATGGACTCACTTGGTAGTCCGAAACGTTGGGTTCAAAAAACTCTACAACAGGTCATTCCTCCTCTATCTAAAAGTTATATAATTTTTATTAATTTAATTTTTAAATTAATTAATTAAAAAATTATTATATAAACATGTGTGAAATAAAGCTGAATTGTGGTTTTCTTTAACTATGATATTGTATCATGTAATCAAATCTATTTAGAAATTATTCCTAATAAAATTCAAAATCTAGCAGGAGCTGCATAGTTTTAATAAAGTTTTCTTTTTGGGAAGCTCATATACATAATATACTATTTTGCAAATTTGCAGAAGGCCACAGATATGAGGTTCTTGGGATATGTCTGGGTGTGGTAGCCTCTCTACTTGGATTATTTACGGCCATAATCCTGTGGAAGTGGATATTTTTCTACCGTATGAAATGCGCAAGGAAACTGAATCCTCGAACCAAAGGTCTTGAAATTGCAGCTGAATCATTCCGGTTTGTGTCATGTGAACTGTTCACCTATTTCATTACAGCCAGAAAAATGGTTTCCTTGTAATTGTTTAAGCAGGTGACGATGGAGAATCTATATTGTCGCCAACTATAGCCAATCGGGAACTTATTTTCAAATATGGTGTTCTGAGAGAGGCTACCTCCA
This sequence comes from Pinus tabuliformis, assembly GCA_031772625.1. Taxonomy (NCBI): domain Eukaryota; kingdom Viridiplantae; phylum Streptophyta; class Pinopsida; order Pinales; family Pinaceae; genus Pinus; species Pinus tabuliformis. Next base: position 633,069,391 of record CM062818.1, on the reverse strand, counting down.
ATTTTAAAGCAGAGAACAAGCTTGGCGATGGAGGTTTTGGATGCGTGTTTAAAGTGAGCCACTAACATTATATTCAATTAAATTAGATATTTCCTGTAGCAGCTTCAAGTTATAATGGACATACATATAAATTTGGAGATCGTTGATGTGCAGGGGGTTCTTCCAGATGGCAGAGAAGTTGCAGTCAAACGGTTGTATATGGGTTCAAGGCAGGGAGACGCTGAATTTATGAATGAAGCAAATCTCATTAGTCATGTTCAGCACAGGAATCTAGTGAAGTTGCTTGGTTACTGCGTTGAAAACTCAGAAAGGCTACTGGTTTATGAATATCTCCAGAACAGTAGTCTCGACAGGATTATATTTGGTTTGCTTTTAACTCTTTAACTGCTTAATCACTGCATAGATCGTTGATTTGTTCAAATTTGTGTATGTAGCTTGCTAATGTTTTTACTGTATGTGATACATTTTACTCCTTAATCGCTCACTGGTATCGCTCACTGGTGTCTGGATCTATTGGAGTTCGTAGATGTAACCACAACCAACTAATGTGTTTAGTTGTATAATGCATTAATTACTTGACTGGAATGATCGGTATGAAATCTTAGTTGGAACTGCACGTGGACTGGCATATCTTCACGAGGAATCTGATATTCGGATCATCCACAGAGATATTAAAGCGGGTAATATTTTACTAGATGATAAGCATCGACCGAAAATAGCAGACTTCGGGTTAGCCAGATTATTTGCAAAAGATCAAAGCCATGTTAGGACTAGAGTTGCAGGAACTTTGTAAGAAATTTCTAGACCGTTGAGTCTTGCAACTAATTCATTTATATAAATTTCAGTACCTGCAATTTCAAATCATATATCTGAAAATGGATGACATTATTGTTGGGGATTTTTCTGGTAAAATCCCAAAAACAAACAATTCAAACACACAGAGGCAATGCTCTGTTCATTTACTCCAGGATCTTTTGTTGACTCGGGAAGCTTTAAAAATTTATCTGAGAACAGAGTATTACATCACCATAAAATGCTTGTATTCATTAAAATAAAATTGCCTGATACATATTCATCCTCTTAGCTGAGAGGGATTTACACAAGAACTTTCACCAAAACAAAATACTCTGTCTCTCTTTTACAAAATGATTTTTACACTGCTGTGTAAAATCTTCATACACTTTTACTGCTGTAAAACAATTTCATTATACACACATGCATATTACAAAACTTCCAGCACATAAAGCATTACATGCTCTGCTCTTGTTTCACCTTCGCACTGCTGTGCGATTTCACCATTGCATTACAAACGGTCAACACCACAAAAACAAAACATTACAAAATACAAAGATGCATATCTTTGCACTGCTGTGCATACACCCTCTGGTTTCTGTTCACTGCAGCGCACCACTTGTTTCACCTCCTCCCGTGTGCAATACAATACAATACCATACCAAGTCAACGCATACACAAAACATATATTTTTATGTGTTAGCAAAGCAAATTTAATATTACGTGCCGTATGCAAAACTTTTAAAAATTTCACCTAAAACTATGACCAAGCATTAAATGCATTAATTAGAAGCCGACGGTAAGAGTAAGATTAACGTTCTGGCAGGTTGGAGTGAGTCGACATGCGTTGACCCGATCGGACGCAATTCGCACACCACCCTCATACAACTCAAACGACATTTAACGTCCGGGAGATGGTGGTTTCATGGTTGTACACTAGACGCGTGTCTCATGCTGATTGTGTCGGAGCCCTCCTTACGGAAATGACCATTTGCAAATGGTGGTGCGGGGAAGTTACCGGTGGTTTTCCCAAACCACGCTGCAATAACCGTGCGGTTGAAATTAATATTTCAACACTCCCCTTTAATTTCAACCGCTGGGAATTCAGTCATACCCAGACACTTCCTCAAAAATTCAAAGCTTTTCTGATCCAATGGCTTTGTTAAGATGTCTGCAACCTGTTCCTGAGTCCTGCAATGTTCTAGAACAATTTATCCATTGTTCACCAATTCTCTGATGTAGTGAAACCTTGTATCAATGTGTTTCGTTCTCTTATGAAACACTGAATTCTTTGACAATGCAATAGCTGAACTATTGTCACAAAAAATCACTGTCGCTTTTGCCTGCTCTTGGCCTAAGCTCCTCAACATTCTTCTCATCCAAACTGCTTGACATGCTGCTGCTGTAGCTGCCACATATTCAGCCTCTGCTGTAGACAATGCTACAATGGACTGCTTCTTAGAAGCCCATTAGATGGCTCCTGAACCCATATGAAAAACATAACCGGAAGTGCTTTTCCGATCATCTACACTTCCAGCCCAATCCCTATCAGTGTATCCAACCAAATCTGAATGTTCTGAGACATTATATAAAATTCCAAACCTTTTGGTACCTTTCACATACCTCAAAATTCTTTTTGCTGCCTGCCAATGTGCCTCCTTTGGCCTCTCCATGAATCTGGAAATTAAACTAACAGCATACATAATGTCAGGCCTAGTAGCTGTTAAATACATAAGGCTGCCAACAATACTCTTGTACAAACTAGGATCAAAATCCTTGCTGTTGTCCTCTCTGCTGAGTTTTAATCCCATTACTGTGGGAGTGATCGCTGCCTTGCACTCTTGCATGTTAAATCTGCTCAATACTTGATTTACATATCTAGCTTGAGAGATAAAAATTCCTTTTTCATTTTGATCTACTTCTATGCCTAAGAAGTATCTCAACAAACCCATGTCAGTCATTTCAAATTCCTCCTTCATGACTGATTTGAAATTCTCAATAAGATAAACATCATTGCCTGTGAAAATAACATCATCAACATATAAGACAACAATCAAAATTTTACCATATTTTTCTTTGATGTAGACGGTGGGTTCTCCCTCACACTTGTCGAATTCATTATCCAATAGATATGAATCTATCCTGCTGTACCATGCTCTTGGCGCTTGCTTCAGCCCATAAAGAGCTTTCTTCAATTTGCACACTTTGTGCTCTTCACCTTTCTTCTCATAGCCTAGAGGTTGTTCAACATAAACCTTTTCCATTAACACTCCATTTAGGAATGCTGACTTCACGTCCATTTGGTAGACTTTCCATTTGTTTTGTGCTGCTATGGATAGCACTGCTCTCACGGTTTCCATTCTTGCAACCGGGGCGAAAGTTTCCTCATAATCTCTCCCATATTGCTGCTTGTACCCTTTGACAACCAGCCTTGCCTTGTGCCTTTCTATCTTGCCTTCAGCATTGCTCTTGGTCTTGTAAACCCATTTAACTCCTATGACTTCTTTGCCTTTTGGTAGCTCAACCAAATCCCATGTTTTGTTTCTTTTTATGGCATTAATTTCCTCATCCATAGCTTCTATCCATTTCTTATCTTTAATTGCATCTTCGAAATGAATAGGATCATCAACATGACAATACAAGGCAAATAAGGAATTCATTCCTTCATTATAAATGTCACTCAAGTTTCTGAACTTCTTACCTCTTTCATTTGGTGAGCAAGTGCTTGAAGATGCACTTGAATTTCCTCCTTGTGGTGTGCTTGAAGAAGCACTTTCATTTATCCTCAATGGTGTCCCTTGCTGTCCTTGTGTTGTCCTCAATGGTGTCCCTTGCTGTCCTTGTGTTGGCACTGCTGTTTGGGGATGTATCTCAGCCACCTCCTCATCATCTTCATCCTGAGAGAAACAGTTTTTAACATTCACTGTTTTCTCTATGCTTCCATCCCAAGCTTCCTCTTCAATGAACTGAACATCTCTGCTGACAAAAAACTTCTTGGTAGATGGGATATACAACCTGTAAGCTTTGGATTCATCACTGTATCCAATGAAAAGACATTTCTCCCCTTTGCTGTCCAACTTCTTCCTTAGTTGATCTGGAATGTGTGCATAAGCCACACATCCAAAAACTCTCATGTGGGTGACTCCTTGCTTTCTCCCACTCCATGCTTCTTCTAGCACTTTGTTCATTACAGCTTTTGTAGGACACCTATTTAAAATGTATACTGCACAATGTACAGCTTCAGCCCAATAATCATTTGGCAAATGCTTTGCCTTCAGCATGCTCCTTGCCATATCCATGATGGTCCTGTTCTTCCTTTCAGCAACTCCATTTTGCTGTGGGGTGTACCTAGCTGTAAACTGTTTATGAATCCCATTTTCTCTACAAAACCGCAAGAATTCCTTGGAGATATACTCACCTCCTCTATCAGTTCTCAAGACTTTGATGCGCAGCCCACTTTGGTTTTCCACAAGTGCTTTGAAATTTCGAAATTTCTCAAACACCTCACTTTTGTTTTTAAGAAAATATACCCAAGTTTTTCTAGTGAAATCATCAATGAATGTCAGAAAATATAGGCTGCCTGCTAGTGATGGAGTTTGCATCGGTCCACATAAATCTGAGTGGATAATCTCTAAGGGTGCCTTTGCCCTTATGCTTTTACCTGATGGAAAACTTTCTCTATGTTGTTTCCCCAAAATGCAACCTTCACAAAGGCTGTCCAGTTTCTCTATCAATGGTAATCCTCTTACCATTCCTTTCCTGCTCAACAAATTTAGACCTCCAAAATTGAGATGTCCAAATCTCAAGTGCCACAACCAATTTTCATCCTTTGGCACGCTTTGGAAGGCCTCTTGGGTAACTGCTGCAATTACCTCTTTGTTTTTCAAATCTGCCCTGACCCTGAGAGGGAACATCCTGTTCCTTGTCATCTTCACCTCAGCAATGCATCTTTTGCTGGGTGCTCTATCCATGATGGTGCATACATCATTCACAAAGAAAACATTGTACCCCTTATGGACAAGCTGTCCAATACTCAAGAGGTTACATCTCATTCCAGGGACATAGTACACATCTGCTATGGTTTTCTTTTCACCCTTCTTTGTAAGTATTTTGACTTCTCCTTTTCCCATAAAAAAAATTTTGCTATCAGTCCCGAGTGTGACTTCTGATTTCACACTCTGATCTAAGTTTGAAAGCAGGGCTATGTTTCCTGTCATATGGTTGCTACAGCCAGAATCTAGAAACCATATATCATCACTGTTTGTTTCAGCCATGTTACAAGCTAAAAACACATTATCTTGACTGATGTTTTCTCTAGTGACATTTGCATTTTGTCTATTGTTCATATCATGCTGCTTCTTCCTACAATCACTGGCATAATGCCCATATTTTTTACAGTAATAACATTGGACATTGGATTTTTCATACCTTTGTCCTTGAGCATGATGTTGTCCTCTTTGTTGGCTGCTGCCTTGGCCTTGGTTCTGATTTGGATTGCTGCCTCTTCCTTGTGCATTCGCTGGGCTGTTCCTTCCACCTCTGTTCTGACTTCTGCCTCTTCCTCTTCGGTTTCCTCTTCCTTGACCTCTTCCTCTTCCAAAGGACATCTGGGTCTTGAAGGCTTGCTCAAGAGATGAGTTTTCATTCCTACTCAACCTCTGCTCATGTGTTATCAGTGATGCATGTAGCTCATCAACTGAATAGTTTGAGAGGTCCTTTGTCTCTTCAATGGTGGTGACTATGGCATCAAACCTTGAGGGTGAGACCCTCAATATTTTCTCCACAATCCTTCTTTCCTCAAGGGTTTCTCCATGAGTCCTTATCTGTGTGACCAATCCAATCACATGTGTAAAGAATGAGTCAATGGTGTCTGACTCCTTCATGCACAGATTCTCAAAATCTTTCCTCAGCAACTGTAGTTTTGTTGTCTTCACTTTCTCCATGCCTTGATAGGCTGTCTTGAGGGTTTGCCATATTTCTTTGGATGTCTTAGCTGCTGCTATTCTTGGAAATACGCTTCCATGCACTGCTTGATACAAGTAGAAGAGAGCTTTTGAATCCTTCTTCTTGTAGTTCTTTAATAGATCTTTTTCTCCCTGAGTTAATGCATTGAACTCATTTTCATCTGCTGGTTCTCTAAAACCATCTTCAACTATTTCCCATAAATCTTGTGAGGCAAACAAGGCTTTCATGGTTATTGCCCAATAATCATAGTTTTTGCCATCAAATATTGGGAGCTGCATACCCAAGCTACTGCTGGTGCTTGCCATTCCTTGCATTCTAAACTATGCTTCTAAATTCTTGACTGTGTATTTAAAACACTGATTGTTTCTTCAGCAGTAACACACAAAAAAAAACTTTGAGGAATACCTGGATCTTTTGTTGACTGTCTTCACTCTGTTGGAGAAGTTTTACTGCTGCAACTAAACTCCTTCCTTCAGCTTCTTTATAACCTTCAAAGAGCCTAAGCCTGCTCTGATACCACTGTTGGGGATCTTTCTGGTAAAATCCCAAAAACAAACAATTCAAACACACAGAGGCAATGCTCTGTTCATTTACTCCAGGATCTTTTGTTGACTGGGGAAGCTTTAAAAATTTATCTGAGAACAGAGTATTACATCACCATAAAATGCTTATATTCATTAAAATAAAATTGCCTGATACATATTCATCCTCTTAGCTGAGAGGGATTTACACAAGAACTTTCACCAAAACAAAATACTCTGTCTCTCCTTTACAAAATGATTTTTACACTGCTGTGTAAAATCTTCATACACTTTTACTGCTGTAAAACAATTTCATTATACACACATGCATATTACAAAACTTCCAGCACATAAAGCATTACATGCTCTGCTCTTGTTTCACCTTCGCACTGCTGTGCGATTTCACCATTGCATTACAAACGGTCAACACCACAAAAACAAAACATTACAAAATACAAAGATGCATATCTTTGCACTGCTGTGCATACACCCTCTGGTTTCTTTTCGCTGCAGCGCACCACTTGTTTCACCTCCTCCCGTGTGCAATACAATACAATACCATACCAAGTCAACGCATACACAAAACATATATTTTTATGTGTTAGCAAAGCAAATTTAATATTACGTGCCGTATGCAAAACTTTTAAAAATTTCACCTAAAACTATGACCAAGCATTAAATGCATTAATTAGAAGCCGACGGTAAGAGTAAGATTAACGTTCTGGCAGGTTGGAGTGAGTCCACATGCGTTGACCCGATCGGACGCAATTCGCACCCCACCCTCATACAACTCAAACGACATTTAACGTCCGGGGAGATGGTGGTTTCATGGTTGTACACTGGACGCGTGTCTCATGCTGATTGTGTCGAAGCCCTCCTTACGGAAACGACCATTGGCAAATGGTGGTGCGGGGAAGTTACCGGTGGTTTTCCCAAACCACGCTGCAATAACCGTGCGGTTGAAATTAATATTTCAACAATTATGTTGACAGCGGAGGTTACATGGCCCCTGAGTACGCCTTAGTATTCGGCTTTGGAGTGCTTGTACTTGAAATTATGAGCGGAAGAAAGAATCAAAGTTTGGCTCATGAGATGGATTTTCTCATCGAAGGAGTATGACTCATATGATCTTATATTTGAATTGTAAATTTTCTAATTTGTCCATAACAGTATGATCCCCTCCTAACTAAAGTTTTATGTTTGGTTGATATTGGCCAATTAACAGACATGGAGACTGTATAAAGCAGAAAGAGCTTTATAAATTATTGATCGTACATTGGAGGGTAGCTATGCTCGCGAGGAAGGGGTTAGAGTGATTAAAATTGGTCTTCTGTGCACACAAGAAGCTCCCACGTTGCGGCCATCAATGTCACGGGTGGTGTCGATGCTGACAAGTGAGCGAGAAAATCTTCCTTCACCGACAAAACCTGCTAACCTGCTTTCATAGATCTGGATAGTGTGGGCACACCCGACCAGATTAAACGTATTTGGCCTTGGGAAGCAGCAACTTCCGACAGCCATTCTGCCGCGGCCGATCCTTCGTGGGGCATTCTGGAGCCCAGGTGAAAATCAAGCAATATTTCTTTCCATTATGGTATCTCCGTTTCCATATACTGCCGGAAACAATGGATGGCCGTTAGGATTTAAATAACTGTAAGCACTTCACATATACACAAGTTTATGATATAAAGTTCGGAGCGGCCTAAAGAAGCAAATCAGCAAATCTCTAGTTCAATGACGGTTGAATGATAATTTTCCTGTAGTATCAACACAGAAATGGGGCTTTTCTTTTTTGAATTAGTGGGACAACGACGCGAGTAATCAAACTTTTATTAGTTGGGGAATATATTTAGTGCGTAACAAGATGAAAAGGTCATTTTTAATTGAAGTGTGTATTTCTATTTAAGCAAATGACTTTTATTAGTTGGAGAATATATTGAGTGCGTAACAAGATCGAAAAGGTAAGTGTGTGTTTTTATTAAAAAAATATTCCTCGAGTAAGAGTAAACTAGCAATTGCATCATATGTTGTAAAGGAAACATGGTAAGTGAAGAGGGTTAAAAAGAATACATAGAAGATAGAAGTATAAATTTTATTCAATTTTATTTATTTAATGATGTTTCAAAGAAAAAATTTGAAATTTAAACTTTGCAAACTTGAATTATATCATGGATTATAATTGCAAGATGAGTTCATTTCTAACATTACTTTCTCTAGAATTAAGAGAGTACTTTATTGAATGTTTCATTATTTGAATATACATTGTCTATTTTAAATCTGAATGGTTAATCTCAATATACATTTTGTGGCCAGTTCAAAACTTCAAAATTTAAACTTTACAAAATTGAGCTATATCATGGATTATAATTGCAAGACGGGTTCATTGCTAAAATTACTTTCTCTAGAATTAAGAGAGTACTTTATTAAATGTTTCATCATTTGAATATACATTATCTATTTTAAATCTGAATGGTTAATCTCAATATACATTTTGTGGCAACCTCTTTTTAGTTCCTTATATGATTGAATAGTGAAATTTCTTTAGAGTGTAAAATACTTCTCATCTTAAGGCCACACATCACCATATATACACTAATTGGCATCCGAATCCAAGAATATTAGATTAATGAAAATTAATTGAAAGATCCTAATCCAAGAATATTAGATTAATGAGAATTAATTCAAAGAATGGAATGAAATTATAGTATAAGCTAACATGTTAAAATCATATATGTAACAAGATTAGCATCAGCCAACCAAAATCAAAGTTGTGCATTCTATATCTCAATAAATTACCACACAAAAACCCTACCAAGCTCAAATTCCACAGCGTTTTGGCACCACTTGCTATAATAGCCAAACATAAATCTACTGTTGTAAAACAAAGATCGAAAATTTGCAGATTAGTACACAGACTCATTGCAAAGAAGGGATGTATAGTTAATGGAATAGGAATGGGAGGACTAGGAAAGATTGAGGAAATGAAGAAGAAACCACCTTATCCTATGCTCCCACTCTGCTAGACTTTAATCCACATAATACGTGCATTGCCTTCTCACAGCCAACTCGAAAAGGAGGCCTTCTGTAGTGAAGCATGATACGTTGGTAGCATATGGAAGAAGAACATAGATGAAGAGAGATGTGATATGTTATGCGATGTAAATGTTGTCTAGTTTGTAACTATTCCTTTGCAACATAAATTACTGTGTATAACAATAGGTAATAAATTAATTTAACTTTACAAGAGGCTTACCTGGGCCTACTTGAATGGAGCCCCCAATTTCATGAGGTATGTGCCCTGTATTATATGATAGGGCTAGTTGTAATAAACATTTCCCAAGAGTTGCATGTATACTACTCGATAATTGGTTCATAGCAAGATTTAACTTTTCTAGCTGTGAGGTGGCCAATGGATTTCAAGATTATTCCACGGAGATTATAATTATTATCTTTAAATATTTATCATTTTTATGATGAAATTGAAATTCAGATGTTTAATTTAGAAGGGATCGTATAAGTGGGCAATTCTGATCTAGAGAAATCTATGCTCTAAGTTGTGCTCAATGGTTCACCTCTCAGACCTCTCCAAGCACTTATAATGTCTAACTTTGAAGGAAGCACATCAAAACAAATGCTAAGTATTAATTGCTAAAACTAAATTGCAAAGAATTGATTCTAGTGACAGACCTCTCAAGGGCCATTTTGCCGACATAAGGAAGCCATGCACAGTGGCTAACCTTCTAGGCCAATTATAATGTTGTCTAACATATTACAAGAAGCAACTTTAAAAGGATACATAGTTATTAATTTCCTAGCAAAACAGTATAAGAGTTGGTAAATCTATGTTTGTAAGAATTGACATACGTCACAAACCTAAGACATATTAGGTTGTGTTATGGAAACGATGATGATTCATCGATGAAATAATGGAAGCGACCCCATCATCTAACCGCCCAAATGAAGAAGTAGAGTACCTGATGAATTGCTTGGTAATGCTTACTGCACTTAGGAAACAGGTAATTTGATATGCCGCATTTGGATCAGTGGAAGTCAAGACTCCAATTACATTAAAAACCCACAATAAAAACACTGGAACAGTTGAACTGAAAAATTCAGTTGAAAACATCAATCAAGGAGTCAGTTAACAACCATCAACAGAGGGAAACATTTGAATCGTCCAACGTTTGATACGACGATGCATAAGAAAGACACTTAGCACCAAAGAGGAGTTCATTTTAGAAAACCACCTTACGGTGTAATTAAATATTAAGATGACGTCGATTGATTTTTATGGAAATTAATTTGGTTTATGGGAAAGTTAATTAATTAAAAAGAATATGTTAAAATATTAAATTTAAGAAATAAAATTAATAAAATTATTAATGAAATTTAAATTGAAAATTTTACCTTAGGATAGTAGATTGAATATTAAATCAATTAAAATAAAATAAATAAGCTCATAAAGCTAAAAAGTTAAAAAGAAAATTGAACAATAATTAAATAAATTACAAATTAAAAAAAATTATCCCATCAAAATATACTACTTTAAAACAAAGAGACTTGGCATAATAATTGAACCTTAAAAAATTAATTAATTAATATTGTGAATAATTGGAAATTAAATTATATATATATATATATATTATTTCTAATTAAATTTTACAAACAAAATGTATTTCAAAAATAATTATTTTTTTGGCTAAATCTTATATTAAATAAATAATAATAATTTTTATTGTAGGAAATTTGAAAATATTTTGGAACAATATTAACATTAGGTTTCTTCTTTGAAACAATCAAATATCTTAATTTTATTATTAAAATTTAAAAAAATAAAAACTATAAAATAATATTAACATTTTTAAAGGGTTAGTAACTTTTATAGTTTAACCTAATTTATTTCTCTCCAACTAGTAGTTGTCTTTCATAGATGGAATAAAAACAAGCTTGAAACTAAATATAGTAAAATTGTTCGTCTAATATACCATTAATTACATCACAATTCTGTCAGGCCAGGCAGTAACTCTCCAAAGGCAGAAAAACGGATTGATTTATTATTCCATAGGTAACCCATTTTTATATACAATAGGGAGTGATTGTTCAGTTCATCTCCCGATGACTGTTCACCTTCCCAATTTATTTAGTTACATAAAATTCTCAATCATGAAGATTAGGTGTCAACATTCCCCCCCTTAATCTGAAGGGATGCTGGTGAGTCCAAGCATCATTCTGAATCGTTCAAGCTTTTCCTTTCCAAGTTCTTTGGTGAAGATGTCTGCAATTTGCTCATTTGTGGAACAATGACGGAGATGGATTGTTTTGGCCTCAACATGATGTCGAATTAGATGATATTTAGTATTGATATGCTTTGTTCGATCATGGAACTTTGGGTTCTTGGCCAGTTTTATTGCAGAGGTGTTATCAATCATGAGTGGAGTTGATTGTACTTGTTTTACCTGCAAATCTTCAAGAATTTTCCTGAGCCACACAATTTCTTTCGTTGCTTCAGCTGCTGCCACGTATTCTGCTTCTATTGTGGAATCTTCTGGAACTAATTGTTTACGTGATCTCCAGGAGACAACTCCTGATCCAAGACTCATAGCATATCCTGAGGTAGATACCCCAGTTTCTTTGCCTCCATCGAAGTCTGAATCAGAGTATCCAATCAAGCTGAAGTCGTCCACCTGTGTATACTTGATTCCAAGGTCTTGAGTTCCCTTCAAGTACCTTAGAACTCTTTTTGCAGCAGACCAATGTCCCTCATAAGGGTTTTGCATGAACCTGGAGAGGATTCCAACAGTAAATGAAATGTCTGGTCTGGTAGTGGTGAGGTAGATGAGACTTCCTACAAGCTGTCTATACTTTGTTGCATCCTCAAATTCCTTTCCTTCAATAGATGTGAGCTTTAAGTTTTGTTCCATTGGAGTAGAAAGAGGATTGCACTCTGTCATGCCAAATCTGTTTAACAAATCTCCAATGTATTTCTTTTGAGAAAGAAATATGGATTTTGGATGTTGGGTTACTTCAATGCCAAGATAATAATGAACATAGCCCAAATCAGTCATTTCAAAACTTTTCCCCAATTCCTTCTTTATGGATGCAAGGTAGCTTTCATTGTTCCCTGTCATTAAAAGATCATCTACATATACCACAAGATACACAACTGTTTTGCCAACTTTCTTGACAAATAAAGTTGCATCATCAAGATCAAAATGATTGAAGTTGAGTTTCAGAAGATGCTCAGTTAGTTTTTCATACCAGGCTCGCGGTGCTTGTTTGAGGCCATACAAGGATTTCACAAGTTTGCATACTTTATGTTCATGTCCTTTCGCAGCAAATCCTTCAGGCTAGGACATAAAAACATTCTCTTTTAGATCTCCATTCAAGAAGGCAATTTTTACATCCATTTGATGGACTTTCCAACGTTCTGAGTTGCTAGTGCAAAGAGTGTCCGGATGGTGGCCCATTTTGCTGTGGGGGCAAAATTTTCCTCATAATCGACCCCTTCCTTCTGTGCAAAACCTTTTGCCACAAGCCTAGCTTTGTGCTTGTCAAGTGAGCCATTAGCTTTGTACTTGTCCTTGTAGACCCAATTGCAGCCAATTGGTTTGGTTCCAAATGGAGGATCAACCAGCTTCCAAGTGCCATTCTTTATGAGAGAATCATACTCCTTTTGCATCGCTTCTTTCCATTCATCATGAGAAGCAGCTTCTTTGAAGGAAGTTGGTTCAAAATCTGTAGACAAGTTCAATTCACAATCATAAGTAACATCCATATCAACAGGTGAATTAGAGTCATCTACATCACCTCCATTTTGTCGGTTTGAATTTCTGGTTCCTGTTTTTCCAATTTCATCAGGATGAACACTTTCAAGTGTCTTTGTCAGCCACTTTGGGGGACCTTTCTGAGATGGTCCAAGCTGCTCTGTTGATTCAGATGGGACTGAATCAAGATTGAGTCTCCCAATTCTATCAATTACATCACTTAAAGCATCATCCGTTGTTGGAGTTTCATGCAGGGGAGATTGTTCTTCAGAAGAAGATTCCACATGTTGATCTAGTATAGGAATCCCCCCTTCAAGATGTGGAATCTGATTATCAAATTCTTGAAATGATTTCGTTTTTGCGAATCTATCCAAGCGATCAAGTTGCCGCTCAACAACATTGTCAGATTTGGATGATTCAAGAAAAATGACATCTCTAGATACAACAAACTTTTTATTTACTTCATCATAGAGGCGGTATGCTTTAGAGGTGTTTGAATACCCCAGGAAGATACACTTACGACTTTTAGCACCAAGTTTGTTTCTATGTACCTTTGGTATCAAAGCATAACAAGTGGAACCAAAGATCCTGAGATGTTTTACCGAAGGAACATGTCCATACCACAATTCATAAGGAGTCTTGTTTCTTATAGCATTAGATGGACATCTATTCTTTATATATGCAGCACATAGAACAGCATCAGCCCAAAACATTATCTTTACATTTTTGAAGAAAAGCATGGATCGTACCATATTCAAGATTGTTCTATTCATTCTTTCAGCTACGCCATTCTGTTGGGGATTATAAGGCACAGTTGTTTGATGTTTGATCCCATGTTGGCGAAGATAGTTTTCAAATTCATTTGATGTATATTCTTTTCCATTATCAGTGCGAATAGACCCAATATGAGATTGTGCATCAATTTCAATCCATTTATGAAAATTCTTAAATGTTTGAAAAGCATCAGATTTGTTCTTCAATAAATAAACCCAACACATTCTGGTGTAATCATCAATAAATGTCATGATATATTTATTTCCATTTGCAGAAGGAACATGCATTGGACCACATAAATCTGAATGAATGAGTTCAAGCTTCCTATGTGCTCTTGAATGTGAATCATGAAAAGACTATTTGCTATGCTTTCCTAGAATGCAAGCATCACATTGCTTATGTTTCCTAGGAATTGTAGGCAAACCAGCAACACCATTTTTCTTCAATAAGCGGAGACTGTCATAGTTTAAATGTCCAAATCTAGCATGCCATAATAAACTTGATGGAAGTGTACCTTCTTCATGATGAGAAATATATGAGAAATGTTGTGCATGAGCAGAGGTTCCTTGCAATTTGAGAAGCCTTTCTTCTTCTATTCCCCTCATGACAAGTGAGTGGTCAGATGCTTTTCTTACCTCAAGCTTGCCATCAAACATATGAATGGAGTGACCTTGCTGGCGGATGTGGACCAAGGACAACAAGTTTCTCTTGAGCTATGGGAGATATAGAACATGATCCAGAAGAAAGTCTGGAAGACCAGGCAGTTTAAGCCTGATTGTGCCAAGCCCTGATGGCTTGATTTTTGACTGATCTGCAAAGTATACTGCTCCATCAACATTGTCAGTGAAATCTTAAAAAAATCTTTCCTATGAGTCATATGACAGGTTGCTCCTGAATCAAGCAACCAATCATTTTTCGAAGAAGCAAGTGAAGCATTAAACAAATCTTCATTTACTCCAATGTTACATTGTGCCTCAATATAGTGAGCGGATTCAGGTGCTTTACCTTTTTCTGTATCATCAGTTTTACCTTTCTGCTGGTTTCTTCTCTGCTCAATTTTGTCCCATGGTAGCTTGCATGTAGAAGCATCATGTGATCCATTTCGTTTGCAGCGAATGCAATGCAGATCTGCTTTTTCTCCTTGAGAATGTCTGCCCCCCTTGCCTCTGAAGTATCTTCCTCTTCCTCTTCGTCCACCTCTTCCTCTTGTAGAATCTTGAGTAGGATGCTTTTCTTTATGACCAAGGAAAACAGTCTCTTCAGATGATTCAAGGACTGTCTTCTTTCCAAAGGCTTTCTCTCTTTCAGCAAACTTTTTCACAAGAGAGTCAAAGGTTATATCTTTAAGATTTCCATTTGCTTGTAAAGACTCAAGATAATTGGAGTAAGTAGGATAGAGTGCCTTGAGAAAAGCAATAAGAGGGATATCCAGCTCAACCTTAGTGGATTTGATATCATGCATTATGGGTTTTACTTCAGATGCAAGAGCAAGAGGATCATTATTTTTCAGTTCAAGAGTGAAGAGTTTAATCATGAGCTGAACAACTTCAAGTGCAGAATGTGAGTCATAGAGTTCTTTGAGCTTTTGTAAAGCTTCAAAGGCAGTTGAATATGATGAAATATGGCGACTTACTTCTTCATTTACAGATGCTGCGATTAATGCATATGCTTTGCTGTTCTTCTTATCCCAAATGACGAGCTCTTTGTCTGATGTAGGTTGTACTGGGTCATTGTCTCCTTCTCCGACACACACTCCTTTCCACAACTCATTGAAGATGAGGGTGTGTTTTATCATCCAGGACCATTCAGGATAGTTCTCCTTGCCAGTGAGAACTATTCCTACCATAGAGATGATTGAATGCATTCTGTAAAAAAAATACTTCTGCTGATAAAAAAAACTTTTGCTGATAAAAAGAACTTCTGCTGATAAAAAACTTTTGCTGATAAAAAGAACTTCTGCTGATAAAAAACTTCCGCTGATAAAAAGAACTTCTGCTGATAAAAAACTTTTGCTGATAAAAAGAACTTCTGCTGATAAAAAACTTCCGCTGATAAAAAACTTTCTGCTGATATACAATGAAGTTGTACTCAAAAGGGCAACTCAAAAGATTTCAAATCCACAATGTGACCCCTATAAATCCATCATTGTATAAATTCACCTTACATAAACTTCATATAAGTTTCATATAAGTCCATCATATAACCCTCATAAAACTTCACCTTATAAATCTTATATAAATCTCATAAAACTTCACCTATAAATATCATGGTCATGCGCATTCTTTGAACTGTAATTTACAGCGGTCAACTTCGGCAAAGCATTAAACCAAGTTATGGAGGCCAGCGCACAAAACTTATTTGAAATTCGAACTATTCAAAATGTATTGAAACCATTCACCACACCTTTTGATCGTATACCATTCAGGCATGTCAAAAATACCATTGGAACTTATTTGAAACAGGCAGCAAGCGTATTTATTTGAAAAAATTCAAAATATATGTCAGCAGCATTCAAAACAGCACTCAAAAGGGCAACTCAACAGCAGCACTTATTTGAAAACAGCAGCAATTATTTGAAAACAGCAGCACCATTCCGCCAACCTTAAACCAATACAGTGCTACACCATTGAGCCACAGCGGCAACACTTATTTGAAAACAGCAACATTTGTTTGAAAGCACCACGAACAAGGGAAGAGAGAACAAGATTGGAGACAGCATAGCATGGCTGACGAGATAAATATGTATATTTTAAAACAGTTTTTTTTTCTCACAAAAAAACATTGATTTTATTTTGATGAGGTGTTCTCACTGCTTCGTCTGAGGCAAGACTGCTTCCAGCGCCTTCCGCTGCTCAGGAGTAAAGGAATCTGGAAAATCTACAGAGAAATGAATATACAAATTACCTTTCATAGAAGGCCGATGGTAAACCGGCATTCCTTCATCTTTAATAACCTTGAACTGACCCGGCTTGACAACTTCAGCCGCACTTGATTTGATAAGCAGTTGCCTACCATCCAGATGGGTTAATACAAATTGGAACCCACACAGTGCCTCCCTCAATAATAAGGTATGCTCAACAACAAGATCATCTCCCTTTTCCCGCGGCAACGCAAATTTCTTCTCTTGCAGTTTCTCTGATGAGAATAAGTGCGCAGCTTCAGGCCTATGCAGGTCAGAGACAAGCGTTATGGACAAAGCGCAGTGGCAGAGGCAAATTATTTCAGAACAGAAGGGAATAAAGCAGAGGCAGAGGGAGAGGTCAGGATAGA
The DNA here is from genome assembly GCA_031772625.1 of Pinus tabuliformis. Lineage (NCBI taxonomy): Eukaryota > Viridiplantae > Streptophyta > Pinopsida > Pinales > Pinaceae > Pinus > Pinus tabuliformis. The sequence goes on along the minus strand of CM062818.1, from coordinate 633,052,305 downwards.
GGAGTTACAAGGCGCATAATAGCTAAAACAAGGAGCTGGCTCTGATACCATGTCAGGCCAGGCAGTAACTCTCCAAAGGCAGAAAAACGGATTGATGTATTATTCCATAGGTAACCCATTTTTATATACAATAGGGAGTGATTTTTCAGTTCATCTCTCGATGACTGTTCACCTTCCCAATTTATTTAGTTACATAAAATTCCCAATCATGAAGATTAGGTGTCAACAAATTCAAACCGCATACATGTTCAATAGGTTGAAATTGTCCATTTAATGTAACATTAAATATATTTAATTGAAGTTTAATATGCATGTTAAATAGCTTGATATAATCAATAATCTGATAATACGATAAGACATTTTTTAATATAATCAATAATATTACTAAATATGTGTCAACAAAATTTATGTTATAGAAGTTGGAATTGTATTTTCATGATTATTTATGATTTTAAAGGTTTAAACGCAGTTCTTAAAGGATGAATATGACTCATAAGATTTAGACATTTAAAACTTGAGTTTATGTTGTTTAATATGTAGAATTCGTGTTCTGTGAGTTTTGTTTTTCAAGGTGCGAGAATATTCTTCCTTGAATCAGGTTTTTTCATCTATAAGTTATACTAAATCGTAATGAATTTTTGTAATCATCATAACCATAGCGATAAACTTTGCAACATACAGGGTTAGATAGACAAGAAAAAGGAGTGGTTTTACACTTTTACTAACTACGGCATGTGCAACAATATTACAATATGTTGAAGGAATGGCACATGCTCTTACTCACAATGAAATAGTTCTCTAAAATGACATAGCTATTTACATTCTTCACTTAAAGAGAAGGTATGAAACATAGGCTCAAATCATTAATGAATTTTATGTATGTGCATGTTTTAAAGTCTCTATAAAGAGTTATGCGGATGTAAGTATTATACTTATCCTTTGGACACCTTTTGTAAACTAGACCTTGCCATAAAACCAACATCAATAAATTCTACAAAATAATATAATTGTGAACGTGAATAGTATTTCATGTACATTATTTTATTTCCATGCTAATATATATTAATAATTTTTTTATTTCATTTCCAAATTAAACTATATATTTTTACTATACCATATGGTGAACAATTTTTTTTAATATTAATATCATCATAACCAAAACCAAAATTAATATTTATACCATCATAATAAATTTTAAAACGATATAAATTATACCATACCACAATGTCCATAAAAACAAATAAAACTTAATTAAAAAATCATAAAACTTAATTAAAAAGTCATAAAACATGCCTCAAATAAATAGAAACCCTGAACTAAGCAAAAACAAACTCATCAAACATAAATAACAACATTTTACTAATAAAAAGTAAAAAAAAAAAAAAAAAAACCTAAACCAATTAAGATTAGAATGTGATAGTGGAAATTCTACCCAGTAAAAAAAAAAAAATAGTAAACTTAATATAAGAATGCGAATTCAAGCCTTACACATAATCACTAAAAATATAATATTAAAGCCTATATAATATTAAAACCTGAACCATTACCACCATTCCAAATAGGGTTATGACTTACAATATCCTAAAATATAATCAATACACACTTGAATATAATATTAAAGCCTATATAATATTAAAACCTGAACCATTACCACCATTCCAAATAGGGTTATGACTTACAATATCCTAAAATATAATCAATACACACTTGTAATTAGCTTAGAAGTATAATAAGCTTAAAATTATAATAGTGAATCCTAAACAATTGACAGCATTCCAAAAAGGTTTTATGAGTTACATTATCCTAAAATATGATTAATGCACAGATGCGATAAGTTTCCGTTTTAAATAGAAAATTTCAAAGCTGTAAGCTCTTGCAAAGACATCAAAATCACCGGAGGAAAAAATAAAAAATTTTGAATTACTATCACATCTAACCTACACTTAAATGGTTTATTATTTTATTGAAATTATATTTCATGCTCAAAAGTCCCATCCTTTTGAGATGGTGTGAAAATTTATACAACTGAAAGTCATCAGTGACAGCCCTCACTCGACCTAACCACCCTGTGAAAGATTCTGATCATATCATAAAAACAAAATAATCATTGAACTTTATTAGTTTTGAAAAAATCTTTTATGTTAGCGCTTTTATAATAATCAGGTTTCAGGGCAACATAATGATGCTTCGGTTGCTCGAAGCAGTAATTTACCTACCAAAACATCACAAATTAAAGGAACAGTAAAATGAAAATATTGGATGATTCACAAACCTTGTCCTTTTCCAGAAAAAGCTGAATGAGGGTGTGATGGCCTTACGTTTACAGTATGTCAAAGAGGCTATATATTCTATTTAGCTGCAACCATCATGATATCAAGCAGTTGGTAGCGTTTCACTCGGATGGAAATCGACAGCCCCGGAAGCGGCGAATACAATGATGCAACAGATAAGTGTTGATGCTTCTTGCATCTCCTTTCCTTTCTGGGCGTTTCATTTTTGTTTCCCGAAGCTCATGGGGATCATCTTGCTCAGTCTGTAACAACTTTTGGTCGCTTTTTCTTGTGAAGGAAACAAAAAAAACGTGCTGATGCTCAAGTAAATTACAATTTTTCTGTGCATATTTTCCCATTCGTTTCTGGTTTTCATCATCGGGTTCAATCGCCGAATCAATCCCACGCCTGCAATCCCTTGCACGTCGAAAGTCGTCAGAACGCCTGTCCTTCCAGGTAGAATGTCACTTAGGAACGTCTGTGTCCTGAGATCGACTGGGCTTTGAAAAATGATTATGAGCCTGAAATTTAATTCTGTAACTTCAACTTAACAAGTTTACATGGCCATTGGATTAGGTAGCAGCAACGGTCAACCCTTATCCCGATTGCACATTCCCATAACCTACTTACGTGGCTGGCTGGGCCCATCTCTTCATCGCCCTTTACAGTTGACGGTATTCATCAGAATTGTTTATCGTCGAAAAACTTTTGCACTCGGAGGCCTATCATGTATAAATGTTATGTCTGACATCTGTTACTATTTCAGCACCGGATACTGGGGATCTCGAGACATTGAATTCACTTTAACCTAATCAGCGACAGCGCATCCGCGGGTCCTACCCTATGCGAAGCAAAGTAACAAGTGCACAGGGAAACGGTTAATACATTGTGATTTTAGGTAAACAAATATTTATCATACTCGATCATGTGGTTGGCTCACTCACGAGAGGCCCTTGATTGAAATTTTTATTCAAAATTTAAAGAACTATTACTCTTGGAAGGGTATTGATTTATGGAAATAGATTAGAATTTTCTTTATTAAATTAGTATTATTTTTTAAAATTATTATTATTAATATTATGATGGTGGTTAATAATTATTTTAGAATTTTTTTTTTCAAATTATAATTTTTTTTAACCAGTAATATTATTTTGTTTATTAATTTCTTATAAAAGTCTCAGAACAATTTTTTTTATAAAATTTAAATTTTTTTCTTTAATTTTCTAAAAGTTATTATTGCAAAACATTCTACATCTAAGTATGAGGGCTATGTGGAATTCTTTCATCTAATCCTAGGGTCTAATGTATAATTCTTTGAATGTGTTCCTTTTAAAATAAAAATAAAATATTTTCTACATAAAAAACAATGTCCACCATGATTAAAAACAAAAATGAAGATACCTATTTGGTTAGAGGTTAGTTTCAATTAAAAGTGTTATAAAATATCAATAACCTCCCTCTTACACAATTAAGAAGATGTGGTAAAAATATTTCACTCACACTCAACCATCACTAAAATATTTGGATGTTCATTTGAAATAATATCAATTTATATCAAGTTTAGAAAAGATAAAAGTAATTACTATATATATATTATTTTGCCAAGAGGCCAAAGCCAATATGAGAGAGATGAGAATCAAGTTGACACATGTCCCCTTTCAAAAAACATAAAATATTTTTAAATAAAAAATAATGTTCACATATAATTAAAAAAGAATATATATATATATATATATATATATATATATATATATAGCTTTAATTAAAAACATTATAAAATATCAATAATCCCACTTTCAATGTGTTCATTTGGTTTGTTGTTGATATTACAATTGAAAATATGTTTATCTATTATATTATTATAAATAGATAAACATATATATATATATATATATATATATATATATATATATATATATATAAAACTTCTCTGATTAAAAAGGTAATAAAGAATAATAATAATAATTTGATTTTAAGGTTATAGTCAAGCTACTAGTGGGAGACCTCATTGGGGTAGCTTAGAAACGGAGGATGTCATGCCTCTAAGTGGAATATGGTTTCTCCTATAATGATTTGCATTGTAAGGATGAGCCTCAAGTCCTTGCTAGTGCGTATGACATAAAAATAAGGCCCTTCAATCCTAGGTGAACGTTCTAAGAACCTAGAGACATGAGCAAGACCTCAAACCACACAACATGCCTTGTTTAGGATATCATCATTATTAAAGTGGGATATGGATATTGATATGAGTTTTTTTGCAATAGGAATGAGTATCATATGATCGTCAAAAAAGAAGTTAGGTATTTTCACCATAACTTAAATCGCTTGAGCTAATGGGCCATGATACCATAACAAAGACACTTATTGTGGATCTTTGTCATACAAGGTGGATATGGACATGAATAAAAAAAATTTGCAAAGTGGTGATGTGGGTATTGGGGCCTTAACCAAAATTAAAGTAAGAAATAAGAGATTTATACCATAAATGAATCTCTAAGTCTCATTGGAAATTAACATGAGCTAAAATCATAATATAGACCGTTTATAAGTGGTACTAGCCTCATAGTGGAATGTGGGTGACATTATGAAGTCTTGTATCCTAAGATGGTTGTCTCAATGCATTGGTCAAAGTCAAGGGAGAAAAATAGTGTACTTGGGTCCTTGATGAAGACTTAAATGATTAAGGTCCATTAACAATGCTATAAACCACATAAAATATACTCTAGGGTCGGGGGGGCATAAGCAATGTATCATGTGAATCAACATTAATAAATGGACGGTTGTGCTTAATATATGGTAAGGGATTTGAAAATTAAAGAATGTATTGAGCAAGTTGATATAGTAGAAGGATTGATGTTAAGATTAGAGTAAACATTGATGAAAATTAGGGGACGCATTAAGGGGGGAGAGGATTCGACAGTTGGAATCCTAGCTGTCGATGCCTACCTTTTTGTGTTGCCTTCCCCCACTTCCTTGAATGGGTCATTAGATCTCATGCCTCACCATCGTGCCTCACCATCTAGGTGTTGGTCCAATCTATTTATTTTTTCACCCTATTAATGGTTTTTGGTGGTGTTTCTTGCTTGTTAATGTCGCTACATGCCTCCTTCCATCGTTGTCAATTGGTTTACCAGTGGTTTCTTGTTGCTTCCTTTGGTGTCATTTTGTTGGTCAAGGTTCAATATTTTTTTCAGGTATTGGTGGGTTTCTAAACCCTGTTCTCTATCATGGTGTATTTGTAGGTTTTCTCGCTGTCAACGATCATTTGTCTATCACTGCCACCTATCCTAGTGGTGTTTTTCATGTTGTAGGCTCTAGTTTTATTGTCAACTTGCTCATGTAATGTTTTGTTTCCCAGTTCTGGGACCATGTATGGTGTCTCTGGTTCATTTTTATTTTCTAGATTGTTCTCAGTCTGTTTTTATTTATGGGTTTTGATCCTGTAGTTTTTGCATATTAGGGTGTTCTTTTCTGAGCCCTAGCATTTTTTATTCATGTGGGCACCCTAGGGTTTAGTTAATTAATTAACTAATTTATTTATTTTTAATTGTTTTATTTATTTATTTATTTTTTTCTAAAATTTGTAGCAAAATTCCATGGCGCTTCTAGGTTTTTTCTTTTTCTTTTTTTATCAAATGGTTGATAACTATTTTCTTAGTGTATATATATGGAATGCATTTTTGCATATGAAAAATGTAATTTCATTCTTCTTTGATGAATAAAATTACGCTTCCTTTCCTAGGAAAAAATAAAATATTGCTGAAAACTACCTTCCCATCTTATGTCAACTAAGACGACGCCCTATATGCCAATCAAGTAGTCATTTTTTTCAACACCAGCAATAAGTTTGAAATGTTGGCTAGTTATTGTGCCATAACACTTATTCGTACATAATCAAATCTTTCTTGTATCATCCTCAACCTTCATCATTGTAACTCCCTCCATCTCTAGAGCTACGTATAATAAAAGGTGGTGATTTCCTCAAAGGGAGACTCTATTCATAATCATAGAGGGAGGACTATTACATCGGATATGCCTTACTGCAACTTGTTTCCATATTAAAACATTGACTTTGAAAAAGTGCATTATGATAGATGTAAAACTATGAAAACTCATTTAAGATTGTTTCCACATGAGAGCAAGTTTAGGTTAGCCCATCTAGAACTGTTCATAATGTATAGGCGTAAAGGAACATGATGAAATTCATGTTGATAAGAGGAATGAAATGTTACTATGGAAAACAAGATAGCATGGACGCGATAACATTGTTATTATAGCCATTGAAACAAAAATGAAGAATAAAAATAAACTAGAAAATATATAAAATAGATGAAATAAATAAGAAAATCTACCTCAAAGTGGAGGCCCTTATCCAAGAATACACTTAATTTTAAGAAGGAAAGTAAAAAAATGAATGCACTAAAAATTTCCAAGATAAATGTCCAAAGCCTTTTTATATAACCCTAATGAAAGAATGCTTTAAAAAAAATATGAAAAATTAAGAAAATAACAAAGCAAATGTAGCAAAGACAAAATCTAAGGTAAATGTTATAAAACTTCTATATGAAAAACAACAATTGAAAACACAATCATGTGGATAAGAAAAATGCCACATAATGTGGAAACTAAGAAAGTGTGGCCATGATAACCATGTTATTACAACCATTAAAACAAAATTAGAGAATAAACCATTATATATATATATGATAAGAAAATATACCTAAAAGAAATATAGGCCCTCATCCAAGAATATAATAAAAAATTAATAAATAACAAAGAGATTAACAAAGCAAATGAAAATATTCTAAGCCTCTTATAACACTAATTCAAGAATGCACTAGAAAATAAATGAAAAATTAATAAAGTAACAAAGTAAATGAACCAAAAAAATATAAGATCATAAATCTCATATATATACATCCATAATTTGAGAACATAAACAATTTCATGTGGTTAAAAATGCAACATTAACATGGAAAACACAAAAAAATGGCCCAAGATAGCATTGTTATTATAGCCATTAAAATAAAATTTATAAATAAAATATAAAATAAATAAAGTAAAGAAGAAAAACTATTTAAAAGAAGGATAAGTCCTCCTAATCCAAGATAAATAAAAAAATAAAAAAATAAAGAGAAAATAACAGGGCAAATGCACCCATGTCCATGGGACTTTGGATTGACTATGAATGGTGCACTATTAAAGTATTACTTATAATAAGTTCAAATTCTTAATAGATAAAATTTTAATAGATAAAAGAAAACAATTAAAAATAAATCCACTTAAAAAAAATTGAAATAAATTTCCCAAACATTTAATATCTTTAAAAAAAAAATTGTAAATAACAAAATATATATATATATAATTTAAAAAACCACTTTCATACATACACATATATAGTGTTAACTTTCTTATAAAAATAGAAAAGTGGATCAAATTGACTAGACTCACACATATCGTCATTGCACATTACAGCTTTGAAACATAAAAGACAATAAATTAAAAATTCCAAAAAAAAATTGGAATTTAAATAAAATAAATCAAAAAATTCAAAATTATGTAAGATGTGAAATGAAAAAAGACACATTATACATAATTTATGTTAATTGTAATTTCATTATGTTAGGTGAAGTCTCATGTGATCGCAAGACTTGGTAACAATGCTAACAATAACTAGGGCATTTTCATTATGATATGAATTTCTAAAAATGATTTGTCTATACGCGTATATGTGTGAATTTTCAGTGGAAGATGGTAAGTTGAATTTTGTTCTTATTAATAATTAATAGATGAATTTGATAAAGAGTGAATATGCTCAGCATATTCTTTGTCTGAGGGTTTGATCGATGACTGTAAAAAGGGAAAAGAAAACGATGAAATGTATGGAAAGATTTAGTGTGGAAGTGTTGGCGGCTGCCTTAACATGTTGTTAAAGGGTTTGAGCGACTACTACGAAAAGGGAAAAGAAAACGATGAAACACATGACAAGATTTAGAGTGGAAGTGTTGGCGGCTACATTAACATGTTGTCAAAGTTAGTTCATTAATATACGAAAAAGTTAATGTATGTTGCTATAATGATTTTAGTTAAATGTATGTTGTTTTTAAAAGAACATGTTACAATTAAATCTTACCGTTTTACTATATTTGGCTTCCATAAACTCGATGACAAAGGTCAAATAAACAAACTTAATTCATGAATAGATGAAAAATTTAATGTATGTTTTTATAATGATTTTAATTAAATGTATGTTGTTGTTAAAAGAACATGTTAAAGTTAAGTGTACTGTCTTACTATATTTGGCTTCCATAAACTCGATGACGAAGGTCAGATAAACAAAATTTTTCCTTATTCGAACACACCATTTTACCGCACCGCAGTTGAATAAACCTAAATACATCGAGCAAAGCATTCGAGGTACACTCAGCCTTTAAGTTGAGTCAGCATTCGATGAATTAATTTATTATGTTACAACTAAATTATTAAAGGCAATTTACTATGGTAAAAGTTAAAAAAAAATCATTAAGGTTAATGACTACTTGTTCTAGTCTTTAGTAGTTATTGTTTGTAGAAGTGGATGCTAAAATGCCTGGGGTGGGGGTGGATTGGAAAACGGTTGCCATCATCGTGGATGCTAAGACCACTTGCATGCTTGCGGAATTTCATATTTTATGGAAGCTTCGATTGTTCTGTTATTATTTGTTCGACTTTGCTGCTAGAATAGAATTGTGAATTGTGTGGGTGGGGTATGCTTCCTAAGCTTGGTGTTGGAGATGAATAGTACAGTTGTAAAAGAATACTATAGTGGTCATCTATCTTCAAACAAGTAAGCACATTAAATGACATTTTCTATTCAAAGTATGAATTGGCATGTACTTCTTATGTAAAGTTTTAATTAAAGATATAGCATGAGATTAGATCCATAAATAGTTGAACGGTAGTGATTATAACAAGTGTTGTAAATTCTATAACGACTAACTGTATAAGATACGACTAGATATTTAGTGCAGAAGCTGTTAATTTGAATTAGCTTTTTATTATTATTAAAAAAAACATATAAAATAAACAGAACTTATATATGTGAACTTAATTTGTAAACATGGAAAAGATGGGGGTCAGGGCAACCCCAATGTGTTATTGAAACTACTAAAAATCATTTAAGTTCATTGTAGCCGAAAGAGGTAAATGTAAACCCCTATGATAGTCAAAACTGTAAGGGAGCCATTTGGAGAAGGGGTCCGCCTTGAAGTTCTCGACGTAAAAATTGAGACTGTGACCTAAGCCGATAATTAGAACTAAAACAAGAACACCAACTTGAGACTGCGACCTAAGCCGATAATTAGAACCAAAACAAGAACACCAACTATAAAATCACACAAATTGTTAGGTGTCACAAAAAAGGACATAAATAACAACAATCGAGAGCAAGCTCGTTAAATTATACAACCTTGTGCAGGCCAAAACCAATAACAAAATTAGGCTTCCTTAATTCGAGCATAATAATAAATAATTTCTTGGTAGGGAGGAAACAACATTTCTTTCTGAAAGGAGAAGCACGAGGTTGCAAGACTTGCGAATCTTTAGATAAGTATTTCCAATATAGTTTAACAAGTAGAGGAAAACCCATTGGTAGGCTATTGTGAATACAAACTTTTCAAATGGAGATGCAGTAAACAAGCTATTATGAGTGTTCCTCACTTTCTTTTTATAAGTTGGGTAATTATATTTGTAACAAGTGGAAATAAATTGTATTAAGTTATTTTTCTGTAAAAAATAAATTTTGTTCTAGATGTTAGAGCTTTAGTCACCTAAAGAAAAATAGGAAAAGATGATAAGTCTATACCTTAGAAACCCAAGCTAGTCCTCTGGCCTAGCCAGAAGCCACTCCTGAGGTCTATAATAATAGTATGCAAATCAATTTAAATTTTAAAGGAAATATTTAAGTAATAGTATGATGTACTTCAAAAGAACATGCATGTACAATAAAAACTAAACATCCACATTAAAGAAACAAGTATGAAACCCTTAGAAATTCTAATATCAACCAAATCGAAAACTGAAACAGGGAAGAGATGGGTTGTCAGGGAAACTGGTGTGTTATTGAAATTACTAAAAATAATTTCAGTTCATTGTAGCAGAGGGGTAAATGTAAACCTATGTTACAATGAAACTGTAAGGGAGCCGTCGGGAGAAGGGGTCTGCCATGAAGTTCTGGACGTAAAAATGGAAACTGCAACCCAAGTTGATAATTAGAACTAAAACAAGAACACGAACTGTAAAATTCTAGAAATTGTTAAAGTTAAATATTAAATGGAAACTATGCGTGGAAGGTGTCTTGACATAGGACATAAATAACAACAATCGAGAGAAAGCTCGTAAAATTATAAAACCTTGTGCAGGCCAATACCAATAACAAAATCAGGCTGCCTTAATTTGAGCAGAATAATAAATAATCTCGTGGTAGAGTGGAAATGACATTTCTTTCCAAAAGGAGAAGCATGAGGTTGCAAGACTTGCTAGGCTTTAGATAAGTATTTCCAGTCTAGTTTAACAAGCAAAGGAAACACGAGTTGGTAGGCTATTGTGAATACAAACTATTAAAATAGAGATGTAGTAAATAAGTTATTATGATTGTTGTTGATTTTCTTTGTATAAGCACAATAATTATATTTGTAGCAAGTGGAATTAAATTGTATTAAGTTATTGTTTTATAAAGAATAAATTTTGTTCTAGTTGTTGGAGGTTCAGTCATTTAAAATAGAAATAGGAAAAGATGATAGGTCTGTACCTTAGAAGCCTGAGTTAGTCATTTAGCCTAGCCTGGTAGTGGCCTAGCTAGAAGGCAGTCCCAAGGTCTATAAAAATAATATGCAAATCAATTTAAATTTTAAAGGAAATATTTACGTAATAGTATGTTGTACTTAGCCTAGCTTGGCAGTGGCCTAGCTAGAAGGTTGTCTTGAGATCTATAAAAATAATATGAAAATCAATTTAAATTTTAAAAGAAATATTTACGTAATAGTATGTTGTAATTTAAAGGAACAAGCATGTATATTAAAAAATAAGCATGCACATTAAAGAAACAAATATTAAACCCTCGAAAATTCTAATATTGACTAAATACAAAACTGAAATCTTAAGTTTAGTTGTTCTGCTCAACATCAACAACATAACCCTCGAGTCTGTTTTCTTGAAAACAAATAGAAATCATGACTACATAACCATAAAAGACCACAAATATATAATGACTGTAGTATATAAGTTCCTAAACCACCATTGAGGGAGTAAAACTAAGAATATAAACTCATGCTGAAAACAAGGGTTTGACCCATTCTCTCCGTTAAATGTATTTAACTTAGGAATTCTAGTTGTTGTCAAACGAAGGTTTTAGATAACCTAAAAACAATTCCAATACAGATTTTCATCAATAATTGGACTTCATAAGGGGATTTTAGACAACCCAGTTAAAACAAATCACATACAATCTTTCTGGCTTATATGATCGAGGACCTGAAATTGATTTCCAGAAGAGCAAGCAACTCAAACATTGCATTTTGGGCTTGCGAATACCTGGAAGGTTGTTGGGGTTCATTAACCCTAGTTTGGCTACTGAGAAACCATAGGAAATCAAAAGTATGAACTCGCCATCTATAGGGAAAAGAAGAGATGAAAACCTGCATATCAAATGCTAAAATTAGCTCATGGTCATACCAATAATTTTCCATTATAGACACAATACACGATAGAAAATGACATTAATACCTATTTTGTGCAAAGACATCAAAAACAAGTTGCTTGGAGCACGCCGTGGAAATCCCAGTTCTTGAGTAGCAAATTCAAGCCTTTCTCCTAGTGTCCAAGCATGAAAACAAAAGGGGAAAACAAGAAACTTAGTTATTAGACAACCACTGTGAACCATACCTGTTATAGTAAATTAAACACATGCAAGGAATTAACACACCTTGCCACATTGTTCTAGACTGATGACATTCCTGTGGAAGAAGCTCGTGTTGCCTAGACATGCAACTGACCCCTATTCAACATTGGATTTTGAAACCTTAGAGCGAAAGGTGCAAATGTCATTCGGGTAGTAGGGTTTGGGAAAGTAGTTACCTAGACCTAGTTCCTCACAATCAGCACTATTATCACTCCAAGAAACTCTCCTAGGTTGTAGATCGGAGATGCCTGGTAACATATAATATTCAATATTGTTCTCTAAAATATTGGAATAAATGATGGTTTGGATCAAGTCAAATAACCATTTCAGCTCTATTCTCACTCAAGACATGCATGAACACTCTCACCAATACAAGGATTTAGACCACTAATGCTCAATAATTTATAGATTCAATGGATAAATGGAGAATATTGACTGTACCAACAGATTACATACATAAACATAAATGAATGGCTAGCTATAGCCAACAAAAGGGAATACTGGCTGTACCTACAGATGCATATATGGCCACATATGAATGGCTAGCTACAGGTAGTAAAAGAAGCTTGCAAATATAATTTATCAAAGCAGAGATAAGATGACAGTTATCTGGCCTTAGACACAAAAGAAAACATGAACAAATTGTTCAAGTGCAAGCATAGAACAACAAAGAGAATGGACATTGAACATATAATAGAAAAAGAAGCTTATATTGCTAGAATGAAGATGAGAAGCTTGAAGGAACAGAGGAGGAACAATCTCCAGAAGTTGAACCTGTATTACATCTTACTTTCAGATATTTATAGCTTTTTACAATGCTCTCAAGCCTTCTGAGGCTTGAGAGGTCTCAATCTATCTGATCTGTCTTGTTAACAACTTTGATGCCTTATAAGCAAGCATGGGCTCAGAGGTTTCTTCTTCTAACAGAAGAATAACCGCATTTAGATATTTTGGGTAGCTTACTGCATTGTCTGGGAGCTCTCTCGTGCCAGAGATGCCCCACAATGTTTGTTGATGTGGCTGTGTCATGCTGTGTTGCTCTATGGCCCCTTTTATTCCCTTTTCAAACTCTATTTTCTGGTAGCCTACTTCCCAGACTCTGCCATGTAGTGGAATGGGTCTTCAGACCTCTGTAATCCCTTTAAAGGTTTCCTTTGACTGTTTCCTGTATTTACAAAGAAAACACTGCAATCACTAATAAATCTCACCTTATTTGTGTATTTAGGACTTGAAAAGTCCTCCAAATGGTTTATTCACCTATCGGGTCTGCCCTTACGGTTATCGCAAGTCGCATTCGGCCTGTTCCCTTTGCATTTCGTTAAAAAATGAAAATACGCAAAAATGCATTAAAAAACGGCCTTCGCAGACTTGAATATATATATATATATATATTCATTTTGAATATCATCGAGTCTGAGTCTTATCGCTATCACAATTCCCCAAGGTTCCCTTTGTATTTCGTTTAAACAACGAAAATACACAAAATGCATTAAAAATGGGCCTTCCGCGGACTTAAAAGATTATACATTTTGGTTTTGTAACCCATCAGGTCCAGGTTCCATCACTATCGCACTTCCCCAGGCTTCCTTTGTATTTCGTTTAAACAACGAAACTACACAAAAACTATTTAAAAATGGGTTTTGGCGTGAACCTGAAATCTTATGAAGCATTATTTATAACGTCGTCGGGTTCGGCTATCAGGTCGCCCATATGTATATGCAAAGGCCCCACCTCATGGTTAGCACCGATAGTGATATTCACAATGCCACGTGGGCCATCGATCTACGCGTGCGATCGATGGTCCATGTTGAATCACAGATTGTCATCACCATTTTCATATCATCTGCGCTGATTTCCATTGTCTGTGACCACTGATTTCCACTGCCAATCCGATCATCAGAGATCGCTGATTGGTGGTGCCTTCCGCCCAACCTGAGGTCCTTTCTACTTACCGATTTGCAATTTACCGCTTAGATCTGGATCCTTGATCGGCCAGATCTAACAGTTGCTGTGCATTCTTAATTTTAAGCCTCTAATACATGGTTTTTCATGAATTTGAAGTTTTTTAGCCTCCTGATAGTGCATTTCTACGCTTCCAAGGGCTCGCCTCCCTCACTTGTTTGGATCTTTAGATGATTTAAAGCATTTTTGAAGACTTAGGGAGCGCTTTGGAGCATATTTGGACCCATTTGCATGATTTTAAGTAAACTTTGGAGACTTTGGGAGTGTTTTGGATCCATTTTTGGTGCAAACGCCAAAAAAGCTAACATTGGCTCCTTCTGGGGATGAAAGCCTCCCTGTGAGGTTTCAAGAACTACAGAACAATGCCTTCCCTATAAAAAAACAAGATCAAATCTTCCTCGTAGTGTTGCATTGGGCATGGAGTCTATTTAGCATGAAATAAAAACTTGAAAACAACATATTTACAATATCAAGGCTTGAAAGCCTTAACTAAAATAAAGTTCGAAGAACATCCATTGAATGGGCCATCAAAAACATCTCCTCCTTCCTTTAATGCATTCCTTTTGAGAAAACAGTCACCAAACTGAAAATTGACCCTTTTGACCTTTCTATCAAAGGTTTCTTTCTCTTCTCAATGTGCATATCAGCCAATTCATCAAAGACTTGAAAAAGCCTATTGATTTGATCCTCTACTTCAAAAGCTTTCGAGCATTTGACACTATCAGGCAGAGATGGCCTATGTTCCACCTCATCTCTATATGATTTCAGTCTCGGATGTTTTGCTTGGAAGGTTTTGTACACCTCCTGAATGATAAGGTCTGCTTCATACTCTGTTGTGTCATTTGTGACCTGAAAAGTTAACATAATAGGAACCTTCATCGGTTTACTATCCTGCATATTAAACCTCTGCAATATTGTCTCGACATACTTCCTCTGGTTTAACCAGAGCTTCCTCTTTGCCCAATCTCTTTTAATTTCCATGCCAAAAATATAGTTTGCAACACCAATATATTTCATGTCGAATTTGTAGGAAAATTGGGTCCTGAAATCCTCGATAATTTCTTTTTCATTTCCAACCAGCAACATATCATCCACATATGAGACCAGAAAAATAACACGGTCACCAATTAATTTAAAATACACGTAGTGATCTTCTTTGCTTCTGGTGAAGCCAAGTCCTTGTATAAATGTCTCAAATTTCTGATACCACATCCTTGGTGACTATTTTAACCCATACAGAGACTTCGTTAACTTGCATACCAGTTCTTTCTTACCCTTCACCGCAAAGCCTTCAGGTTGCTTTCTGTAGATCTCCTCTTCCAGATCCCCGTGAAGAAATTCTCTCTTCACATTCATCTGTTCTACCTTAGAATCAAAAGCAGCAGCAAGAGATAAAAGTAATCTAGTAGAAGCTACCTTGGCAACAGGAGAAAAAATATCACCAAAATCAATTTCCAACACCTTGGAATAACCTTTTGCTACCAACTGAGCTTTGTATTTCTCCACCTTTCCTTCTGCATTTGTCTTCTTCTTGAACACCCATTTACTTCCAATGGGTTTCTTTCCATCCAGCAACTCCACCAGATCCCATGACTCGTTTTTTATACAAAGATGTGATTTCATCAACCATGACCTATTTCCAGAGTTTTCCATCCTTTGAATCTACTGCTTCCTTCACAGTTCTGGGATCATCATCTATAATAGATAAAGAAAAATTTGAACAGAAAGTAGATGGACTATTACTTTCTCGCTACCTTCTTTCTGAAACTAATCTTCTCATACCTGGAGTTTGTGGCTCTTCATCTTCTAATTCCTCTTCTACTGTAGAGTTTGATTCTTCCTCCTTTAGCTCAAAATCTATCTTCTCATGTTCCTTTGGTTGGACTTCATGTTTAATAACATATTTAACCTCTCTAAACACCACATATCAGTTGTATACAACCTTCCTTGTTACTGGGTTCCAAAGCTTATAACCCTTTAAACCATCCTTATACCCAATAAAGATGCACTTTTAAGAGTTGCTATTCAATTTTGTTCTTTTCTCCTTTGGAACATGTACATATGCATCACATCCGAATACCCTAAGATGTGAAAGAGAGCGTTTCTTGCCAGTTCATATCTCTTGTGGAGTCTTATCCTCCAAAGCTGATGAAGGTGACATGTTGACCAGGTAACATGCAGTCTCCACCGCCTCTGCCCAGAATTCATGCCCTAGCCCGGCACCACTAAGCATGCTTCTTGCCGTTTCGATCAATGTCTTGTTCATTATTTCTGCAACTCCATCTTGCTGAGGTGTATATGGAGTAGTCTTCTACCGTGTTATACCACACTTCTTACAGAATTCTTCAAATTTCTTACTGCAAAACTCTCCACCATTATCTATCCTCAACAGATTTATCTTCTTCTTTGTCTAGTTTTCCACCAAAGCTTTAAATTCTTTAAACCTGTCGAAGAATTCAGATTTCTTCTTGAGGAAATATATCATGTAATCCTTGAGAAATCATATATAAATGATACATAGTACACAGACTTATCCAGTGATGGAACCTTCAGAGGTTTAAACACAGCACTGTGCACAAGCTCTAATATATTTTTCGCCCTCTTACCAACAGAGGGGAAACTCACCCGATTCTGCTTCCCATATACACAATTTTCATAGAAATCAAAATCCAGAGAGTTATCACTCATACCTTATACCATACCTTTACCATGAAGTATTCAAAAGCCCTTCTCTTCAATATTTCTAAGCCTTTGATGCCACAACATGGTCTTCTCTCTAGAGACCACTAGATTTTTTGCTCCACTTTCAGGAACCACAGAACTGTTGCACCCATCAACAATAGTGCTACCTTGCAACTTGTACAGATTTCCAATCCGAACTCCCCACATCAATATCAGTTCTCCCTGAACCATTTTGCAAGTATCCTTCTCGAACACTATTTTTACAATTCCATCATCCATCTTGCTTACAAAAATCAGATTTCTTGCTAATGCAGGAATATGCAGAACACCCAGAAGTGTTCTAACCCTTCCACCTTGCAACTTCAACTTTAATTTGCTGCGACCAACGATTCTAGCCTTGCTATCATCCCCTAAGAAGATATCACCACCATCGTATTTCTCATACTCATAGAACCACTCTCTATGGGGAGTGAAGTGAAAGGATGCATCTGAGTCAATCAACCATGCCTCATGATCTACATGTGTACTTGAAGAAGCCAAGTACACATCCCCACTTTCATTTGAGGTGGTTTTCGCCTGTGCAGAAGGAGCATCATTAGATCCCTTTCCTTTGTTAGGAGCTTTAGATTTAGAGTCCCTTTTTTAGTGTCCTTCCTTTCCGCATTCCAACACACCACCTTTACAAGTTTTCCTAGAGATTTAGATCTCCCTCTCGATGAATTTGTTTTATTTCTATTCTGGGACCATCCTCGTACAGACAAGGCATCACCATTCTGGCTCTCCATATTTTTCCGTCTCATCTCCTCCGTCAGTAAAGATGAGACTATTTCATCGAACTCAAAGGAAGTTGCATTGCTACCTATTGCAATAACCAGACTATCCCACGAATCTGGTAGAGAACACAACAAACTGATGCACTTATATTCATTTGAAATTTTAATATCAACGGATAATAACTAACTTACCACAGTACTAAATGCATTCAGATGTTTTGTCACCATGTCTCCATCTTTTAGCCTCAAGTTATACATATTTCTCCGTAGGAACAATTTATTCACCAGAGACTTAGATTGGTACAAATTCCCTAGCTTGTCCCACAAAGCCTTCACGGTAGCTTCCCCCGATACATTCAACAATACTGAATCAGAGACACACAATCGTATTATGCTCTTTGTCTTTTGATCCAAATTCTTCCATTCCTCATCAGACACCCTTGTTGGTTTAGTACCTTGATCTACCGCGATCCACTGATCTTTATCCACCAAAAAATCCTCCATCTTGAGTTTCCATAACTCAAAACTTTGACCATTAAATTTCTCCATCTCTATCTTTCCACTGCTCGCCATCTTTTTTCACCATCAGAATCGATCCCGCAGATCTCCCACTGAACAGGGTCTACCATAGGCCCGAGCGAAACCCCTCAGCAAAAAATTCGTCCACTAGAAGCCAAAACAACTCTAATACCAAATGTAGGTTTTAACCTCATACAGAAATTACCTGCATACGAATTCTAAAACACAGAAAATAAACAATGCAAGAGCATAACACATAAAACACATATACACAAAGATTTTCCCCTAGATCCCAAAACCAGGACTACCAGCTTGATTTTTCATTATTTTCCTTTCAATGTTACAATACATATTTATACATGCCGAAGCATTTAATACCATAGACCAAAAACCATCATGTCCAAAACATGTGCGAAAACCATGCAGAAAACTATAGGTAGGTCCGCCCAACCTAATATAGGGTCCACCCAACCTAATATTCGTGGAAAGAATATAACACAACCCAACACTATCAACATATTCAACCAAAAATTCAAATTTCAACAATCTCTTCACCAATCTCAAATTATCATATAGTCATCATATATCAGAGATTTCTACTTCGACTAAGGTTTAATTCCAAAACTTCATAATTTCAATTTTACAATCTCAACAATCTTGTATAGATCTCAAATTGTTATATTACACACATTAGACAATGACACATAAGGATTTAACTACAAAACCATAGATTTTCATTTTCAACAATCATCTACTAGATTTCATATGTTATACCACACATACTAGACAATTTAACTTCAATAAGGTTTAGGTACAACACCCTAGATTTCCAAATATCACCATCCTAGAATCTCATACAAGGATTTCCAATAAAATTCTGAGACTCATGACCATCAATGATTAGGTGAACACACATGTATAGGACTTCATAATAATTCATAAGCATATCATATGTTCAATAAAATTAATACATCTAACCTGTACCAAGCTAGGGTGTCAACCAAGAGAAATATCTCTATATGCCTAGATTCCATCATTATGCATATACATATCATATCATGTGTTAGTCAAACCCAACTTAACAAATATCAATAAGAGTTAGACATAATTATTTTGATTACACTAGGGTTTGATTAGACAAACACACACATACCAAAGAAAACATTTTAAGACAATGTAAGGGTCTTTCTCACACATTCCACGAAACCCTAATGAGGTAGGGTTCCAATGTAGAAACATAGGAAACCAAACATTACCAAAAATTTGATAAGTTCGAGATTTTAGACCTTATAATTCAACCCTAAAAAGTTAGGTCTTCCTAATTATACAAAAATCCCAAACATGACATCATCAATAAAAAATTCAACTAGCATTCCACTATATCCCTAAGCAGTTTAGGGTTTCAGACATTCCCATTAGCATACGGTTTGGTTATGGTTTTACGGAACCTATCTAGGGTTCTACGTAGTCAATCAAGAATATGATTGGGGTGGGAAGATTTATCAATATACGAATCACCCAAACAACAATCATTAAGATTCAATACAACTAGTCATTACAAAGTTAGTAATAGACCATCAAATGAATAATCCTTTCAATCAATGTATTCAAAGCATACATTTGTTTCTTGACTAACCTTGTCTTAAGATATCCTACTTCTTGCAGATGTTTTCCTAGTCAAGACAACAGAGGGAGAAAAATGATTACTATTTAATATAATCAAAACTAAATGAGTACATGAATCCAAAACTGAAAAGACATGAGATACTTATCTTTGAAAGTTGTTGGGAGCTCTCTCCAGATCTTGAGGGAAACATAAAGCAATACAAAAATGTCTTTTCCAAAGATATGGTAAAAACCTATAAAATCTAAAACATATCAAACAAATTATGTAAAGAAAATAACTTAATAACGTAAGTCCCTAATGTTGGATTCTTTAGGCTTGACTTTCTTTGATTCTCCTTCTTCAACAAAGTTGGCTTGATCTCTTCCTCTCTTCTTATTCCTTGGATACTTGGGACACTCACTCTTGTAGTGACATTTCTTATGGCATTTATAGCACTCTATATTAGACATGTCAATTTTCTTCCTTGGTCCCTTCGATATTTTTCCTTTATGATGAGAAACATATGCATTAGGTACTTATTCATCATTTGCAACCATTGAGAGCCTTAATTCTTCTTCACTACATGTGGTCCATAATTCTTCAAAGGTGGGAGCTGCCTTGCAATTGTTGATACCTGAATCAAATGCATGCCAAGAGGGTGGAAATCCCTATATAGCAGTGATAACCAATTATTTGTGCAAAACAATCTCATTGATGACCAAGAGATTATCCCTATGTCTAGCTATCTTCACAAAGAAGGTTGCCACAATATCTTCTTTAGTCATCTTCGTATTCCTCGGCTCATTTTTCAAAATTTCTACTTGACCAATGTTCCTAATAGTGAATATCTTCGACAAGGCTCCATACTTATCTTGAGCATGATCGATGTTAGCTATGAATGGGACAAGATTGTCTTTTATTCCTTCTACCATCAGAGCCATAGCCACCAATTCTAGATCCCTAAATTTTGCTTTGTCAGCATCACTAGCTTCTTCTGTAGGCTTCTTTACATTTCCTTTAACCAATTCTAGAACCTTGATATTCTTGAGGATTAGGCCAATACTCTTCTTCCAGGATCTAAAGTTAGGTGCTCCTTCAAGTTTTTTTTCACCCTTGATAGAGTTGGACATCCTCGTGGAATAAAATGAACTCCTTTCGTAAGATAGTGCCTATGAATGAATCTGCCATTTTCTTCTTTCTTCACCATAGCTTCGATTCCATGTTGGAAAATTAGAAAGGAAGTAAAAATTTTCTTGATCTTTATAATTAATTGTGATGTTTCCTATTATTACCATTCTTTATATCTTCTTTCTTTAGTTCATCAAGTAATTACCAAAAGCAGTAGCACATAAAACAATGAACACAAGATTTAGGCACATGCTAGGGCAAAAAACCCCCCTCAAGAGAAAACCTAGTCAAAGTAATTACTCCATTCAATAGTATATTTTGAGACTCTTCACCCTAGACCACGACTAAACCTTCCCTCCACACCAAGTCAGCCTCCAGGAGATTGACCTCTTCTTAACAACTTCGACTATGCATCAACTTGCAACAGTTAATAGCTTCCAGCAACAGTCCAACTTGGAAGACTTCGATCTCCTAATCCAGAGAACAAAATAGAGAGATACCACCACCAAAATTTCGATTTTCCTTCAATCCTTAGAGTTACCCAAACTCGCATTCACTTTCGCTTCTCGGCAACAAACTTTCCCGGCTATGTGCTTTGTACTTCTGCCTAGCAACAATATTTTCGCACTTCTGCCCAGTAGAGAGAATTCCAAATTGATGAGAAGTGATGCTCCAAATGAATTCAATGTCCTTCTGTTTATAAGCTTATTGTGGGGTCGAATAGGGTCTTAGGCTGACATGATGTGGAGGTTCCATAATTCATATTTTACTCAATACTAAACCTTTTTAAATGATTTAAAATCCCAAGAAGGGTCTCTTTAAATGAACAATAATTCTTTAGACTCGAAATAAATCCTAGAAGTCCTCAATGTGGACTTTGACCTAAAACAATGTGACCCAAGCATGAAACCCATGCTTTAATAAGTCACAATAATAATAATAAATAATAATAATAATAATTTTCTTTATTTGCTTGACAAGAACATTACATAATGACTCAAGTACATTATTGAAGATTGAACATAGTTACCTTTTATAACACCTACTAAGTATTCAATGTGACACATCCTTCCTTTAGAAGGTTGAATATGGTGGTGCACTAGTCTACATCAAGTTTGTGTTAGACCCATTTTATACTCTATGCATGTTATTGTAATATTTTGTTTTCTTGATATGGTCAAAGTGGAGGGAATCTGCACATGGTATTTATCATGGTATTTTCCTTCGTTTACCAAAGGAAAACAATAAAATAAGGTTTCTAAAGAGTCCATCAATCCTATAAAAGGGGATAAGGGCCAGATAGTGAGATCATCTTGAGTCTATCTATCTTATTGTGTTATTTTCCCAAGAACTTGTCGTGGCCAATTCCAATTTGATCCTGAGGGCAAAAACCCCTTGGGTGTTATTTTTCTAGTGGATCCATCCACAGTCCCTGATTGTGCTTCAATGTTTTTGTTTCTTTGATGAGCAGTCATGCATGCCATTGCAAGGGCTTCGATATTATTATATGGGAATGCATTATTTTCTTCAATTAATAATATAAATAAGGGTTGAATTTCTTTAGATCCCTTGTGTTCTATGTCTAGCTTGTCATAATTTCAATTAGAAAACTAAAATATTCTAGATCTGTCGATTATTTAGCCATTTGAGATCTTACAATGCTATCTAAGTTGTGCTAGGATTTCTTCTCACCCTAACCAACATCTTCCATCTCCGGTGATATTTGATATCACCCTAGTTGGGTTCTTACTTTCTAGTTTTCATATAGCCTGACTAGACATATATTTGTGGAAGGCCAAATAAGTCTATTTCATCCAAGGAGGACATATCCATTGCCACCATGAAATCACAGAGTATGAAATCGTAGATCACACTATCTATTCCTGTGGCTTCTAATTCATGGAGTTAATAGTGTTCAAACTTGGGATCAACACTACAGTAATTTGGTAAGCTTTCTCACTAGATTGTAAAGAGGTCATGGGCTATATCACTTTGAAAAGATCGCACGAGTGTGAGGTGCACAGGCCTAAGGTGAATCGAGTTCAATGCCACACTAACCAAGCCACCGTGGGAAGCACTATAGCCTCGCATGGAAACTTTGGAGCTCCATCGGATTGGAGGATGACGCCATTGGATATGGCCATATTTATAGAATAAGGTCTTGGAACAGACTAGTGCAAGTTGTTGGATCAGATCAATACGTGGAGCTAGAAACCTGAAGAGGTGGAGGGTGTGATCGAGAACGTTTTTGTCGAAAATATTCACTGTTGCATGGAAATAAATTTATCACTCACATGTGTGATTGCTGGGAAGTATAAATCGTAGAAAAGATACAAATTTGCTAACCATACGCCTGTCTACCAACATTATGAAGCCATGAACCACTGACTCTAGGTCACATGGGTTCAATCCACCATTTGGAAAAAAAAAATGAGAAGCATCACACTAGGAGAAGGAGAAATGTTTGGAAGGTTGTGGGCACATCATTGATAGAATCCAATTCAAGGATTATTGATTTGTGCTATGAGCGAGATGCCGAAGATGCTGAAGGCGAAGGAGCTGATGGGAATTTTTTGTTTAATTCCAAAACAAAAATAGCTGAACGGAATAGAAGAAAAATGCTCTGTTTTAACACACAGCGAAGCTAAATTTTGTTTCCAGAGACAAAAACGAACAGAGTTTTACACCCAAAAAAAAAACTTGTATTCATTAAAACTGACTGTTACAAAAGCATCTTCCTCTATCAAAGGGATTTTACAAATAGACTGTTTCAGAAGCAATAAAATAAAATTACTCTGTTTCTTCTGAAAAATAAAAATCAATACTATTGTGTATTTCAAAATACTCTGTTTCTGCTTAGCAAAATTTACGCTGTTGTGTGTAAATTTGTCTTTTTACATTCACTGTTGTGTATTCTCAAAAAAAAAACATTCGTGCTGCTGTGTGCTGCCTTCCCTTGATATTTCACAACTATATTTTTGCCCCCTTTCATTACATATTCGACATCAAACAAAACATATGATCCTTTTTATGTTACATGTGCTGTAAAAAAAAAAAAAAAAAATTAAACTTTTACCTACTTTTATGACCGTAGTCAATTTCCATTAATTACATTAATATGGTTTTCCCATTCGCTGGTAAATTCTTTAGCAACATATCTCACACTACCTTCTGCCAAAAAAGTACCCTATAACTGGTCTTAAATACTTCACATGGCGATATAATTTATTTCTGGAACGAAGGTACTCATCTGCAAACATAGCCATTGATTTGACCCTCAAAAATTGGACGGCTGACGGTAATATTGCATGCCCAAACCTGTAGGACTTTATGCTCCGGGGAGAAAACTGCTCTGACAAAACTGTTTTGCATGTGGTAGCCGATGATTGTGATCGCTGCCTCCTCCAGAAATAGTGGCGTTCAGCAAAAGTGGTGCGGGGGATAAGTTGGTGGTTTTCTGCAATAGATGCCACAATACAGAAGTTGAAAATAATATTTCAACACTCCCCTTCAATTTCAACTGCTAGATTATCAGTCATACTTAGACACTTCCTCAAAAATTCAAAACTTTTCTGCCCCAAAGGCTTGGTCAAAATGTCTGCAACCTGCTCCTGAGTTCTGCAATGTTCTAAGACAATTTCTCCACTATTTACCAATTCCCTGATGTAATGAAACTTTGTGTCAATGTGTTTTATTCTCTTATGAAACACCGAATTCTTGGATAATGCAATAGCTGAACTATTGTCACAAAAAAATCACAGTTCATTTTGCTTCTTCTTGGGATAAACTCCTTAACATAATTCTCATCCAAACTGCTTGACGTGTTGTTGCTGTAGCTGGCACATATTCTGCTTCTGCTGTAGACAATGCTACAATAGGTTGTTTTTTAGAAGCCCATGAAATGGCTTCTGAACCCATGTGAAAAACATAACCGAATGTGCTTTTCCAATCATCTACACTTCCAGCCCAATCACTATCAGTGTATCCAATTAAATCTGAACATTCTGAAGTAGTATACAAAATGCCAAACCTTTTAGTACCTTTAACATACCTCAGAATCCTTTATGTTGCCTGCCAATGTCCTTCTTTTGGCCTCTCCATGAATCTAGAAATTAAAGTAACAGCATACATTATATCTGGCCTAGTTGCAGTCAAATACATGAGGCTGATAACTATGCTCTTGTACAAACTAGGATCAAAATCCTTGCTGATGTCCTCTTTCTAAGTTTTAATCCCATCACTGTGGGAGTGATTGTTGCTTTGCTCTCCTACATATTAAATCTTTCCAACACTTCATTAACATATTTTTCCTGTGAGATAAAAATCCCATTTCCACTTTGTGCTACTTCTATTCCTAAGAAGTATCTCAGCAAACCCATGTCAGTCATTTCAAATTCTTCTTTCATGACTGTTTTGAAATTTTCAATAAGATATACATCATTACCTATGAAAATAACATCATCAACATATAACACAACTATTAATAATTTACCATCCTTTTCTTTGATGTAGAGGGTGGGTTCTCCCTCACACTTTTCAAATCCATTTTCCAGTAGATAGGAATCTATCCTACTGTACCACACTCTTGGTGCTTGCTTCAGCCCATAAAGAGCTTTCTTCAATCTACACACTTTGTGCTCTTAGCCTTTCTTTTCATAGCCTAGAGGTTGCTCAATGTAAACCTCTTCCATTAACACTCCATTTAGGAATGCTGACTTCACGTCCATTTGGTAAACTTTCCACTTGTTTTGTGCTGCGATGGACATCACTTCTCTCACGGTTTCCATTCTTGCAACTGGTGCAAAATTTTCCTCATAGTCTCTCCCATACTGCTGCTTGTATCCTTCGACAACAAGTCTTGCCTTGTGTCTTTTTATTTTTCCTTCAGCATTACTCTTGGTCTTGTAAACCCATTTAAATCCAGTGACTTCTTTTCCTTTTGGTAGTTCAACTAAATCCCATGTCTTGTTTCTTTCTATTGCATTGATCTCCTCATCCATAGCTTCTATCCATTTCCTATCCTTAATTGCATATTCGAAATGAACAGGGTCATCAACATGACAATATAGAGCAAACAAAGAGTTCATACCTTCATTTGTTGCCTCTTGTTCATAAATTTCATTTAAATTTCTGAACTTCTTACCTCTTTCATTGGTGTACAAGTGCTTGAAGAAGCACTTGAATTTCCTCCTTGTGGTGTGCTTGGAGAAGTACTTTCATTTCTCCTCAAGGGTGTCCCTTGCTGTCCTTGTGTTGGTGCTATTGTTTGGGGATGTATTTCAGCCATCTCTTCATCATCTTCATCATGTGACATAAAGTTTTTAACATTCACTGTTTTCTCTATGCTTCCATCCCAAGCTTCCTCCTCAATGAACTGAACATCTCTACTCACGATTAGCTTCTTGGTGGATGGGTTATACAACCTGTAAGCTTTGGATTCTTCACTGTATCCAATGAAAATACATTTCTCCCCTTTGTTGTCCAACTTCTTCCTTAGCTGATCTGGAATGTGTGCATAAGCCACACATCCAAAAACTTTCATGTGGGTGACTCCTTGCTTTGTCCCACTCCATGCTTCTTCCGGCACTCTATTCATGACTGCTTTTGTAGGGCATCTATTCAAAATGTACGCTGTACAATGTACAGCTTCAGCCCAATAATCATTTGGCAAATTCTTTTCCTTTAACATACTCCTCGCCATATCTGTGATTGTCTTGTTCTTCCTTTCAGCAACTACATTTTGCTACGGGTGTACCTAGCTGTAAACTACTTATGAATTCCATTTTCTCTACAAAAACGTAGAAATTCTTTGGAGGTATACTCACCTCCTCTATCAGTTCTTAGAACTTTGATATGCAACCTGCTTTGGTTTTCTACCAGTGCCTTGAAATTGCAAAATTTCTCAAACACTTCACTTTTGTTCTTCAAAAAATAAACCGAAGTTTTTCTAGTAAAATCATCAATGAATGTTAGTATGTAGTGGCTATCTGCAAGTGATGGAGTTTGCATCGGTCCACATAAATCTGAGTGGACAATTTCTAAGGGTGCTTTTGCCCTTATGCTTTTCCCAGATGGAAAACTTTCTCTGTGTTGTTTCCCCAAGATACAACCTTCACAAAGGCTGTCTGGTTTCTCTATCAATGGTAATCCTCTTACCATTCCTTTTCTATTCAACAAGTTAAGACCTCCAAAGTTGAGATGTCCAAATCTCAAGTGCCACAACCAATTTTCATCTTTTGGTTCGCTTTGGAAAGCCTCTTGAGTCACTGCTGCTATTTCTTCTTTATTTTTCAAATCTGCCTTCATTCTGAGAGGGAACATCCTGTTCCTTGTCATCTTTACTTCAACAATACATTGTTTGTTGGGTGCTCTATCCATGATGGTGCATACATCATTCACAAAGAAAACATTGTACCCTTTTTGAACAAGCTGTCCAATACTTAAGAGGTCACATTTCATTCCAGGAACATAATAAACATCTGCTATGGTTTTCTTTTCACCTTTCTTTGTTAAGACTTTTACTTCTCCTTTGCCCATAACAGAAACTTTATTATCAGTCCCTAGTGTGACTTGTGACTTCACATTCTGATCTAACATAGAAAACATGGCTATGTTTCCTGTCATATGGTTGCTGCAACCGGAGTCTAGGAACCATACATCTTCACTCTTTTCTTCAGCCATATTACAAGCTAAAAACAAATTATTTTGGCTGATGTTTTCTCTAGTGAAATTTGCACTAGTTCTATTTCTCATATCCTGTTGCTTCTTCCTACATTCATTTGCATAATGCCCATATTTTTTACAGTAGTAACGTTGGACATTGGATTTTTCATACCTTTGTCCTTGAGCATGATGTTGTCCACTTTGTTGGTTGCTGCCTTGGCCTTGGTTCTGATTTGGATTGCTGCCTCTTCCTTGAGCATTTGTTGGACTGTTTCTTCTGGCTCTGTTTTGGCTTCTGCCTCTTCCTCTCTTGTTTCCTCTGCCTTGACATCTTCCTCTTCCAAGGAACATCTTGGTATTGAAGGCATGCTCTAGAGATGAGTTTTCATTTCTACTCAATCTCTGCTCATGTGTTATCAGTGATGGATGTAGTTCATCAATTGAAAAGTTTGTGAGATCCTTTGTCTCTTATATGGTGGTGACAATTACATCGAACCTTGAGGGTAGGATCCTCAATAGTTTCTCCACAATCCTCCTTTCTTCAAGAATCTCTCCATGAGACCTTATTTGTGTGACCAGTCCAATCACATGTGTGAAGAATGAGTCAATATTATCTGACTCCTTCATGCATAGATTCTCAAAATCTCTCCTCAGCAACTGTAGTTTTGTTGTCTTCACTTTCTCCATGCCTTGATAGGCTATATTGAGAGTTTTCCATGCTTCTTTGGATGTCTTGGTTGTTGCTATCCTTGGAAACACACTCTCATGCACTGCTTGATACAAAAAACAGAGGGCTTTAGAATCCTTCTTCTTATAGATTTTCAACAAATCTTTCTCTGCCTGAGTTAACCTATTAAACTCATCTTCATTTGCTGGTTCTTCAAAAGAATCCTCAACAAATTCCCATCAGCCTTGGGAAGCAAGCAAAGCTTTCATAATTATTGCCCAATAGTCATAGTTTTTCCCATTAAACTGTGGGACCTGAGTATTAAAGATACCCATGCTAGTGCTGGCTCCAGCCATTCTTTGACTCTTCAAAATACTTGACTGTGTATTTAAAATAACTGATTATCCTCAACACAAGAACTAGCGTGAGAAATACCTTGGATTTTTTTGACTGAGTCTTCACTCTGCTGGAGAAGCTGCTACAACAAAAATCCTTCCTTCAGCTTCTTTGACACCTTCAAAGAGCCTGGACAAGATCTGATACCATGATGGGAATTTTTTGTTTAATTCCAAAACAAAAATAGCTGAACAAAACAGAAGAAAAGTGCTCTGTTTTAACACACAGGGAAGATAAAATTTGTTTCCAGAGACAAAAGAGAACAGAGTTTTACACCCAAAAAAAAATTGTATTCATTAAAAATGACTGTTACAAAAGCATCTTCCTATATCAGAGGGATTTTACAAATAGACTGTTTCAGAAGCAGTAAAATAAAATTACTCTGTTTCTTCTGAAAAATAAAAATCAATACTGATGTGTATTTCAAAATAGTTTGTTTCTGCTTAGCAAAATTTACACTGCTGTGTGTAAACTTTTCTTTTTACATTCACTGTTGTGCATTCTCAAAAAAAAAAAAAAAAACATTCGCACTGTTGTGCACTGCCTTCCCTTGTTATTTCACAACTACATTTTTGCCCCCTTTCATTACATATTCGACATCAAACAAAACATATGATTTTTTTTATGTTACATGTGCTGTAAGAAAAAAAAAAAAATTAAACTTTTACCTACTTTTATGACCATAGTCAATTTCCATTAATTACATTAATATGGTTTCTCCATTCGCTGGACAATTCTTCAGCAATATATCTCGTGCTACCTTCTGCCAAAAAAAGTACCCTGTAACTGGTCTTAAATACTTCACATGGCGATATAATTTATTTCTGGAACGAAGGTATTCATCTGCAAACATAGCCGTTGATCTGCCCCTCAAAAATTGGACGGCTGACGGTAATATCGCACGCCAAAACCTGCAGGACTTTATGCTCCGGGAAAAAATTGCTCTGACAAAACTGTTGTGCACGTGGCAGCCGATGATTGTGATCGCTGCCTCCTCCAGAAATACCAACGTTCAACAAAAGCGGTGCGGGGGATACGTTGGTGGTTTTCTACAATAAATACCGCAGTACAGCAGTTGAAAATAATATTTCAACAGGAGCATTAGATACCCACTTATGAGGGTTCTCATTCAACAAATTAGCTGCACTAGGATCGTATGAAGCCATTTGTTTGATTGGACGTGGTTGATTGTTCATCCTGGTTCGATCGATGCTACTTGATATATATTTTACTACTGTCTGAGGGTTTCCACAATAAAGATACTTAGTATTGGAAATCGCCCGCATAGTTTACGAACCTGCAATGAAAGGAGAACAGAGCTGACACCCTGGTATCAAATCTGGATACATCGTTTTAAGGCATCATATGATGAGTTATGATGATGAATTGAATCCTTATGCTATTTCTTTGGCATATGCGCTTGGGTATTCCTATTTATTAAGCTTCCATCCAATAAAATGAAATGAAATAAGATCCAGGCATTAAGATTTTTGGAAGATTTCTTTCCTACCTCTCCATATTTCCTGGTGTGGTATTTTATGAAGTGGAGCCATTATTAATCAGTGTTTGTAAATGCCATACAATGAGCTCATTGGTTGACCACTGTAACATTCACTCACAGTAAGCCGAAATCCATCGTATCAAGGCTGAGAAATCATATTAAGTGGAGGTTGACCATCCCCACAACGCATCTCTCTAGAGGTTGAGCACATAGATCACCCATACTCGTGCAGACAACTGAGGCAAAGGTTAGATTAGTCATGGACCATGATAGAGCCATACGTGTCTGATCATTGGGCATGGGAAGCTATACTTATCACCATGCATTTGTCTCAGTGAAGGGCCATTTGAGTCAACATAGCCATCAGCGAGACAGGGATGCATTCCCAACTTGGGTCTTTGGAATTGCAGGTCAATAGGACGAAGAGACCCACTAATTTGCATACTGAAGTGGAAGACTGAGAGACCATATTCTGAGTTGGTGCTTAGAGTTTCCATCCTCTCTGTAAAAATTGTTTCCTTACATAGCTAATGCGCTGCCCCATTTCGCTTGGCCTTCAAAACCTGTTTGTTGCACTACTGTTTAACCATCTCCAAATAAAGAGGACTCAATTTTTCTCTTCTTTGCATACTCATCATTATTTAAAGCTGACTTGGATAGGTTACAATAAAATAAATAAATAAAAGGCAATATTATCATTAGAAATATCCTTTACCTTCAAGTCTAATTGGAGAATATATCAAGCAAATCATTGATGGTATGAATGCTTGGGAAGAATCCATGGATTGGATCTAATTATTGTGCATCACCTTGAGTGTTATTAATAAGAACATAAAGAGTTAAAGATTATAACGCAAAAACCTATTGGGAGGAGTGTCGAGCACAGTACAAGGGTGTGTAGTGGTCAACAGGGATGAGTGGCTTCAAGAGCAAGGTGGACAAGCTTTCTAAGCCAGTGGAAGGGTGCCATATCAATTAGAGCAGTGCATCACGTCATTTGCATAGTTTTGGTTGGACATGATCTTCAGAAGCTTCCTAAGGGAGGGTTTGTAGTTGCTTAATATTTAATATTCTTTTGAAGCATAAGAATATATAAAGGAAGTTTTGGTTGTAAACATAAAATACTAATTTAATATATAAGAGAGGGGTAAGTTCCTAAGGGAGGGTTTGTAGTTGCTTAATATTTAATATTCTTTTGAAGCATAAGAATATATAAAGGAAGATTTGGTTGTAAACAAAAAATAATAATTTAATATATAAGAGAGGGGTAAGTTGGGCGTCTATTGAAAAGGTAGTTGTTAAAAGAGAGAAGGGTGAGTTTGGATTTACGGTGGAGGAGTTTTTAAATAGAAAAAAAAGGTGAGAGAAAGAAATAAAGAGAGAGGAAGGGAGTGTGGAGAAATATTTTGGACATTTAAAAATAATTATTGTGTTTTTTGGGGAATTTATTTGAGAGTGTCAGTGATTGTTGCATTGGGTTATTATCTCTACACTATTATTATTTGCAAGTGTTAAAATTCCTTATAGAGGCTAAAGATTCAAACCCAGTATAGATCAATTTCTAAAAGGGGATGTAAATCAATTTTATTTAAGAAAGCTAAGGAGAGAGAAGGAAGACTAAGTATTCATATCCATTGATGCCAAACAATAATGTCATCATTTTACTTTTCGAAACGTCATAGGAATCAACATAATAATACATCAATTGATTATCTAGGCTACAATACTTTTGTGGATCAAAAATCGCAACAACATAAAAATCAAAAGCAAGAGAAGAACAATAAGTCTTTCTCTTGGAAGGTCCATGTTATCCTTCAATAATGAAGGGATATCTGAAAGGAAGACGTAAATCACAAGTGTCTCTTGGAACTTGGATCTGAATTGCAACAAAAAAAGTGAGACACACACCTTCATAACTTGGAAGAATTAGACATTTAAGAATGGAATAAACACAGTTGGGCCCTCAAGTCGTCTATTCTTGCATTAATACAACTTAAAATATTAGAGCATCCTTGTGGAGAGGTCAGGCTAATAGTTTTTTCTTGCCACATTAGGATCATAGATTTAACATCACCACTACTACCTTACAATAATGATATCATGAGAGAGATATTGTAGCTCATAGTAGAAGCCCTTCAACAGTTGAACAACATCATGCTTCCTACTTTTTAGAAGTTGGACATGATTTTAAAACTCATGGAAGAGTCCAGCTTTGGCACCTCTATGCTGAATTTGGAATGTGATGACTTAATATTTAAGTTACTAAAAAGGATTTCACACCAACATTCCATCAACTCATTCAGACTGTGTCAAAAAAACCAAGAAAAATATTTTGTCTCTATTCATAGAAGGAGATGCTCACATCTGCAAGACACTAAGATCAAAATTGATAAAATTTGGAGGAAGGAACCAAAGATATCACCATATTCATATGATCTAGTCAAGAAGTTGGTCAGGAAAAACATAAAAGTGCTCAGAAGGGTGCTAACTAGGAAGGAGTTGAGAAGGATTGATGGAGGAAGAAAGAACAAAACGTGCAACAAGAATGAACTAAGGATGATAGGACTATGCTTTATCTACAAGGGACCTTTAACCCTTAACCATTCATGTCCAAGTGATAGGAAGGAGGCAACAAAGACAGAACAAGAGGAGATTCCTTCATATCGTGGGGAGTCTCCTGTAGTTGGGTCTATTTATTTTCGGGACGGAGAGTAGCAATGCGATATTATTCAGGGATACTTACAGGATAACAAGCATTTGTAAGTGCATGAGGAAATTCTACCTAATGGTGTTAATGAGGTAGATTTGTATACAACTGAGTCCATATGTCTCCAGGTGGTGTCCATAAAGAATATGAATAGCCAAGTATAGATAATAGTGCACTAATGCATCTATGTTCGATAATTAAAGAGGCCGAACAACATATTGTCTTCACAGATGGAGGAGGCCAAGGAAATTTGAGTGAGGAGCTGGGAGTAGTGAATTAAAATGATGAGAATGATCATGAGGAGTAACATGATAGAAATAATGTTCAAAGTGAACCATTCCTAGAGAGTTGGTCAAAGGCTCAAGTTGAAGTTGTGGTCGTTGGGCATCTAGTGTAGACATGTACAAAGACATTTAGCAGGGCACCAAAATCACAAGTAGAGAACTTTCAAGGAAATATCATGCATTTCGAGACACATATTATGATGTTGAAGCAGAGTGTCTAGACAACCTGATACATTATCTTAGAGGAGAATATAAAAATTGAGGAGCTCAGAGGCGTATGTGTCGAGTGAGAGATCAAGGTTTCTAGTGTAGAGGAATGTCTCAAGTCCCTCACAAGGCAGCATGAGGAATATATTTGGGAGTTCCAGAGTAGCCCTCTACAGGAGTAGACAGATAAAGCTTGCAGATCTACCAACCTGCCTTTATATATCGGGGAGAACAACGAAAATTTCTCCAAATGGATCATTTTGGGACAGAGCAGAGCAGCATGAGTTGAGCAGCAGGTAACATCAACATAGTAGAATTATTCCATGCGCAACCATTCATGCATTATATCCTTCCCACGGGATGGATTGGAGAGAGATTATGAGTTGAAAATCTATTGATGAGATGATTCCTAGGAGGATACCCATAACCAAGGGCATATTGCAGCTTGGGCCCTTAGGCACAAGCAATGATGGAGGGTTGAGATTGTATCATAAACCACAGGTCCCAGGACTTAGGTGACATTGGGATCCATGTGAATCTATTGAGGGTAGGATTTTCCGAAGGATTGTTCAGGATCCAAGGATTGAAGGATCCATTTAGGATCATTTAGCATGGAGCCATGGTGACACCATACAAGATAGAGATTATTCTGCAGGCTAGTTTCTACCAACAATTGACAGGAAAGAAACAAGAGAACACCCAAAATACAGAGAAAACGACTCTGGTATCAATGAGAATTATCAATTATCCCAGCATTGTCCAAACCCTAGCCCACAAGCCGGGCTATATAGCTAAAATTCGTCCAATAGGGAATTTTACCAAAATTGGAAAAATCCCAATAATCACGCCAAAAATTAAATACACGCCAAAAGAAATAGTCTGCCAAAAATCTGGCCCAAATCGGGTCAAAATCACTTCCTAAACAATAAATGAAAAATTACCATAAAAGGAAAAAAAAAACTAAAATTAAGGATTCAGAAAGGAAAGTGGTGGAATTTGAGGTCGAAAGTCATGCCCATCGAGCGTAACTGGGTGGGCACGATGTGCGCGCCGAAAAGAGCTTTACGAATTTGGGTCATATGCACGATTCTGATACTTGTAGCCAAATTTATGGCCAAAATACCGAAGCACACTCAAACTTCCCCCAATTAGGGAAAAATCAACGTTTTCTTCCATATTTGTGCTGATCTGCTAGCTCAAGGTGTCTCAGTGCCATCAACGTGCTATATAACAACTCATCATCCTCTGGCTCGGATCCTTCTGCATCAATCACCCCGGGTTGGAAAGAACTCGTCCTCGAGTTCACAGTAGTGTCATCAAGATCCCCAAAACAAAGACTCAGGTGCTTCACATTAAATACATCAGAAGTCCTCAAATGACTAGGGAGGCGCAACCTGTAGGCATTATCATTGATCTTCTGCAGTATCTCATAGGGTCCAATCTTCCGCTCCTTAAGCTTATTATACTCCCCAACAGGAAAGTGATCATGAGTTAATACTACCTAAACAAAATCACCAACATCAAAAAGTACCTGACGACGATGACTTTCTGCTCGAGCCTTGTACTTGGCATTTCTCTTGTGAATGGCCAGTTTCACCTACTCATGTATGCTCCTAAGATGTTCAATGATCTCATCTACCTTAGGGTTCAGACGACCTACTCGTGGAATAGGAGCTAAGTCCAGCACCCTCGATGGATTCTAACCATAAACAATCTCAAATGGGCTCAGTCCTGTGGTTCTGTTCTTCGACCTATTATATGCGAACTCTGCTTGAGGTAATGCCAAATCCCACTGCTTGGGCTTAGTTCCTGCCAAACACCTCAAAAGGTTTCCCAAACTCTGGTTCACCACCTCAGTTTTGCCATCCATATGGGGGTGGTAGGTGCTGCTGAAATTCAACTGTGTCCCCAGCTTGCCCCATAAACTCCTCCAGAAATTACTAATAAACTTGGTTTCACGATCTGAAGTGACTGATCAAGGAACACCATGTAATCACACAATTTCCTTGAAGTAAATATGGGCGATCTGAGCAGCATCCATTGTCTTCCTGCAAGCTACAAAATGGGCCACCTTGGAAAACCTGTCAACCACAACCAAAATGGAATCTGAGGCCCATTGTGTATGGGGCAAACCCAGCACAAAGTCCATACTAACATCAAACCAAGGGCCTTCAGGAACAGGTAAAGGAGTGTACGGGCCCACATTAGTGAGAACTCCCTTGGACCGCTGACACACATAACAACGCTCCACATAATGGGTCACATCACTAGTCAACTTGGGCCAATAATAATTATAAGATATCAAGGCCAAAGTCTTATCCCACCCAAAGTGACCCTCGCTATGAAGTTCACTGATAATATGCTGCCTGACTGAGCAATCTAGAATGCACAACTGTAATCCTCGAAATAGATAACCATTTTGCACAACAAAATCATGTCGTTTACCATCTGTTACCTCCTGAAATATCCTCCTGAAGGAAGGATCCATTGCATACATATCAGTGAACGTCTCAAAGCCTGCAAATCTGGTGCTCATGGTGGTGAGGAGTAACGTGCGATGACTCATGGCATCTGCGACTCGGTTCAAGCTCCCTGCTTGGTGTCTTAGTGTAAATGTGAACTCCTGTAAGTATGCCACCCACTTGGCATGCCACCTACTCAGCTTGTGTTGGCCATTAATGTACTTCAGGGCCTCATGATCTGTGATAAGAATGAACTCCCACTGTACTAGATAGTGATGCCAATGCTTCA
Organism: Pinus tabuliformis; assembly: GCA_031772625.1. NCBI lineage: Eukaryota > Viridiplantae > Streptophyta > Pinopsida > Pinales > Pinaceae > Pinus > Pinus tabuliformis. Next base: position 633,016,252 of record CM062818.1, on the reverse strand, counting down.
GGGACTGGACTATGGCATAGAACTCCAGATCATATGTGGATTAATTCTTCTTTGATCCAGAGATCTTTTCACTAAAAAAGCTATGGGACGCCCTTCCTAACTTAGAACAGCACCAATACCGATTCCATATGCATCACAATTTACCTCAAACACCTTCTCAAAATCTGGAAGTGCCAAAACTGGTGCCTCTGTCATCTTCTGCTTGACCAGTTGAAAATTGGCATCTGCCTCCTCACACCACTAGAAATCACGAACCTTGAGGCACTATGTAATAGGAGCAATCGGAGTGCTGAAATTTCTGATGAACCTGCGGTAGAAGGATGCCAATCCATGCAAACTTTTGACATCATGCAAGGTCTTTGGCTTGGGCCATTCCAAGACCACATCTATCTTCGACTGATCTACCTGAACACCATCAGTGGACACCACAAAACCAAGGAAAGTGACAGAAGTAGTGAAGAAGGAACACTTCTTTTGATTGACAAATAGGCGCTTTTTCCTCAGCATATCAAAAACTACACAGAGGTGGTCAAAGTGTGATGCCCATGTCTGGCTGTAAATGAGGATGTCTCAAAGTAGACAACCACGAATTTCCACATGAAAGGCTGTAGAACTTGATGCATAAACCTAATAAAAGTACTCGGCGCATTGGATAGTCCAAAAGGCATGACCATCCACTTGTAAAACCCATGTTGTGTCTTGAATGCTGTCTTCCACTCATCTCCAAGCCTGATTCTGATTTGGTGGTATTTGCTCTTAAGGCCAATTTTTGAGAAGACCTTAGAACCAGACAACTGGTCTAACATATCATCCAGGTGGGGAATTGGAAACCTGTACTTCATTGTAATTCTGTTGATGGCTCTGTTGTCTACAAACATACGCCAAGAGCCATCCTTCTTTGGCACTAACAGGGCAAGAACTGCACATGGGCTCATACTCCCACGGATGTAGCCCCTCTCCAACAAATCTTCCTCTTGTCACTACAACTCTTCAGATTCCTTAGGACTGAGGTGGTATGTCGGTCGATTAGGCAAACTCAACCCCGGGATAAGGTCTATCTGATGCTAAATATCTCTCATAGGTGGTAACCCAGGAAGGAGATCCTCGGGCATTAGGTCAGAAAACTCTTCTAGCAGTTGTTGCACCTCTGCTGGTAAATATGTAGTCACGTCCGTTGCAGTAATCCCACAAGGTAGTAATGCATAAACCACGTCTCCCCTCCATCTCAATTAAGAACCTGGACATAGAAATCAGGTGATTATTTCTAGCCACCGGGGTAGGAGTGGTTCCTTCCCGTCAAGGTGCCAACACTATCTTCTTCCCTTTGATGCTAAGGGAATAAGTATTCTTTCGTCCATCATGCACAACACTGTGATCATACTGCCAAGGCTTGCCTAACAATATGACAAGCATCCATAAACACTACATCGCACCAAGCATTATCAAAATATTTTCTACCGACCGAAAAAGACACTAAGCATCGCCTATCTACTTTTACCTCACTGCCCTTATTCAGCCATGAAAACTTGTACAGCTTGGGATGGTGATCTATCTTCAACTGTTGTTTTTGGATAGCCTCTTCAGAAACCACATTCTCAATGATCATCTTGCAGACTTTATCTGCAACTGTGCAAGTTGTGTGAAAAATATCGGTCCTCAACCAATCGTCCCTTGAATCATCCTTGGGAGTCTGTAGACTCTTGCAAACGACCAGAGTCTCATGTCCATCTCCATATAGTACATCACCCTCGTCATCATCATCATCAAAGATAGGCTCTCCAATCTCCTCAGTTTCGTCTACCATGTCATCCCCAATCAGGAGATTTTTGCCCTTTTGTCTGGCAGTCTTCCTGCAATTAGTCGCTATGTGTCCCTATTCACCACACCTAAAACATTTAATACTAGGGTTACAATTACCTTATGGTGGCTGCGAGGTAGGACAGGCTTCTTGAGGGCGAACTGGTCGATTGCTCTGCTCGCTTCTAATCACTGGCCTCCTATTTTGTTGTTTTTCCACAGCAAGTGCATGCTGATATGTGTCAGAAACGGTCCATATCGAGCGCAAGCTAAGGGCATCCTGCAGGGTCTGACGTAAACCCCAAAAATACCACACCATCATCTACTCTTCCGTCTCAGATAAATCGTTCCAGGATATCAATTGATAGAACTCCTCCGTGTAATCATCAACTGATCTCGAGCCATGAATGAAGTCGCTGGAACAAGGATTAGGGGTAGCCGAGAGGAAGGAAGTGACCCTTCAACTTCTTCTTCATCTTCTCCTAATCAGTAATCTTGGCCTTGCCCTCCCTTTCCCGTGGACATCTCAACTGCTCCCACCACGTAGATGCTATACCTTTGAGTTTGATGGCGACTAGTTTCACTTTTACATGATTTGGGACTTCTTTATAATAAAACATATGTTAAAACTCATTCAACCAATCAATAATTCCATCAGCCTGTAATGTACCAGAAAGCTCGGGCAAATTCACTCTGAAACCAAGGTCTCCATGATGATCCTCTCGACCATGATGCTCCTAGAATAGGGCATGATTGTGATACGGGTTCACGAATCTGGAGTCAGAATCGGAATTGTGCTCCTCCATCTCATGATTACCGAATTCCCGTGCCGCTAGACGCTGGGTTAACTTTGCAACTTGTCTCTGCAAATCCTCAATCATCACATCCTGAATGCTACGATCACGCTGTGGGACTTCCTCATTCAGAACCTGCCCATAACGACCACGACCACGACCACCAGCCATTGAAACTAATGAACTCGCACCATAGGAAGATGCTAAAGCTCTGATACCAACTGATGCCAGACAGGATAGAGATTATTTTGCAGGCTATTTTCTACCAACAATTTAAAGGAAAGAAACAAGAGAATGCCCAAAATATAGAGAAAACATCTCTGGTATCAATGAGAATTATCAATTATCCCAGCATTGTCCAAACCCTAGCCCACAAGCCAGGCTTTATAGCTAAAATTCGTCTAATAGGGAATTTTAACAAAATTGGAAAAATCCCAATAATCACGCCAAAAATTAAATACATGCCAAAAGAAATAGTCTGCCAAAAATCTGGCCCAAATCAGGTCAAAATCACTTCCTAAATGATAAATGAAAAATTACCATAAAAGGAAAAGAAAAACTAAAATTAAGGATTTGGAAAGGAAAGCAGTGGAATTTGAGGTCGAAAACAATGCCCACTGAGCGTAGTTGGGTGGTCACAACGTGCACGCCAAAAAGAGCTTTCCGGATTGGGTCATATGTGTGATTCTGATACTTGTAGCCAAAGTTATGGCCAAAATATTGAAGCACACTCAAACTTCCCCCAATTAGGGAAAAATCAACGTTTCCTTCCATCTTTGCGCTGATCTGCTAGCTCAAGGTGTCTCAGCCCCATCAACGTGCTATTTGAGAGCTCATCATCCTCTCGCTCAGATCCTCCTACATCACATGGCATAATAGACTGGTTTGTATGGGATCCTAGTATGAATATATAGCTGATTTTGCTATGGATAGAAGTGGATTGCTTTAGAGCAAGCAATCTTTGAGTGGGAGGATTTGTAATATTCTCTTTTCTTGATATGGTCAAAGTGGACAGAATTTGCCCATGGTATTTAACGTGGTATTTGCCCATGGTATCAACCCATCGTATTTGCCTTCGTTTTTTTGAAGGAAAACAATAAAATAATCTTTCTAGAGAATCCATTAAGCCTATGAAAGGGGACAGGGGCCAAATAATCGGATCATTTTGATTCTATCTATCTTATTGTGTTTTTTCCTTAGAACTTGGCATGGCCAGTTCTAGTCTAAGCTTAGGGACGGAAACCCCGTGGGTGCGGTTTGTCTAGTGGATCCATCTAGGGTCCATGATTGTGCTTCAATATTTTCGCTTTCTCTTTGATGGACATTCTTGCATGCCATTGGAGGAGCTTTGATATTATTGTATGGGCACATTCTATTTTTTTCAAATAATAATATAAATAAGGGTTGCATTCCTTTAGATTCATTGTGTTCTATGTTTGGCTTGTCGGTATTCTAATTAGAATGCTAAAATATCCCAGATCTAGTGATTATTTAACCATTTGGGATCTTCTATTCATACAACCAACATGAATAAATTCTACTAAATAATATAATTGTCGATGTGCATTATTTCTATGATAGTTTGTATTAATAAAAATTTTATTGCTTTCCAAACTCAAATTATACATTTTTGGTATATCATATAGGGATTGAAGAAAAGAATTTTGAAATTAATTTTATGATGAACAAAAGAAATAGATTAAAGCACACCACATTATTTATGAAAGAAACAAATAAAAATCAACTAAAAAATCATAAAACATTCATGAGATAAATGGAAACGTTAGAACATAGAAACTAACCCAAAAACAAGTTTACAAAACATGAATAATAACATTTTGCTAATCAAACAAAAAAAAGTCAAAAAAAAGACAATGTCTAAATAACATCCCAATCAACTCTACGAAAGTGAAATCAAAACCAATTTGAAATAGAAACCCATTGCAATTGGAATGTGATAATAAAACCCACATAATTATACTAAACATCAAACTTAATTGAAAAGTAATAGTAAAACCCACATAAACATCCAACATAATTGAAAAAAATGATTTAAGACCAATTTCAACTTTCACAAATAATCACTAAATATAAATATATATATATAAACCACTACCACCGTTAGAGAAATTGCGTTATCGCTTAAATTGTCCTAAAATATGATCAATGTACGCTTTCAATAAGCTTTGTTTTTAAATAGGTAATTTCAAAGCTTGAATCTCTTACAAAGACATCCAACTCACCGAAAGGAAAAATACAAGAATGTAATTTATCATCATACCCAACCTAAACTTAGATTGTCTGTTATTTTATTGAAAGTATATTTCATGTTCAACCGTCCCATTCTTGACATTAGAGAGTTTGATAATCTATACAACTAAAGTCATGAGTGACAAGGACCTCACTCAACCTAACCACCCTATGAAAGATTCTGAAGACATCAAAAAAACAAAATAATCATTTAATTTTATTATTTTTAAATAAGGGTTTTGAAACACTCCTTTATATAATATTTTTGAGGGCCACATAATGATTCTTCTGTTGCTCCGAGCGGTAATTTACTTAGCAGAACATCACAAATTAAAAGAACAGTAAAATGAGAATCCGGTAACTTACTTAGCAGAACATCACAAATTAAAAGAATAGTAAAATGAGAATGTTTGGATGATTCACCAATCTTGTCCTTTTCCCGAAAACTGATTGAGGGTATGATGGCTATAACATTTTCAGTATGTCAAACCGGTTATATATTCTATTTAGCAGCAACCATCATATGTCAAGGAGTGGGTAGCATTTCACTCTACATACCGACAGCCCGGCAAGGGGCGAATCCAATGATAAAACAGATAAGTGCTGCTACTTTTCAAATAAAACACATTTTTTCTGTCAATATTTTTCCATTCGTTTCTAATTTTCACAAACGGGTTCAATCATCGAATCAATCGCACGCCTGCAATCACTTCCACGTAGAAATTCTCTCAGAACGTCCTGTCCTTCGAGGTGGAATGTCACTTGGAACGTCCGTGTCCTGAAATCGACTGGGCTTTGGAAAATGATTCCGAGTCTGAAATTTAATTCAGTAACTTCAACTTTACATGGTCATTGGATTCGGTAGGAGCAACTCCACTCATATCAGAAAAGGAAACTTTAGCCAGAAACAGCTCCAGTCACATTATATAAAAGAGCAGCGTTCTGCTCCCATAATGCAATGCCATAAGGTCGAACTGTGCGGGTCACAAAGAGAGGGAAGAAAGAAGAAGAAAAACGGTATGGCTATGGCGATGAGGCTGAAACAGTTAATCAGCAGCGCATTACTAATCGTCACTCTATTGAGGGTCTCATCAGGTGAGCCTGTGACTTCTATTGTGTGGGATGAATGTGGGAAGACGGGCCAATATACAAACGGTAGCGCCTTTCAACGTAACCTAAACTTGGTTCTGGACTCACTGGTGGGCAACTTTTATTTCAGTGGGTTCAATACATCTTTTGTTGTTGATGAGGGGCAAACCAGCAATAGCACTGTTTATGGGCTTGTGCAGTGCAGGGGAGATTTAGATTCCGCCCACTGCGCACAGTGCGCATCGATGGCCAAAGAAAAGCTTGTGCAGGGATGCCGCCATACTTCTGGATTCATTCAGCTGGAAGGCTGCTTCTTACGTTACGCCAATTATTATTTTTACAACGATTATATTGACAGTTCGCAGAAGAAGTCAATAGTTGTTCTTTGCAGCAGTAGGAACAACAGTCAGCCAGAGCAGTTCACAAATGCTGTTAGGGCACTGCTCTCAAATCTTACCGCTAAAGCTGCGCAGGATCCCCAACTTTTTGAGGCAGATTCAGTTGCTGCTCCTTCTTCGATGGGGTATATCTACAGCATAGCACAGTGTTGAAGAGATCTGTCACCCAAAAGTTTGGGTTTTGCCTAACTTCTGCCTTGGAAAAGATATTGGCATGCCAAACGGGATCTCTCGGAGCACAATTTGGGTCTAAGAACTGCTATTTGAGTTACGAAGTTTATGGATTTTTCGTTACTTCCATTCTGTCGCCAGAAGTGTCTCCACAAAATTTTCCACTATCTGGTAATCTTCTTTCACATAACTACGCCTATGGGTCTGAGTATCATGGACTTAGCCTACAAATATCTGTCTTCGAAGACGGTCCGAGACTTTTAGTTTATCAATCTAGTGTTTTAATGAGTAGTTTTTCCAGAGAAAAAAAAAAACTTCTCTTTATATTAAACTAAAAAAGGTATTACATATATTTGTGTTAGTTTCCTTCCTTACCCATCTTTTATTTCTATGCTATCTATTGTATCGGATAATTCTTTAATATATATCTATTTCCAAAAATTGTATACATTGTGAGTCTTATTGTCACACTTTCTATCAGCTATACAGATTTAGCGTTCGTATGACTCAAAATTACAACAAAATCTTTGTAAATTATCTCAAAATACATAAATCATAGTCTCTTCTAAACAGTAATTGTCTCCTATGAATAGTTAATGCTCCCCGCATTAACCATAACACTTTGTTTAAAAGTTGTGAAATACAACTTATTAGATTTCTTTGTTATATCCTTCTTGGACAGTAGGTTTGCAGTGCTGTTTTGTTCCCTGGTGAAACTGAATTTGTTGGAAGGTGCTTACTAAATTTCTGATTATGCTTGTAATTATGGGTGGGTTGAAATTAGTGTGGTTCTTAAAGCAATCTATGAAACTTTTAGTTTTTCCATATACCTATATTTTCTCTAGCCTTAAGCCATTTTACCTCAGTAAAAACTCCCCATAATGCCATTTTGCCTCAATAAAAACTCCCCATAATGTTATGATGATCTTTACTTTAATGTTTGTAACATGTCCACCCATAATACTCTGATCTTTAATCTTTGCTTTAATGTTTGTAACATGTCCACCCATAATACTATGATCTTTGCTTCGATGTTTGTAACATGTCCCTCTTCCCACATGAAAAAAAAAAATTACCTGCCTCGTTTGGCACCCACATTTCCTCCCACTGCTTATCCATGAAAAACAAAATACAATGGGAATTCTCACCAAATGTTTCTGCATTTATGTTCTGTAGTTGTGGATATTCATCATCGAACCAATTTCATTGTAATATACAACAGTCTTAATTACATCTTCCAGTATCACCACTATTTCTTTTTCAAAAATAAGCGCATTTCTGCTGCACCATATGGACCAATTATGCATAATGGAAGGGCTGTAAGTCTTAATGAGTTTTTAACCCAGATTGAAGACAAGAAATCAGAGTTATAAAACAAAAGTTAAAAGGATGAAATTTATTTTAAAAGTAATTATACAATTTTTTTAGAGTAGTTATAAATTAAAAATTGGAGATTTCTTATAAAAATAGTTATATAATTTTTATAATTTTAATTTTTAAATTAATTAATTAAAAAATTACTATATAAACACGCGTGAAATAAACATGGATTGTGGTTTCTTTTAATTATGATATTGTCTCATGTAATCAAATCTATTTAGAAATGAAAAATGTCCCTAATAAAATCCAAAATGTAGCAGGACCTGCATAGTTTTAAGTAAGTTTTCATTTTAGGAAGCTCATATACATAATATACTATTTTGCAAATTTGCAGAACGCCACAGATATGAGGTTCTTGGGATATGTCTGCGCGTGGTAACCTCTATACTTGGATTATTTACGGCCATAATCCTTTGGAAGTGGATATTTTTCTACCGTATGAAATGTGCAAGGAAACTGAATCCTCGAACCAAAGGTCTTGAAATTGCAGCTGAATCATTCAAGTTGCTGTCATGCGAACTGTTCACCCATTTCATTACAGCCAGATAAATGGTTTCCTTGTAATTGTTTAAGCAGGTGACGATGGAGAATCTATATTGTCGCCAACTATAGCCAATCGGGAACTTATTTTCAAATATGAAGTTCTGAGAGAGGCTACCTCCAATTTTAAAGCAGAGAACAAGCTTGGCGAAGGAGGTTTTGGATGCGTGTTTAAAGTGACCAAATAACATTATATTCAATTAAATTAGATATTTCCTGTAGCAGCTTCAGGTTATAATGGACATACATATAAATTTGGAGATAGTTGATGTGCAGGGGTTCTTCCAGATGGCAGAGAAGTTGCAGTCAAACGGTTGTATATGGGTTCAAAAGCAAATCTCATTTCATGTTCAGCACAGGAATCTAGTGAAGTTGCTTGGTTACTGCGTTCAAAACTCAGAAAGGCTAGGATTATATTTGGTTTGCTTTTAACTCTTTAACTGCTTAATCGCTGCATAGATCGTTGATTTGTTCAAATTTGTGTATGTAGCTTGCTAATGTTTTTACTGTATGTGATATATTTTACTCCTTAAGCGCTCACTGGTGTCTGGATCTATTGGAGTTTGTAGATGCAACCGCAACCAAATAATGTGTTTAGTTGTATAATGCATTAATTGCAGATACAACCAAACGTCATTTACTTCACTGGAATGATCGGTATGAAATCTTAGTTGGAACTGCACGTGGGCTGACCTATCCTCACGAGGAATCTGATATTCGGATATCCAGAGAGATATTAAAGCGAGTAATATTTTACTAGATGATAAGCATCGACCGAAAATAGCAGACTTCGGGTTAGCCAGATTATTTGCAAAAGATCAAAGCCATGTTAGCATTAGAGTTGCAGGAACTTTGTAAGAAATTTCTCGACCGTTCATCTTGCAACTAATTCATTTTTATAAATTTCAGTACATAAACCTGCAATTACAAATCATATATCTGAAAATGGATGACATTATTTTGCGAGCGTTAAGCTATTGACATGTCACTGTGGATAACATTTTGCAGAGGTTACATGGCCCCTGAGTACGCCTTACGTGGACAGCTGACAGAGAAAACATATGTATTCGGCTTTGGAGTGCTTGTACCTGAAATTATGAGCGGAAGAAAGAATCAAAGTTTGGGTCAATTAGATGGAGTTTCTCATCGAAGGAGTATGGCTCATATGATCTTATATTTGAATTGTAAATTTTCTAATTTGTCCATAACAGTGTGATCCCCTCCTAACTAAAGTTTTATGTTTGGTTGATATTGGCCAATTAAGAGACATGGAGACTGTATAAAGCAGAAAGAGCTTTAGAAATTATTGATCGTACATTGGAGGGTAGCTATGCTCGCGAGGAAGGGATTAGAGTGATTAAAATTGGTCTTCTGTGCACACAAGCAGCTCCTACGTTGCGCCATCAATGTCACGGGTGGTGTCGATGCTGACAAGTGAGCGAGAAAATCTTCCTTGGCCGACAAAACCTGCTTTCATAGATCTGGATAGTGTGGGCACACCTGACCAGATTAAACGTATTTGGCCTTGGGAAGCAGCAACTTCCGACACCCATTCTGCCGCGGCCGATCCTTCATCGGGCATTGTGGAGCCCAGGTGAAAATCAGAAAATATTTCTTGCCATTATGGTATCTCCGTTTCCATATACTCCCGGAAACAATGGATGACCGTTAGGATTTAAATAACTGTAAGCACTTCACATATACCCAAGTTTATGATGTAAAGCTCGGAGCGGCCTAAAGAAGCAAATCTCCAGTTCAATGACGGTTGAATGATAATTTTTTGAATTGGTGGGAGAACGGCGCGAGTAATCAAACTTTTATTAGTTGGGGAATATATTCAGTGCGTAACAAGATGAAAAGGTCGTTTTTAATTGAAGTGTGTATTTCTATTTGAGGGAGTGACTTTTATTAGCCGGAGAATATATTGATGAATATATTGATCGGGTAACAAGTTCGTTTTTTAGTTAAGTGTGTATTTTTATCTCATAAATTTTTCACAACTAGTAATTATACCATAGGTTGCAAGAGAAACATTGTAAGGCAGGAGGGTCAAAAAGAATAACGTAGAAGATAGAATTACAAATTTTATGCAATTTTATTTATTTAATAATGTTTCATAGAAAAAAATGAAATTTAAACTTCACAAATTTGTGTTATATCATAGATTATAATTGTAAGATTAGTTCATTTATAAAATTACTTTCTCTAGAATTAAGAGAGTACTTTATTGAATGTTTCATCATTTGAATATACATTGTTTATTTTAAATTTGAATGGTTAATCTCAATATACATTTTGTGGCAAGTTCAAAACTTTGAAATTTAAACTTTACAAAATTGAGCTATATCATGGATTATAATTGCAAGATGGGTTCATTGCTAAAATTACTTTCTCTGGAATTAAGAGAGTACTTTATTGAATATTTCATCATTTGAATATACAGTACTTTATTGAATATTAAATCATTTGAATATACATTATCTATTTTAAATCTGAATGGTTAATCTCAATATACCACATATCACCATATATACACTAATTGGCATCCTAATCCAAGAATATTAGATTAATAAAAATTAATTCAAAGAATGAAATGAAATTATAGTACAAGCTAACATGTTAAAATCATATATGTAACAAGATTAGCATAAGCTAACCAAAATCAAAGTTGTGCATTCTATATCTCAATAGATTACCACACAAAAAACCCTACCAAGCTCAAATGCCTGAGCAATTTGGCACCACTTACTATAATAGCCAAACATAAATCATCTATTGTTGTAAAACTAAGATCCAAAATTTACATATTAGCATAGAGACTCATTACAAAGAAGGGATGGATAGTGAATGGAATAGGAATGGGAAGACTAGGAAAGATTGACGATATGAAAAAGAAACCACCATATCCTATGATCCCACTCCTCCAAACATTAATCCACATAATATATGCCTTGCCTTGTCACAACCAACTACGAAAAGAGGCCTTCTCCAGTGAAACATCATAAGCTGGTAGCATATGGAAGAAGAACATATATGAAGAGAGATGTGATATGTTATGCGATGTATATGTTGTCTAGTTTCGAACTGTTCCTTTGCAACATAAATTATTGCCTATAACAATAGGTAATAAATTAATTTAACTTTACAAGAGGCTTACCTAGCCCTACCTAAATGGAGACCCCCAATTTCATGAGGTATGTGCCTTGTGAGTGTATTATATGATAGGGCTAGCTGTAGTAAACATTTCCCAAGAGTTGCATGTATACTACTCGATAATTGGTTCAAAGCAAGATTTAATTTTTCTAGCTGTTGGAGGTGACCAATGGATTTCGAGATTATTCCACAAACATTATAATTATTATGTTTAAATATTTATTATTTTTATGATCAAATCGAGATTGAGATGTTTAGTTTAGAAGGGATCGTATAAGTGGGCATTTATGATCTAGAGAAATATATGCTCTAAGTTGTGCTCAGTGGTACACCTCTCAGACCTCTCCAAGCACTTATAATGTTTAACATTGAAGGAAGCACATCAAAACAAATGCTAAGTATTAATTGCTAAAACTAAATTGCAAAGAATTTTTTCTAGTGACAGACCTCTCAAGGGCCATTTTGCTGACATAAGGAAGCCATGTGTAGTGGCTAACCTTCTAGGCCAGTTATAATGTTGTCTAACATATTACAAGAAGCAACTTTAAAAGGATACATAGTATTAATTTCCCAACTAAACAATATAAAAGTTGGTAAACCTATGTTTGTAAAAACTAACATACGTCGCAAACCTAAGACATATTAGGTTGTGTTAATGCCAATTGTAAAAACTACTTGCAAGTGAAAAGGCTACAAATGAATTCTACCAAATAATTTGTTCCATGAAAAAAAGTTATATTGTCAATTATGTTTAATTAATTCAGCTTCTAGAAGAAATGAACTATCAATTCGAGAAGCCAAAACTTAACTTTCCTTTTGTACTACAAAATTGACTTGAATTGGTGGTTCTTCCAAGGATCTTATTGTTCATCCAACAGATCTATATTTTATACAAATATACCAAAATTTAGTTAATTATATTGGGGAAACTATCTTTTCTTTCGAAGTGATTCTTCATTGTTGTTTTAATTTATTCCAGGTATTTTAAATTTGTTGAAAAATAAAAAGCATAAATTGCGAAACACTTCACCAAATTAAGGCTTTGCGAGGCTAAACAAAATGAAAAGAAGAAATGTTGAATTTAGCGTTTGTTGCACTGTATCGCTTGAAATAGATGTGATGATATAGAGAATTTCATGTGAGAACACATCACATTGACATAGAAACAAATCTTCATTATAAAATAGGAGCAACCAATCTTTTGAAGAATATAACAACATTGTGAAAGGAAAATTGTTTAAAAAACTCTGCAAATTCTTTGCAAATGTTCATTCCATATGACACTTAATGTGTGTTGTTTAGGAATTTTTTTGTAATGATATATTCAAAAAATGAGAACTGAAAATTAATTAACGGTACAAAATAAATGCTGGAAAGGGCATGGGTCAATTGATATCTTCTTAAAAGCACTATCTATTTTCTACATCATGTCACAAATAAAGTTATACCTGACAGGTAATATCTTCAGCTATAGGATTGGTACCACCAATATGAAGCTGCAAAGAAGATTTCAACTCCACAAAAGAAAAGTGCAGCCAATAAAAAGAGATTAACTTTGATATGCAAAATTATGATGTAAATATAGCTAATATATTCTTAAGGAATTTCAAAGGTTGGTAACAACATAGTACTAAGGGACTTTCTACTAGAGAAAAGGTAGCATTGTCATGATATTCTTGATGTAGCTTACTAGAGAACATGGTATCCAACATAGTCTAGAGGGATTTCCAACATGGGTTGAATAATTTGAAGCGTCGACTCATAAATAGGTACAAAAATAAATAAATTAAATCAAGTAAACAAAATAAAAAGAAATACATAAGTACAAAAACTCAAGATTAGGTAAACATGGAAAACAATTTTTGATTAGTAATTAATCACCAGGTAAAATTCCATTGATTATTTTCCGCACGAAATTCAAGCATCTCATTTGCAAGTTGTAAACAATCCATCTTGAGATCTAACATACCTAAATGTTGGGGGAGCACTTTAGTTTGAACCTTGGATTTTGCCAAAATCATCTTAGAATGGTGGGAAATCAGGGTGATTGCAAACTCCAAAGTTTCGGCCACCCTTGCTAGTAGAAGCCCAAAATCCTCCTCTGTATCTCGTACATTATACTCGTTGACTTTGATATTATATTAAATATGATTGAGAAAATGAAAAATTTCATTCCTTAATATAATTCCACTGCTTGCAAATTCACCCCGACCGATCTTAAATATATTTGGCTTGTCCCTCTTAGCAACATTCTTACTCCAAACATCATTAATATCTAGATTTAGAAACATTCCCATTCCAAACATCATTAATATCTAGATATGAGTATTGATGCCAAATATGCAGACTACATTATGGAAAGATTGCAGACACGACGAGTTTCGTTGTGAAGATCTCCAATGAAGTGAGGACCAGACGTAGTGAATTGAACTTTCCACATCTAAGATGCTCTAGGTATTAAATCAGTTAGTCTCCATTTGTTCTATGACGATCTCAATATGATGCCAATTTTCCTCTGCAACACATCTCTCCATTATGACTACACACCTCCATAAACTCTTAATTAATGCAGATCCTTTATATTGTGCTACTAGATTGAAGGAATGAACTCAGGTCAATAACCAATGCTTACCACTCCACTCCCCGTAAACATATTAAGGCTCATATAAATTTTGATCATTATGGGATTGATTTGATTATAAAATCAGCATTATCAACTTTTAATATTCCTTGTTCCAGTTGTGCTTGGTAATTGGGCAAGACATTGGCTTCCTTATTAAGGTCTCTCTTAATGTGGAAGAATTCAATCTGATCCCATTTGTCCGTAGGAGGAACTGCTCATTATTTCCTTGAAGTTTAATCACTTGTTGGATCACTATCATAGAGTCTCCAAAAAGTGATGATTGGTGAAGACTTCTGGAGGAAACCATTTCCAAACCTTTCCAAAGCACAAGAAATTCAACTTTTATTTCTTGAAATTTTTAGCGTGTAGAAAAATTGAATCACTATTTCTTCTTCAAGGTGAAATGATATGGATAATGTTACATGATATGTATATGTGGTAAATCTATAGGTTATAATATGCATTATCAAACTCATTAATATATAGTCATCCCACATTGTGTGACAAATGAGAAGGAAATGATCCTTTGGCAACTAATAAGGATGTTGGCAAGCTAAGAGAGATTGAAGTTTAACAAAAACCAAGGTGAAGAGACATTTTTATAATTCCATATTTAAAATATAATTTTAATGCTATATTTACTAACAAACTAAGTTGCATGATTATTAATAATAAACTATATTGAAATATGTATAGATGGATGGTATGAAAGATATTTAAAATAAATTTGAAGATTATAGGTTTAACTATATGCATAATTTAAATTATAAGTTAATTGTATAAATGTAAGAAAAATAAAGAAATAAATAAAAAACAATAATTTAAAATCAAATTATAATTATTTATTTTTTAATTTTTTAATTTTAATAAAAATGTATTTTTACATATAAATACTTTACTAGATAATATTATAATGCACAACATACACACTATTATAAAATATAGTTAAAAATAAATATAATGTATGTGAATATTGTATTATAAATTTATAAAATATTGATCGTTGTTATAAAAATTTACATTTTAAATATCATATAATTAACATTATTTTGTATTATATTTTGAATAAACTTTTAATTTCCAAGGGGAATTCTACCAGCATTCACATTTTCTTTCTTTGGTTAGCAAAGGGAGAATGTGTAATATGTCAATAACATCCATAATACTATGTTATATATATTTTGAAATTTGGAAAATAATGCTATGAATGCAGGATTAAACATGAAAATTGTGTTTACGATTTGTTATCATGTAGGGTCACGACAAGTTGACAATATGGTCACGACAAGTCGACACTAGGGCATTATAAAATAGAACATGAAATGGTTACAATCCTTTTCATTACTGTAACACATTAAAATGTATGAACCTCGAAGATCTTCCTAAAATTATGAGGTCTGGTAAATATGACTTATGCCTAAAATTAAAACATGTGCCTACGACGGAGCCCAAAATTTGTATTGATTAGTTAATATTTGAATAGGGCGTGATTGTAATATTAAATGAGGGGCATATAAAAACCTCAAAAACTTAAGCTTTTAACACACAAACATTTTTCTAAGAAACCAATTTTTCGCTTTGTTCACATTCTAAACGTTTACTTGTTACCACATAGAATGTGACACAATGGAGTAATGCAATAAGCGTTGGCTTGTGTCATTTCTTGCCACCTAAATCAACGTCGCACCAGTGACTATCCTTCACTATTTCATGCGAAATATGCAATGAATCAAAATCAAAATTAGCATTGTTGATATTATTGGCAGTGGCATTGTTACGATTTTGAACGCAGGGAGCTCCATATCCCTGCATGCATTCACAGATTGGTAAGAGGCGACAAACAAAGTTTTGCTCCAATTTGTTTTAACCCTTCCTCATGTGACCCCTTTAATTTTTCCCCATTCTAAAGGCTGAAGTGGAGTACTCAGGCATGGGATATCTACAGATTCTTCAATGTTCTTGAACGCCCTGATGGACATAGAATCTATCGAAAACCTGCTTACAAAATGAAAAACATATCATAAACATATAAATAAAAAGTCTGAAACAAGATTAAGCAATCGCACAAAAACATACCAATAACACCACTAAAACCATTCAATTGTTGTCATCGGATCATAACGTGGGTGCTCCACTGCTCAAATTTGGAGCAGAGCCAGTAAATCTACCTCGTTACTCCACTGCCCAAATCTCACGCAGAATCAATGAAGCTACTTCGCTGCTCCATCGCTCAAACCTAGGCCATAAACTCTGACCTACTCAAATCGTGTCCCCAAAAACGCTAGATATCTTGGGCAGGGAAATCAATGTTATTTCAATGGCATTTCATGGTAAAAAATAATGGCATCTTCCTCACAGTCGCGCGACGTGGAGAAATGATCTCTTGCCCATGAAACAATCAACCACCCAGCTGATTCATCAGCCAGATAATGTAAACGACGCTCCTTCATCGATGAGATAATGGAAGCGACCCCATCATCTAACCGCTCAAATGAAGAAGTAGAGTACCTGATGAATTTCTTGGTAATGCTTACTGCAATTAAGAAACCGGTAATTTGATATGGCGCATCTGGATCAGTGGATGTCAAGACTCCAATTACATTAAAAACCCACAATAAAAACGCTGGAACGGCTGAACTGAAAAATTCAGTTGACAGCGTAAATCAAGGAGTCAGTTGACAACGGTCAAACTGAGGGAAACATTTGACTTGTCTGACGTTTGATCCGATGATGAATTACAAAGACACTTAGCATCAGAGGAGTTTTGACTGCAGTTTATTTTAGAGGGAACACTTTACTGCGTAATTAAATATGATGATGGTGTGAATTTATTAAAAAAGTTAAAATATTAAATTTAAAAAATAAAATTAAAAGATTATTAATAAAATTTAAATTGAAAAATTTACTTTTGGATAATAAATTAAATATTAAATCAATTAAAATAAAATGAATAAACTCATAAAGTTAAAAAGTTAAAAGAAAATTCCTGAATATTATAATTAACTATAATTAAATAAATTACAAATTAAAAAAAATATATTCCATAAAAATATAAAAATACTTTAAAACAAAGAGACTTGACATAATAATTTAACCTTAAAAAAATTAATTAATAGGGTGAATAGTTGAAAATTATATATATATATATATATATATATATATATATATATATAATTTTTAATTAAATTTTACAAAAAAAAGTATTTCAAAAATAATATTTTTTAAGCTAAATTTTATATTAAATAAATAATAATAATTTTCATTCTCCGAAATGTGAAAATATTTCGGAAAATTATTAACATTAGATCTCTTTTTTCAAACAATCAAATATATTAAATTTTATTATTAAAGTATTAAAAAAATAAAAATTATAAAATAATATTAGCATTTTTAAAGGTTTAGTAGCTTTTATAGTTTAACCTAACTTATTTCTCTCCAACTAGTAGTTGTCTTTCGTACATGGAATAAAACCAGGCTTCAAGCTAAATACAGTGTGAAAAATTGTTCGTTTAATATAGCATTAATTACATCATAATTCAGACGATATATATGTTCAATAGCTTGAAATTGTCCATTTAATGTAACATTAAATATATTTAATTGAAATTTAATATACATGTTAAATAGTTTGATATAATCAATAATATGATAAGACATTTTTAATATAATTAACAATAATACTAAATATGTGTCAACAAAACTTATGCTATAGAAGTTACAATTGTTACAATTGTACTTTCACAAGTATTTATGATTTTAAAGGTTTAAATGTAGTTTCTAAAGGATGAATATGACTCATAAGATTTAGACATTTAAAACTTGAGTTTATGTTGTTTAATATGTGGAATTCAAGAGTCTCGTGAGTTTTTCAAGGTGCCCAAATTATTTATGTATTTAAAAATTGTGTTTTAATTAACAAAAAATCACATTCTTTCTTGAATTTTTTTTTCATCTATAAGTTAGACTAAATCGTAATGAATTTATGTAAGCATCATAACCATAACTATAAAATTTGCAACATACAAACTTAGAGAGACAAGAGAAAGTAGTGGTTTTACACTTTTACTAGTTACAACATGTGCAACAATATTACAATGTGTTGAAGAAATGGCACATGCTTTTACACACAATGACATAGTTCTCTAAAATGAAATAACTCTTTACATTCTTCACTTAAAGAGAGGTATGAAACATAGGCTCAAATCATCGATGAATGTTATGTATGTGCATGTTTTAAAGTCTCCATAAAGAGTTATGTGGATGGAAGTATTATAACCATCCTTTAGACACCTTTTGTAAACTAGACCTTGCCATAAAACCAACATCAATGAATTCTACAAAATAATATAATTGTGAATGTGAATAGTATTTCATGTACCTTATTTTATTTCCATACTAGTATATATTAATAAATTATTTTTTTCATTTCCAAATTAAATTATATATTTTTACTATACCATATGATAACTAAAGAAAAGAATTTTAATATTTAATATATCATAACCAAAACCAAAATTAATATTTATACCATCATAATAAAAAAAATATCAAATAAATTATACCACACCACAATGTTCATAAAAACAGATAAATCTTAATTAAAAAATCATAAAACATGCTTGAGATAAATGGAAACCCTGAACTAAGCAAAAACAAACTCATCAAACATAAATAACAATATTTTACTAATAAAAACTAAAAAAAATCATAAAATGAATTAAGATTAGAATGTGATAGTGAAAATCCTACCCAATAAAAAATAAATACTAAACTTAATATAAAAATGTGAATTCAAACCTTACACATAATCACTAAAAATATAATATTAAAACCTAAACCATTACCACCCTTCCAAATAGTGTTATGACTTACAATATCCTAAAATATAATCAATACACACTTGTAATAAGCTTAGAAGTATAATAAGCTGAAAATTATAATATTGAATCCTAAACGATTGACACCATTCCAAAATGGTTTTATGAGTAACATTATCCTAAAATATGATTAATGCACACATGCGATAAGTTTCCGTTTTAAATAGAAAGCTGTAAGCTCTCGCAAAGACATCAAACTCACCGGAGGAAAAAATAAAAAATTATGAATTACCATCACATCTAACCTACACTTAAATTGTTTATTATTTTATTGAAATTATATTTCATGCTCAAAAGTCCCATCCTTTTGAGATGGTCTGAAAATTTATACAACTGAAAGTCATCAGTGACAGCCCTCTCTCGACCTAACCACCCTATGAAAGATTCTGATCACATTAGAAAAATAAAATAATCATTGAACTTTATTAGTTTTGAAACAATCTTTTATGTTAGCCGTTTTATAATAATCAGGTTTCAGGGCAACATAATGATGCTTCGGTTGCTCCAAGCAGTAATTTACGTACCAAAACATCACAAATTAAAGGAACAGTAAAATGAAAATATTGGATGATTCACAAACCTTGGCCTTTTCCAGAAAAAGCGGAAGGAGGGTGTGATGGCCATAACGTTTACAGTATGTCAAACAGGCTATATGTTCTATTTAGCTGCAACCATCATGATGTCAAGGAGTTGGTAGCGTTTCACTCGGATGGAAATCGACAGCCTCGGAAGCGGCGAATCCAATGATGCAACAGATAAGTGCTGATGCTTCTTGCATCTCCTTTCCTTTCTGGGCGTTTCATTTTTGTTTCCCGAAGCTCATGGGGATCATATTGCTCAGTATGTAACAACTTTTTGTCGCTTTTTCTTGTTATAAAAACGAAAAAAAAGTGCTGATTCTCAAGTGAAGTACAATTTTTCTGTCCATAATTTCCCATTGTTTCTGGTTTTCATCATCGGGTTCAATAGCCGAAAAAATCCGACGCCTGCAATCCCTTCCACGAATAAGTCGAACGTCCTGTCCTTCCAGGTAGAATGTCACTTAGGAACGTCCATGTCCTGAGAACGACTGGGCTTTGAAAAATGATTATGAGCCTGAAATTTAATTCTGTAATTTCAACCCTTATCCCGATTGCACATTCCCATAACCTACTTACGTGGCTGGTTGGGCCCACCTCTTCATCGCCCTTTACAGATGACGTTTTTCGTTGGAATTGTTTATCGTCGAAAAAACTTTTGCAGTCGGAAGCCTATCATGTATTAAATGTTATGTCTCACATCTGTTACTGGTTCAGCCCCGGATAGTGGGGAGCTCGAGACATTGAATTCACTTTAACCTAAAAAGCGACAGCGCACCGCGGGTCCTACCCTATGCAAAGCAAAGCGACAAGTGTACAGGGAAACGGTTAATGCATTGTGATTTTAGGTAAGGAAATATTTATCATACCCGATCATGTGGTTGGCTTGCGAACATTCGCTCACCCGAAGGCCATTGATTGAAATTTGTATTCAAAATTTAAAGAACAATTAGTATTCTATGGGAATAGTATTGATTTATGGAAAAATATTAGAATTTTTTTCATTTATTTAATTAGTATTATTTACCATTTTAATTATTATTAATACTATGATAGTTGTTAATAATTATCTTAGATTTTTTTTTAAATTTATAAAAAAAATTGATAAATAATTTTATTTTATTCATTAATTTTTTATAAAATTTAAGTTTTTTCTTCAATTTCTTAAAAGTTATTATTGCACAACATTTTACATCCAAGTATGGGGCTTTGTGGAATTCCTTTATCTTATTATGGGTCCAATATGTAATTCCTTGAGTGTGTCTATTTTAAAATAAAAATAAAATATTTTCTAAATAAAAGACAATGTCCACCATGATTAAAAAACAAAAATGAAGATACTTATTTGGTTAGTGGTTAGTTTTAACTTTTAATTAAAAGTATTATAAAATATCAATAACCTTATTCTCAGGCAACTCAAAAAATGTAAAAAAATGTGGTAATAATATTTCACTCACACTCAACCATCAATAAATTATTTGGATGTTCACTTGAAATAATATCATTTTATATGGACTTTGGAAAAAGTAAAAGTAGTATATATATATTTTTTCCAAGAGGCCAATGCCAATATTAGAGAGATGAGAATCAAGTTGACATGTGTCCCCTTTAATAAAACATAAAATATTTTTTAAATAAAAAAATATTGTTCACTTATAATTAAAAATTAATATATATATATATATATATATATATATATATATATATGATTAGCGTTAATAAAAAAACCTTATAAAATATCAATAATATACTTTCATTGGATTCATTTGGTTTGTTGTTGATATTACAACACAAAATATGTTGTAAAAATAGTTCTCACTCTCAAGCATAAATATAACCTTTAGATATTAATATGAAATAACACAATTTTATATCATCTTTAAAAAATAAAAAGTTTAAAAATATTGAAAAAATATATTTTAAGTTTGGAGTGTGCTAAAGATATATATTCTTATATTTTTAAAAATATTTCAATATAGATAAATTATTTACATAGACATACTCACTAATTTATTTTATTTTAATATCAAATCTATATATAAAGCATATATAAAACATTTAGATGTTAATTTAATTTTATATTAGTTTCAAAAAATAAAGTAATTAAAAGAATTTAAAAAATTATATTTCAAGTTTTGAGTATGGAGAAAATGTATAATTCTTATCATTTTTTAAAATATTTCAATAATTAAACTACCATACTAACTAATTTAATTTATTTTAGTGTCAACTCTATACATAACTGAAAGAAAGAATATAAATACATAAACACTTAATATAAAATTAATATGTGGAATATAAAAATTATTAAAAAAATAATAATAAAATGAGTTATAAATAAAATAGTTCAATAAAAAAAATATGATTAAAATTTTTCAAGTAGTTTCACTATTTTATATTTTAGCTCCTTTTAGGTATGTTTCTCAATCATTTGAAATCTAGTAAAGATTTCTTGGAATTGTAAGTTTAAGTTGTGTAGCCTACACAATCCAAGTGTTCAAGGAGATTTTCAAGGTGTTGAATCCATTTATATGTTAGAAAACTCAATTTAAACAATGAGAGATATTATATTACAATCTAAAAGAAATACATACCCCCAGATTTAGTCCTTAGCATTCATTGATAGATCCATGGTTAAAATAAATTTACACCGGTGAATATTGAAACCATTTTATTTTACTAAAGGGAATATATTAACTATTTTCTATATTTCTTATCAAATCCACGAAAAACATTGATATTTAAATGTATACATATATTACTCATTATTTTAAATAGATAAACACACACACACATATATAGCATAACTTCTCTCATTATAAAGAATAATAATAATTATTTGGTTTTAAGGTTATAGTCAAGCTACTAGTGTGTGTACTCATTGGGGATGCTTAGAAAGAGAGAATGTCATGCCTCTAAGTGGAATATGGTTTCTCCTATAATGACTTGCATTGTATGGATGAGTCCTAAGTCCTTGCTAGTGCGTATGGCATGAAAATAAGGCCCTTGAGTCCTAAGTGAATCTTCTAAGAACCAAGAGACATGAGCAAGACCTTAAGCCACACAACATGCCTTGTTTAGGATATCATCTTATTAAAGTGGGATATGGATATTGATATGAGTTTTTTCGCACTAGGAATGAGTATGAGATGATGGTCAAAGAAGAAGTTAGGTATTTTCACCATAACTTAAGTCACTTGAGCTAATGGGCCATGATACCATAACAAAGACACCTAAAGTGGATATTTGTCATACAAGGTGGATATGGACATGAATAGATTTTTTTTGTATTGTGGGGATGTGGGTATAGAGGCTTTAACCATAATTAAGGTAAGAAAATAAGAGATTACACCATAAATGAATCTCTAAGTGATCTGAAATGGAGCACATTAGTAATGTTTTTCTAATTCCCCATTCAGAATAAAACAAAAGATGTTTGTCATTTTCTTATCATGCGCTTAAGGATTCATCATGTTTGCTTATTTAATTGATTCCCACGAGAGTTTCTTATGTAAATTTTATAAAAAAATTAACATAAAACATATGCTGAACAACAAAAAAATAACAACAAAGAACATCAAAATACAACACACAACACAGAGATTTGATGAGGAGTTCACCCCTCTTGGGCTACGTCTCCTTGGTCCAACTTCCAATGCTTGGGCCTCTCTATTATGCTAAAAATTTAAAAAAAAGTGTGTTTAAAATGCTCAAATGCCTCTGAAACCTGTCTCGATTAGTTGAGAATACTAAAAAATGGCTATCTAGCCTCTTTTTGCATCCAATTTGGATAAGAACTAAAGAAGTTATTTCTTCTGCTAGTTCTCCCACTATTTGTCCCATAAATTTCTCCAAAACCGACATAATCCTACAAAGTCACTCCAAAGTCCGCTAACTGAGAGAGAATTTGGCTGCATCATGGGCCATAACCTGTCAACTGTATCGCAAATCGCGATTGGCAAGGTTTGGCAGGCTGAAGGTCGTGTTAACATGGCATAATGTTGTGATAGCGATATCATGAACCCTGATGGGAGTACAAAATATGGCTCATAACATCTTGCGTACGGGGTCTTATCGCTCTATGAACTCATCACATTTCTCTATCGATGCATAATCCCTATATCATATATATATTGGCAAGTACAACCCTGACTGTGTCAAGGGCCAATTCTATAACTCCTCCTTTCTTGCGATTACGATATGTTATATCACAAATCATAATTGGCACTTCCTGAGGGCTAATTCTTAACCCGATCCACCTACGACCTATGATATGCGAGAGCCAATGGCAGCATGCCACTTAACACCTCCTCATTCGATGGGTCCTTTCCACATCATCCAATCTTGCCATGCAGACAAGTCAAACATGAACTTTGACTTGCTCTAACTTTTGCATATGAGATAGGATTTGAGTGTCGTTCACACCATTGGATTTAGAATGATGAGATCTTCAATCTGAATCTGAGTTTAAAAAAACTCTGACACTTTGATTTTTGAGCATAAACTTGAGCACCTGATCACTCCTCCCCGTTGTAAGCCTTTTGGACCCCAAAAGATTATATTTAGTTATTTAACTAATGAGGGTATTGTTCCCTCACCTTCCCCTCTTCAATCCATTTGGTCTTTGATGGATTTGAACCTTTGAGACCCACTTGAAGATAATCAAATTTTCCCCTCTTTGATGACCTCGTTCTTGTGTCAAGTATGGTGTCTAGCTGAATCTCATCAAGAAATTTTGGAGAAAAATCTTCAATTGATGGAATTTATACACTTTCTCCTTAATCTTCAATCAAAGGAGGCTCATACAATCTCAAATTTTCAACATTAACAATGCAATAAATTTTCTTATATGAAGGCAAATCAAGCTTGAAAGCATTATTACCAATGTTTTCCAAAATTTTTAATTGACCATAACATATTGGTTTCAACTTTTTACCTTCACCTTGAAGCATTTCCTTACTAATGTAAATCCTAACTTCATCACCTACTTCAAATTGATGATCCACACGATGCTTATGATGCCTTGTCTTATACTTGCCTTGACTCTTTTCTAGTTGTTCTTCAACTGTTTGGTGAATCAACTAAATTTGTTGAATGAATTTCTTTGCTCTATCTATGTCTCTATGTCCATCTACAACTACATATTTCTCAAAGATGAAATCCAAAGGTGATTTAGGCAAATAACCAAGACATGCCTCAAAAGGCAAAGTTAGAGTAGAAGAGTGTTTTGCTTGGTTGTAAGCATGCTGAATATAATGCAACTATTAATCCCACAACTTAGGATGTTTGCTGCAATATCCTCTTAGCAAATGAATAAATGTCTTATTAACCACTTCAGTTTGACCATTTGTTTGCGGATGGAAGGTTATACTTTTCTTAAACTTGGTGTCCATCAAGTTCCATAAGTTTGACAAAAAATTCCCAATAAATCAGGAATCACGATCACTTACAATAGAAGTAGGTAATCTAAAATGAACCCATACATTTTGAAAGAAAAGTTGAGTTGTTTGTTCAACTGTAATTTTTTTCTTACAAGGCATTAATATGCATATCTTGCTGGACCTATCCACACCTATGTACAAATAATCATGACATTTTCTTGATAAAGGAAGACCTCCTACAAAATCCATAGAAACACTCTCCCATGGACGTGAAGGCACTAGAAGTGGTGTGTACAATCCTAGTTTCCTATTACTAGGCTTACTGACCGCGCGTAATTAAAAACCTATGACAAAACGTGACACACTTTCAAGCATACGAGGGCAGTAAAAATACCTCCAAAGATTTGTCATTGTTTTACTTACACCAAAATGTCCAGCAATAAGAAAAGTGTGTGCTTCCCTTGTGACATTTGCTCTCTCTCCCCGTGGAACAAAATTTTTTCCCAAATGATACAATGGATTATCATCTACATGGTAGTCTAATTCCTTAACTTGGTGGCCTTGACTCAAGTTTGAATATACCTCTTGAAAGTCAACACCATGTGCTTATTGTTCAACATAACTTTAAGGAAAAACAGAATCATTCTTGAGTAAAATGACTACACTAACAACTGGCCTAGAAAGAAAATCAATGACTCTATGATAAATACCTTTCTTATACCTGATTACCAAGTGGAATTGTTGTAAGAATCCCATCCAACGAAAGTGCCTTGATTGTGCAATTTTGTTTGAGATTGTAGATATTGCAAAGGTTGATGATCAGTGTGAATAATGGTTTCTTTTCCCATCACGTAATGCTTCTATTTCTTCACACTTCACACCAATGCGTAAAGCTCCTTATCATATGTGTGATAGTTAATAACAACACCATTAAAAATCTCAGAATGAAATGAAATGGGCTTACCATGCTGTAAAAGAATTGCACCCATGGCGTAGTCAATAACATCTGTTTGTATTTTAAATGGTTGTTTCAAATCCAACAATGCTAAAACTGGGGCTAAACTGATCTTCTATTTTAAAGCATCGAATTATTTTTTTGTTTTCCAAAAAATTGCTTTTGAATTGATGCAAATGTTGTTGATGTAGATGACAACTTCATTAATTTGATTGGATATTGATGTAGAATCGTCTTTGACAACTTGATTATGTATTGTTGCTTCTTGATTTGTTTGTACTTCGCTTGATTACATAAGCTTGAATGAAAATGATTATGTGCATGCAATTCGCTAATTTTTTGTGTGCTACATGTGTACGATATTAAAAGGATACCACATGAAGGTTAGTGTCAAAACTAGACACAAAACATAAACAATATCAAGAATCATGCACGATCACAAACACTTTCACAATGTACCTAAGATCCCCTTATTCAATTTTGGGCGAATCTAGGACGCTTCAACACCACACAAAAAATATGTCTTTATTAAGTATTGAAGTACATCAATCTTCACAACATTGTGATTGAAATTTCTCAAACAATGAGAATTCCAAGCTAACAAATTCTTGAAGCAACTTCTCTTCCAAATTAAAAATAACTTTTCAAACCATGAGTTACAACCTTATCACTCCAAATATTTATAAATCACACCTTATCACTCCAGAATTCAAAATACTTTCACCTTGTCATTCCACAAATCATCAACCTTATTCACCTTTATGACTCCCAAATAAAAATTTATTTATCCACTCCTTATCTCTCCCCAAAAACACTATAATTAAAAAAATACACTTTTCAATTTCAATTTCTGCTCCACTTAACTTTCACATCAACCCTCACTTTGACTTTTGAAAACCAACTTCAATTTAAGCTTTTGACTCATCCCACACTTTTACAAGGATTTTATTTGTAAAAAAAATGTTTTCTCAAATATGGCAAGCGAAAAATAGTTTAGACCTTTTAAATGAACATGGATTTGAATGTTGCTTCAATCAAAGCTACTTCAAGTGACTGTTGATTTCTATAGTTCGAATTTTTCCTAGATGGACCTATCGGCATTGGACAATGAGATGAATATAAGAGTTACTTGATTCACAACTTGTGAATGATGGATGCTAAATTGTCCATCGCTATGGCTAGAGTGGACATGATTAAATCATGTCTCAAAGCCCTTCGCCAGATATCTGATCAGGTACTTGAATCAATTTTTTTACTTAGATGATGGTTTAGTAGAGACATTTCAATATATTGGTGGGCTTTCGGTACTGTTGGAGCTTGGAGCTTGGGTTGTTTGTAGTCTAGAGCATGCATCACCCCTTGACATTGCTGTTTGTTGGCATGAAACATCTAATGCACCAGCTCAGAAGATGGTGATTATGACGTCACATCATATCCGATCTTGTTGAGCTTCAAAGCGAAACGTTCCGTGTAGATCGCCGAAATTAAAATGCAAATAACTCAACTTCTTAATATGGTCAGAATATGGCTCAGCGCCTTCAATGTAAGGGTTGTTTGATAGAAAATTCAAAGAATAAAGTGACCCAGTCATGTAATGGTGTAGAAAACGGAGAATCGAAGAAGAACCCACTCCAGAGCTTTCGACAATGGATGCTCTTCGATTTCTCTTTCTCCTATTGTAGTTTTAGGTGTTTGATGCGCTTCCTCAGAAATGGAAAATTAACATTCACTATACTTCTTGCTTCCATAGAAATACTGTTTAGGTCATGTGAGTAATGGCCATCATGGTGCTGCATTCAAGCTTCCTCCAGATCCGATCTAATCTAGGAGAGAAAAACTCACCAAAATATGCCTTCGAGTTCGCTGCTCTTCCTCTAATCCGAAAATTTATATCTGCAATTGATATGAACTAGGATACTACTACTGCAGGTGTTTTCACGGATGGGCTCCATGGAATGTGTTATAAATACTACTAAGAATCTACTTCATCTGTATTCAATCAACTTATTGTCGATGTAGCCAATAATTGGCTTCTTGGATTTTAAATGCCTTCCACATAATATAAGAGCTCCATGAAATTGCCTCAAAGTCTCAATATTAATCGCCTTAGCCTGGACGTAAAAATTAGTTTTAACTCAACAGAGATTTAACAATCTTGATCTTATTGTTGAAGCCTCAATTGGTTGAATAATATAAGAAAGTGTTGCTCAGGCACATAATATATAAAGTTGAGCTCTGCACCATTTGTATGAGCACTAGCCTTTCCATCAAGTAGCACTAATTCACCATCAATCCACAGTGGATTATGAAACCCAACTTTGCTCTGATACCAAATAAAGAAATTTGATAAACAACTAATAAAACACTCATAAAATAAATAGCAGAAATATACAAATCAGGCATGGAGGAAAAGGCTTGAGAGCCTCACTGTATTATATTCCTCACACTCACAATGTAATGTACAAATAATGATAATAGTACAAATAAATACATGAGGAAGTTTGTATCAAGATAGTACGTCTATCTTGGACACTATCGTTGAGAAAATATCTCAACCAAACACTAATCTAGAGCCTGATTAGTTGGAGAGAATATCTCAACCAAATAAGCCTAAACTAACTCCTAACCATGAGGAACAAACTCAATCTAGAAACGTAGGATTAAATCCTAACTTTCATGATTTTAATTCATTTAATTATTTGGACTTAGAATTTTTTTAACATATGAGAGAAAGGCTAACATCATTCTTTTTCTTGATCATAAGGAGCACGAGATTCTTTTTGGAATTGACCAGTCACGTCATTTTCCCTGCACTTGCCAAGGATATATTAAGCTTCCTACAATGGGATCTCATAATATATTCCACTCCCTCTTTGAAAAAATGATATTTGTTCTCAATGACCTTCCTGTCATACAGATACGATCTTCCCAACACACACCTTCATAAGTTGGAAGAATTAGACATTTAAGAATGGAATAAACACAGTTGGGCCCTCAAGTCATCTATTCTTGCATTAATACAACCTAAAATATTAGAGCATCCTTGTGGAGAGGTCAGGCTCATAGTTTCTTCTTGCCACATTAGGATCATAGATTTAACATCACCATTACTACCTTAGAATAATGATATCATGAGAGAGATATTGTAGCTGATAGTAGAAGCCCTTCAACAGTTGAACAACATCATGCTTCCTACTTTTTAGAAGTTGGACATGATTTTAAAACTCATGGCAGAGTCTAGCTTTGGCACCTCTATGCTAAATTTGGAATGCGACGACTTAATCTTTCCGTTACTGAAAAAGATTTCACACCAACATTCCATCAACTCATTCAGACTGTGTCAAAAAAACCAAGAAAAATATTGTGTTTCTATTCTTAGAAGGAGATGCTCACATCTGCAAGATACTAAGATCAAAATTGATAACAATTTGGAGGAAGGAACCAAAGATATCACCATCTTCATATGATCTAGTCAAGAAGTTGGTCAGGAAAAACAAAAAAGTGCTCAGAAGGGTGCTAACTAGGAAGGAGTTGAGAAGGATTGATGGAGGAAGCAAGAACAAAACATGCAACAAGAATGAACTAAGGAGGAGAGGACTATGGTTTATCTACAAGGGACCTTTAACCCTTAACCATTCATGTCCAAGTGATAGGAAGGAGGCAACAAAGACAGAACAAGAGGAGATTCCTTCATATTGTGGGGAGTCTCCTGTAGTTGGGTCTATTCATTTTTAGGATGGAGAGTAGCAATGCGATATTATTCAGGGAGACTTACAGGATAACAAGCATTTGTAAGTGCATGAGGAAATTCTACCTAATGGTGTTAATGAGGTAGATTCGTATAAAAATGAGTCCATATGTCTCCATGGGGTGTCCATAAAGAATATGAATAGCCAAGTATAGATAATAGTGCACTAATGCATCTATGTTCGACAATTGAAGAGGCTGAACAACATATTGTCTTCATAGATGGAGGAGGCCAAGGAAATTTGAGTGAGGAGCTGGGAGTAGTGAATGGTCATGATGAGAATGATCATGAGGAGTAACATGACAGAAATAATGTTCAAAGTGAACCATTCCTAGAGAGTTGGTCAAAGGTTCAAGTTGAAGTTGTGGTCATTGGGCATCTAGTGCAAACATGTACAAAGACATTTAGCAGGGTACCAAAATCACAAGTAAAGAACTTTCATGGAAATATCATGCATTTCGAGACACATATTATGATGTTGAAGCAGTGTGTCTAGACAACACGATACATAATCTTAGAGGAGAATATAAAAATTGAGGAGCTCATAGGCATATGTGTTGAGTGAGCGATGAAGTTTTATAGTGTAGAGGAATGTCTCAAGTCCCTCACAAGGCAGCATGAGGAATATATTTGGGAGTTCCAGAGTAGCCCTCTATAGGAGTAGATAGATAAAGCTTGCAAAACTACCAACTTGCCTTTATATATCGGGGAGAACAACGAAAAGTTCTCCAGATGGGTCATTTTGGGACAGAGCGGAGCAGCATGAGTTGAGCAGTAGGTAACATCAGAATAGTAGACTTATTCCATGTGCAACCATTCATGCATTATATCCTTCCCACGGGATGGATTGGCGAGAGATTATGAGTTGGAAATATATTGATGGGATGATTCCTAGGAGGATACCCATAACCAAGGGCATATTGTGGCTTGGGCCCTTAAGCAGAAGCAATGATGGAGGGTTGAGATTGTATCATAAGCCACAGGTCCCAGGACTTAGGTGACATTGGGATCCATGTGAATCTATTGAGGGTAGGATTTGCCGAAGGATTGTTCAAGATCCAAGGATCGAAGGATCCATTCAGGATCATTTAGCATGGAGCCATGGCGACACTGGACAAGATAGAGATTATTCTACAGGCTAGTTTCTACCAACAATTTACAGGAAAGAAACAAGAGAACACGCAAAATACAGAGAAAACGACTCTGGTATCAATGAGAATTATCAATTATCCTAGCATTGTCCAAACCCTAGCCCACAAGCTGGTCTATATAGCTAAAATTCGTCCAATAGGGAATTTTACCAAAATTGGCAAAATCCCAATAATCACGCCAAAAATTAAATACACACCAAAAGAAATAGTCTACCAAAAATCTGGCCCAAATCGAGTCAAAATCACTTCCTAAACAATAAATGAAAAATTACCATAAAAGGAAAAGAAAAACTAAAATTAAGGATTTGGAAAGGAAAGCGGTGGAATTTGAGGTCAAAAACGATGCCCACTGAGCGTAACTGGGTGGCCACGATGTGCTCGCCGAAAGAGCTTTACGGATTGGGGTCATATGCACAATTCTGATACTTGTAGCCAAATTTATGTCCAAAATACCGAAGCACACTCAAACTTCCCCCAATTAGGGAAAAATCAATGTTTCCTTCCATCTTTGCACTGATCTGCCAGCTCAAGGTGTCTCAGCGCCATCAATGTGCTATCTAACAGCTCATCATCCTCTGGCTTGGATCCTCCTGCATCAGTCGCCCCGGGTTGGAAAGAACTCGTCCTCGAGTTCACAGTAGTGTCATCAAGATCCCCAAAACAAGGACTTAGGTGCTTCACATTAAATACATCAGAAGTCCTCAAATGACTAGGGAGGTGCAATCTGTAGGTGTTATCATTGATCTTCTGCAGTATCTCACAGGGTCCAATCTTCCACTCCTTAAGCTTATTATACTCCCTAACAGGAAAGCGATCATGAGTTAATACTACCCAAACAAAATCACCAACATCAAAAGGTACCTGACGACGATGACTGTTTGCTTGAGCCTTGTACTTGGCATTGCTCTTGTGAATAGCCAGTTTAACCTACTCATGTATGCTCCTAAGATGTTCAGCGATCTCATATACCTTAGGGTTCAGATGACCTACTCGTGGAATAGGAGCTAAGTCCAGCACCCCGGATGGATTCTCACCATAAACAATCTCAAATGGGCTCAGTCCTGTGGTTCTGTTCTTCAACCTATTATATGCGAACTCTGCCTGAGGTAATGCCAAATCCCACTGCTTGGGCTTAGTTCCTGCCAAACACCTCAAAAGGTTGCCCAAACTTCGGTTCACCACCTTGGTTTGACCATCCATCTGGGGGTGGTAGGCACTGTTGAAATTCAACTGTGTCCCCAGCTTGTCTCATAAACTCCTCCAGAAATGACTAATAAACTTGGTTTCATGATCTGAAGTGACTGATCAAGGAACACCATGTAATCACACAATTTCCTTGAAGTAAAGATGGGCGATCTGGGCAGCATCCATTGTCTTCCTGCAAGCTACAAAATGGGCCATCTTGGGAAACCTGTCAACCACAACCAAAATGGAATCTGAGGCCCATTGTGTATGGGGCAAACCCAGCACAAAGTCCATACTGAAATCAAACCAAGGGCCTTTAGGAACAGGTAAAGGAGTGTACAGGCCCACATTAGTGAGAATTCCCTTGGACCACTGACACACATAACCACGCTCCACATAATGGGTCACATCACTAGTCAACTTGGGCCAATAATAATCAGAAGATATCAAGGCCAAAGTCTTATCCCGCCCAAATAGACCCTCGCTATGAAGTTCACTGATAATATGCTGCCTGAGTGAGCAATCTAGAATGCACAACTGTAATCCTCGAAATAGATAATCATTATGCACGACAAAATCATGTTGTTTACCATCTGTTACCTCCTGAAATATCCTCCTGAAGGAAGGATCCATTGCATACATATCAGTGAATGTATCAAACCCTGCAACTCTGGTGCTCATGGTGGTGAGGAGTAACGTGCGATGGCTCAGGGCATCTGCAACTCGGTTCAGGCTCCCTGCTTGGTGTCTCGGTGTAA
Organism: Pinus tabuliformis; assembly: GCA_031772625.1. Lineage (NCBI taxonomy): Eukaryota > Viridiplantae > Streptophyta > Pinopsida > Pinales > Pinaceae > Pinus > Pinus tabuliformis. The sequence goes on along the minus strand of CM062818.1, from coordinate 632,983,424 downwards.
ATGTGAACACTTGTAAGTAGGCCACCCACTTGTCATGCCACCTACTCAACTTGTGTTGGCCATTGATGTACTTCAGAGCCTCATGATCTCTGATAAGAATGAACTCCGTTTGTACTAGATAGTGATGCCAATGCTTTAGGGACTGGACTATGGCATAGAACTCCAGATCATAGGTGGAGTAATTCTTCTTTGATCCAGAGAGCTTTTCACTGAAAAAAGCTATGGGACGCCCTTCCTAACTCATAACAACACCAATACCAATTCCAGAAGCATCACAATTTACCTCAAACACCTTCTCAAAATCTGGAAGTGCCAAAATTGGTGCCTCTGTCATCTTCTGCTTGACCAATTGAAAACTAGCATCTGCTTCCTCACACCACTAAAAATCACGACCCTTGAGGCACTATGTGATAGGAGCAATCAAAGTGCTGAAATTTCTGATGAACCTGCGGTAGAAGGATGCCAATCCATGGAAACTTCTGACATCATGCAAGGTCTTTGGCTTGGGCCATTCCAAGACCACATCTATCTTCGACTGATCTACCTGAACACCATTAGTAGACACCACAAAACCAAGGAAAGTGACAGAAGTAGTGAAGAAGGAACACTTCTTTTGATTGACAAATAGGCACTCTGTCCTCAGCATATCAAGAACTACACGGAGGTGGTCAAAGTGTGATGCCCATGTCTGGCTGTAAATGAGAATGGCTCAAAGTAGACAACCACGAATTTCCACATGAAAGGCCGTAGAACTTGATGCATAAACTTCATAAAATTATTGGGTGCATTGGATAGTCCAAAAGGCATGACCATCCACTCGTACAACCAATGTTGTGTCTTGAACGTTGTCTTCCACTCAACTCCAGGCCTGATTCTGATTTGGTGGTATCCACTCTTAAGGTCAATTTTTGAGAAGACCTTAGAACCAGACAACTGGTCTAACATATCATCTAGGTGGGGAATTGGAAACCTGTACTTCACTGTAATTCTGTTGATTGCTCCGCTGTCTACACACTACGCCAAGAGCCATCCTTCTTTGGCACTAACAGGGCAGGAACTGCACATGGGCTCATACTCCCACGGATATAGCCCCTCTCCAACAACTCTTCCTCTTGTCGCTACAACCGTTCAGATTCCTTAGGACTGAGGTGGTATGCCGGTCGATTAGGCAAACTCGACCCCGGGATAAGGTCTATCTGATGTTGAATATCTCTCAGAGGTGGTAACCCAGGAAGGAGATCCTCTGGCATCAGGTCAGAAAAGTCTGCTAGCAGTTGCTGCACCTCTGCTGGTAAATATGTAGTTACGTCTGTTGCAATATTCCCACAAGGTAGTAATGCATAAACCACATCTCCACGCTCCATCTCAACTAAGAAGCTGGACATAGAAAGCAGGTGATTATTACTGGCCACCAAGGTAGGAGTGGTTCCTTCCCGTCGAGGTGCCAACACTATCTTCTTCCCTTTGATGCTAAGGGAATAAGTATTCTTCTGTCCATCATGCACAACACTGTGATCATACTGCCAAGGCCTGCCTAACAATATGACAAGCATCCATAGACACTACATCGCACCAAACATTATCAAAATATTTTCTACCAACCGAAAAAGACACTAAGCATCGCCTATCTACTTTTACCTCACTGCCCTTATTCAGCCATGAAAACTTGTACATCTTGGGATGGTGATCTATCTTCAACTGCAGTTTCTGGATAGTCTCTTCAGACACCACGTTCTCAATGATCATCTTGCAGACTTTATCTACAACTGTGCAAGTTGTGTGAAAACTATTGGTCCTCATCCAATCGTCCCTTGAATCATCCTTGGGAGTCAGTAGACTCTTGCAAACAACCAGAGTCTCATGTCCATCTCCATACAGTACATCAACCTCGTCATCATCATCATCAAACACAGGCTCTCCAATCTCCTCAGTTTTGTCTACCATGTCATCCCCAATCACGAGACTTTTGCCCTTTTGTCTGGCAGGCTTCCTGCAATTAGTCACTATGTTTCCCTATTCACCACACCTAAAACATTTAATACTAGGGTTAGAATTACCCTATGGTGGTTGCGAGGTAGGACGGGCTTCTTGAGGGCGAACTCGTCGATTGCTCTGCTCGCTTCTGATCACTGGCCTCCTATTTTGTTGTTTCTCCATAGCAAGTGCATGTTGATATGCGTCAGAAACGGTCCATAGCAAGTGCAGGCTGAGGGCATCCTGCAGGGGTTGACGTAAACCCCCAAAATACTGCGCCATGATCTATTCTTCCGTCTCAGATAAATCATTCCACGCTATCAATTGATAGAACTCCTCCATGTAATCATCAACTGATCTCAAGCCCTTCCTCAACGAATGAAGTCGTTGGAACAAGGATTGGGTGTAGCCGAGAGGAAGGAAGTGACCCTTCAACTTCTTCTTCATCTTCCCCTAATCAGTAATCTTGGCCTTGCTCTCCCTTTCCCGTGGACATCTCAACTGCTCCCACCATGTAGATGCTCTACCTTTGAGTTTGATGGCGACTAGTTTCACTTTTACATGATTTGGGACTTCTTTATAATCAAAAATATGTTCAACCTCATTCAACCAATCAATAAATCCATCAGCCTGTAACGTACCAGAAAACTCGGGTAGATTCACTCTGAAACCGAGGTCTCCATGATGATCCTCTCGACCACGATGCTCCTCGAATAGGGCATGATTGTGATACGGGTTCACGAATCTGGAGTCAGAATCGGAATTGTGCTCCTCCATCTCACGATTATCAAATTCCTGTGCCGCTAGACGTTGGGTTAACTCTGCAACTTGTCTCTGCAAATCCTAAATCATCACATCTTGAACGCTACGATCACGCTGTGGGACTTCCTCATTCAGAACCTGCCCATAACGACCACGACCACGACCACCAGTCATTGAAACTGATGAACTCACACCCTAGGAAGATGTTGAAGCTCTGATACCAATTGATGTCGGACAGGATAGAGATGATTTTGCAAGCTAGTTTCTACCAACAATTTACAGGAAAGAAACAAGAGAACACCCAAAATATAGAGAAAACATCTTTGGTATCAATGAGAATTATCAATTATCCCAGCATTGTCCAAACCCTAGCCCACAATCTAGGCTTTATAGCTAAAATTCGTCCAATAGGGAATTTTACCAAAATTGGCAAACTCCCAATAATCACGCCAAAAATTAAATACATGCCAAAAGAAATAGTCTACCAAAAATCAGGCCCAAATCAGGTCAAAATCACTTCCTAAATGATAAATGAAAAATTACCATAAAAGGAAAAGAAAAACTAAAATTAAGGATTTGGAAAGGAAAGCGGTGGAATTTGAGGTCGAAAACAATGCCCACCAAGCGTAGCTGGGAGGTCACAATGTGCATGTCGAAAAGAGCTTTCCGGATTGGGTCATATGTGCGATTCTGATACTTGTAGCCAAAGTTATGGCCAAAATATTGAAGCACACTCAAAATTCCCCCAGTTAGGGAAAAATCAACGTTTCCTTCCATCTTTACGCTGATCTGCTAGCTCAAGGTGTCTCATCCCCATCAACGTGCTATCTGACAGCTCATCATCCTCTGGCTCGGATCCTCCTGCGTCACATGGGATAATACACTAGTTTGTATGGGATCCTAGTATCAATATATAGCTAATTTTGCTATGGATAGAAGTGGATTGCTTTAGAGCAAGCAATCTTTGGGTGGGAGGATTTGTAATATTCTCTTTTCTTGATATGGTCAAAGTGGATAGAATTTGCCCATGGTATTTACCGTGGTATTTGCCCATGGTATCAACCCATTGTATTTGCCTTCGTTTCTTGAAGGAAAACAAAAAAATAATGTTTCTAGAGAATCCATTAAGCCTATAAAAGCGGGTAGGGACAAAATAATGGGATAATCTTGATTCTATCTATCTTATTGTGTTTTTCCTTAGAACTTCGCGTGGCCAGTTCTAGTCTAATCTTAGGGACGGAAACCCTGTGGGTGTGATTTGTCTAGTCGATCCATCCAGGGTCCATGATTGTGCTTCAATATTTTTGATTTCTCTTTGATGGACATTCTTGCATGTCATTGCAGGAGCTTTGATATTATTGTATGGGCAGGTACTATTTTCTTCAAATAATAATATAAATAAGGGTTGCATTCCTTTATATTCCTTGTGTTCTATGTTTGGCTTGTCGGTATTCCAATTAGAACGCTAAAATATCCCAGATCTATTGATTATTTAGCCATTTGGGATCTTCTATTCATACAACCAACATGAATAAATTCTACTAAATAATATAATTGTGGATGTGAAAAATATTTTGATGTGCATTATTTCTATGATAGTTTGTATTAATAAAAATTTTATTGCTTTCCAAACTCAAATTATACATTTTTGGTATATCACATAGGGAGTGAAGAAAAGAATTTTGAAATTAATGTTATGATGAACAAAAGAAATAGATTAAAGCACACCACATTATTTATGAAAGAAACAAATAAAAATCAACTAAAAAATCATAAAACATTCATGAGATAAATGGAAACGTTAGAACATAGAAACTAACCCAAAAACACATTTACAAAACATGAATAATAACATTTTACTAATCAAACAAAAAAATAAAAAAAAGACAAGGTCTAAATAACATCCCAATCAACTCTACGAAAGTGAAATCAAAACCAATTTGAAATAGAAACCCATTGCAATTGGAATGTGATATTAAAACCCACATAATTATACTAAACATCAAACTTAATTGAAAAGTAATAGTAAAACCCCCCATAAACATCCAACATAATTGAAAAAAGTAATTTAAGACCAACTTCAACGTTCACAAATAATCACTATATATATATAAATAAACCATTACCACCGTTAGAGAAATTGCCTTATCACTTAAATTGTCCTAAAATATGATCATTGTTAGCTTGCAATAAGCTTTGTTTTTAAATAGGTAATTTCAAAGCTTGAAGCTCTTGCAAAGACATCCAACTCACCCAAAGGAAAAATAAAAGAATGTAATTTATCATCATACCCAACCTAAACTTAGATTGTCTATTATTTTATTGAAAGTATATTTCATGTTCAACGTCCCATTCTTGACATTAGAGAGTTTGATAATCTATACAACTAAAGTCATGAGTGACAAGGGCCTCACTCAACCTAACCACCCTATGAAAGATTCTCAAGACATCAAAAAACAAAATAATCATTTAATTTTATTATTTTTAAATAAGGGTTTTGAAACACTCCTTTATAATAATATTTTTGAGGGCCACATAATGATTCTTCTGTTGCTCCGAGCGGTAATTTACTTAGCAGAACATCACAAATTAAAAGAATAGTAAAATGAGAATGTTTGGATGATTCACCATTCTTGTCCTTTTCCTGAAAACTGATTGAGGGTATGATGGCTATAACATTTTCAGTATGTCAAACCGGTTATATATTCTATTTAGCAGCAACCATCATATGTCAACGAGTTGGTAGCATTTCACTCTACATACCGACAGCCAGGGAAGCGGCGAATCCAATGATAAAACAGATAAGTGCTGCTACTTTTCAAATAAAACACATTTTTTCTGTCAATATTTTTCCATTCGTTTCTAATTTTCACAAACGGGTTCAATCATCGAATCAATCGCACGCCTGCAATCACTTCCACGTATAAATTCTCTCAGAACGTCCTGTCCTTCCAGGTGGAATGTCACTTGGAACGTCCGTGTCCTGAAATCGACTGGGCTTTGAAAAGTGATTCCGAGTCTGAAATTTAATTCAGTAACTTCAACTTTACATGGTCATTGGATTCGGTAGGAGCAACTCCACTCATATCAGAAAAGGAAACTTTAGCCAGAAACAGCTCCAGTCACATTATATAAAAGAGCAGCGTTCTGCTCCCATAATGCAATGCCATAAGGTCGAACTGTGCGGGTGACAAAGAGGGAAGAAAGAAGAAGAAAAAGGGTATGGCCATGGCGGTGAGGCTGAAACAGTTAATCAGCAGCGCATTACTAATCGTCACTCTATTGAGGGTCTCATCAGGTGAGCTTGTGACTTCTATTGTGTGGGATGAATGTGCGAAGACGGGCCAATATACAAACGGTAGCGCCTTCCAACGTAACCTAAACTTGGTTCTGGACTCACTGGTGGGCAACGTTTATTCCAGTGGGTTCAATACATCTTTTGTTGTTGATGAGGGGCAAACCAGCAATAGCACTGTTTATGGGCTTGTGCAGTGCAGGGGAGATTTAGATTCCACCCACTGCGCACAGTGCGCATCGATGGCCAAAGTAAAGCTTGTGCAGGGATGCCGCCATACTTCTGGATTCATTCAGCTGGAAGGCTGCTTCTTACGTTACGCCAATTATTATTTTTACAACGACTATATTGACAGTTCGCAGAAGAAGTCAATAGTTGTTCTTTGCAGCAGTAGGAAAAACAGTCAGCCAGAGCAGTTCACAAATGCTGTTAGGGCACTGCTCTCAAATCTTACCGCTAAAGCTGCGCAGGATCCCCAACTTTTTGCGGCAGATTCAGTTGCTGCTCCTTCTTCGATGGGGGTATTTCTACAGCATAGCTCAGTGTTGAAGAGATCTGTCACCCAAAAGTTTGGGTTTTGCCTAACTTCTGCATTGGAAAAGATATTGGCATGCCAAACGGGATCTCTCGGAGCACAATTTGGGTCTAAGAACTGCTATTTGCGTTACGAAGTTTATGGATTTTTCGTTACTTCCATTCTGTCGCCAGAAGTGTCTCCACAAAATTTTCCACTATCTGGTAATCTTCTTTCACATAACTACGCCTATGGGTCTGAGTATCTTGGACTTAGCCTACAGATATCTGTCTTCGAAGACGGTCCGAGACTTTTAATTTATCAATCTAGTGTTTTAATGAGTAGTTTTTCCAGAGATAAAAAAAACTTCTCTTTATATTAAACTAAAAAAGATATTATATATAGTTGTGTTAGTTTCCTTCCTTACCCATCTTTTATTTCTATGCTATCTATTGTATCGGATAATTCTTTACTATATATCTATTTCCAAAAATTTCCAAAAATTGTCTACATTGTAAGTCTTATCGTCACACTTTCTATCAGCTATACAGATTTAGCGTTCATATGCCTCAAAATTACAACAAAATCTTTGTAAATTATTTCAAAATACATAAATCATAGTCTCTTCTAAACAGTAATGGTCTCCTATGAATACTTAATGCTGCCCGCATTAACCATAACACTTTGTTTAAAAGTTGTGAAATACAACTTATTAGATTTCTTTGTTATATCTTTCTTGGACAGTAGGTTTGCGGTGCTGTTTTGTTCCCGGGTGAAACTGAATTTGTTGGAAGGTGCTTACTAAATTTCTGATTATGCTTGTAAGTATGGGTGGGTTGAAATTAGTGTGGTTCTTAGAACAATCTATGGAACTTTTAGTTTTTCATATACTTATATTTTCTCTAGCTGAAGCCATTTTACCTCAGTAAAAACTCCCCATAATGCCATTTTGCCTCAATAAAAACTCCCCATAATGTTATGATTTTTATTTTAATGTTTGTAACATGTCCACTCATAATACTATGATAATACTATAATCTTTGATCTTTGCTTTAATGTTTGTAACATGTCCACCCATAATACTATGATATTTGCTTCGATGTTTGTAACATGTCCCTCTTCCCACATGAATTTTTTTTTTTTTTACCTACCTCGGTTGGCACCCACATTTCCTCCCATTGCTTGATCCATGAAAAGAAAAAATTCAATGGGAATTCTCACCAAATGTCTCTGCATCGGTTGGCACCCACATTTCCTCCCATTGCTTGATCCATGAAAAGAAAAAATACAATGGGAATTCTCACCAAATGTCTCTGCATTTATGTTCTGTAGTTGTGGATATTCATCATCGAACCAATTTCATTGTAATATGCAACAGTCTTAATTACATCTTCTAGTATCACCACTATTTGTTTTCATTGTAATATGCAACAGTCTTAATTACATCTTCCAGTATCACCACTATTTGGTTTTAAAAAATAAGCGCATTTCTGCTGCACCATATGGACCAATTATGCATAATGGAAGGGTTGTAAGTCTTTTGTGAGTTTTTAACCAAGATTGAAGACAAGAAATCAGAGTTATAAATTAAAAGTTTAAAAGGATGAAATTGATTTTAAAAGTAATTATATAATTTTTTTAGAGTAGTTATAAATTAAAAATTGGAGATTTCTTATAAAAATAGTTATATAATTTTTATAATTTTATTTTTTAAATTAATTAATTAAAAAATTACTATATAAACACGCGTGAAATAGACATGGATTGTGGTTTCTTTTAATTGTGATATTGTCTCATGTAATCAAATCTACTTAGAAATGAAAAATGTCCCTAATAAAATCCAAAATGTAGCAGGAGTTGCATAGTTTTAAACACAGGATCTTAACACAGCGGAAACTAAAAATTGTTTTGCTGGAGAACAAAATTTTCAACAACACACAAAAAAACATTGTATTCATTAAAAAACTGTTGTTACAAAAGTTTTGTCTTCCTCTATCAGAGGGATTACAACAACACTACTATGTAAAATTTTCTTTACGCTGCTGCGTTTTGCACTGTTGTGCTCTAACTCTCATCAACTCACCACTAACTTACTAACTGTCCTAGTTACATTGTTATTCTGGGTATATATGTAATCTGTATAAAATTATCTCTTCTAAGTTATGCGTGGAGATGTCATAATGGACCACCAATCACATTTACAATTTAACATGGGCCTCTGATATAATTCGGCACTTTCTAGTGCTATGCTGTCCTTCTGGGTAGACACAGTAAAAAGTAAATGAAGCCCATAACCTTTCAATGCTTTTGGCTGCTCGAGGCTCGTCCCTCTTGTTCTTGGCCATTCTTATTTAACGTTGTTGGAGAGTAGTTATGGCGCAAAGCCTTCTTTCTTCTTCAGGAACACAAAAAGTAGGTTAAAACATAAATAAGGCATGGCGGTGGTGAACACAAGCCAGAACAAATCTTATCTGTCGGATCTATAGATGAACGGTGGGATCGCATCGCAAAAAGAAAACGTTATTGGGGGATGAGGCAAGGTGATAAGCAGCGATGTGCGATGTGCGATGATATCGCTTCGCAATATCGCAATCGGCGGATACAAAAGCGGAGGGCTTAACGCTAAATGGGCGAAAGTTGCGATATGCGATCTGTGATCGCATCGCAAGATCGCAATCGCAGAAAACACAGGTCGTAACAAAAAAACAACAGGGCATGCAACGATTTGCGATATGCGATAAGATCGCATCGCAAAGGAAAAGAAAAACAGTTTGCTGTCGCTGTTTAATTTTTGCTGCAGTTGAAATTATCATTTCAACACTCCCCTTTAATTTCAACTGCTGGGTTATCAGTCATACCCAGACATTTCCTCAAATACTCAAAACTTTTATGTTCCAATGGCTTTGTCAGAATGTCTGCAACCTGTTCCTGAGTCCTGCAATGTTGTAAAACAATTTCACCATTGTTTACCAATTCCCTGATGTAGTGAAACCTTGTGTCAATGTGTTTCGTTCTCTTATGAAACACTGTATTCTTAGATAATGCAATAGCTGAGCTATTGTCACAAAAAATCACCGTTCCTTTTGCCTGCTCCTGGCCTAAGCTTCTTAGCATTCTTCTCATCCAAACTGCTTGACATGCTGCTACTGTAGCTGCCACATATTCAGCCTCTGTTGTAGACAATGCTACAATAGGCTGTTTCTTAGAAGCCCATGAAATGGCTCCTGTACCCATGTGAAAAAACATAACCGGATGTGCTTTTCCAATCATCTACACTTCCAACCCAATCACTATCATTGTATTCAACTAAATCTGAATGTTTTGAAACAGTATATAAAATACCAAATCTCTTAGTACCTTTTACATACCTCAGAATTCTTTTTGCTGCCTGCCAATGTGCTTCTTTTGGCTTCTCCATAAATCTGGAAATTAAACTAATAGCAAACGTTATATCGGGCCTAGTTGTTGTCAAATACATGAGACTGCCAACTATGCTCTTGTACACGCTAGAATAAAAATCCTTGTTGCTATCCTCTTTGCTGAGTTTTAATCCCATTACAGTGGGAGTGATTGCTGCCTTGCCGTCTTGCATATTAAATCTGCCCAACACTTCATTTACATATTTTTCTTGCGAAATAAAAATTCCATTTTCATTTTGATCTACTTCTATTCCTAAGAAGTATCTCAGCAAACCCACGTCAATCATCTCAAATTCTTCTTTCATCATTGATTTGAAGTTTTTAATGAGGTAGTCATCATTACCTGTAAAAATCACATCATTAACATATAACACAACAATTAAAATTTTACCATTATTCTCTTTGATGTAGAGGGTAGGTTCTCCCTCACACTCCTCAAATCCATTTTCTAGTAGATAGGAATCTATCCTACTGTACCATGCTCTTGGTGCTTGCTTCAGCGCATAAAGAGCTTTCTTCAATCTGTACACTTTGTGCTCTTGGCCTTTCTTTTTATAGCCTAGAGGTTGTTCAATGTAAACCTCTTCCATTAACACTCCATTTAGGAATGCTGACTTCACGTCTATTTGGTAAACTTTCCACTTGTTTTGTGCTGCTATGGACAGGACTGCTCTCACTGTTTCCATTCTTGCAACGCGTGCGAAAGTTTCCTCATAGTCTCTCCCATACTGCTGCTTGTATCCTTGGACAACAAGTCTTGCCTTGTGTCTTTCTATTTTGCCTTCAGCATTACTCTTGGTCTTGTAGACCCATTTAACTCCAATGACTTCCTTACCTTTTGGTAGTTCAACCAGATCCCATGTCTTGTTTCTTTCTATGGCATTGATCTCCTCAACCATAGCTTCTATCCATTTCTTGTCCTTAATTGCATCTTCGAAATGAATAGGGTCATCAACATGACAATATAAAGCAAATAAAGAATTCATACCTTCATCATAAATGTCACTTAAATTTCTTTATTTCTTACCTCTTTCATTTGGTGTACAAGTGCTTGAAGACGCACTTGAATTTCCTCCTTGTGGTGTGCTTGGAGAAGCACCTTCATTTCTCCTCAAGGTTGTCCCTTGCTATCCTTGTGTTGGTGCTTCTGTTTGGGGATGTATTTCATTCATCTCCTCATCATCTTCATCATGAGACAAACAGTTTTTAACATTCACTGTTTTCTCTATGCTTCCATCCCAAGCTTCCTCCTCAATGAATTGAATATCTCTGCTCACAAAAAACTTCTTGGTAGATGGGATATACAACCTGTAAGCTTTGGATTCCTCACAGTATCCAATGAAAATACATTTCTTCCCTTTACTGTCGAACTTCCTCCTTAGCTGATCTGGAATGTGTGCATAATCCACACAACCAAAAACTTTCATGTGGGTGACTCCTTGCTTTCTCCCACTCCATGCTTCTTCCGGCACTTTGTTCATCACTGCTTTTATAGGGCATCTATTCAAAATATATACCGCACAATGTACAGCTTCAGCCCAATAATCATTTGGCAAATGCTTTGCCTTTAACATACTCCTCGCCATATCCATGATTGTCCTATTCTTTCTTTCAGCTACTCCATTTTGCTGCGGAGTGTACCTTGTGGTAAACTATTTGTGTATACCATTTTCTCTACAAAATTGTATAAATTCTTTGGAGATATACTCACCTCCTCTGTCAGTTCTCAAAACTTTGATATGCAGCCCACTTTGGTTTTCTACAAGTGCTTTGAAATTTCAAAATTTTTCAAACACTTCACTTTTGTTCTTTAGGAAATAAACCCAAGTCTTTCTGGTGAAATCATCAATGAATGTTAGAAAACATTGGTTGTCTGCTAGTGATGGAGTTTGCATCGGTCCACATATGTCTGAGTGGACAATCTCTAAGAGTGCTTTTGCCCTTATGCTTTTCCGTGATGGAAAACTTTCTCTGTGTTGTTTCCCCAATATACAACCTTCACAAAGGCTGTCTGGTTTCTCTATCAATGGTAATTCTCTTACTATTCCTTTTCTACTCAATAGGTTAAGACCTCCAAAGTTGAGATGTCCAAATCTCAAGTGCCACAACCAATTTTCATCCTTTGGTACGCTTTGGAAAGCCTCTTGTGTCACAGCTGTTATTACTTCCTTATTTTTCAAATCTGCCTTTATTTTGAGAGGGAACATCCTATTCCTAGTCATCTTCACTTCAGCAATACATTGTTTTCTTGGTGCTCTATCCATGATGGTGCATACAGCATTCACAAAGAAAAGATTGTAACCCTTTTGAACAAGCTGTCTAATACTTAAGAGGTTACACTTCATTCCAGGAACATAATAGACATCTGCTATGGTTTTATTTTCACCTTTCTTTGTAAATGTTTTTACTTCTCCTTTTCCCATAACAAAAATTTTACTATCAGTCCCAAGTGTGACTTGTGATTTCACATTTTGATCTAAAGCAGAAAATAGGGCTATGTTTCCTGTCATATGGTTGCTGCAACCGGAGTCTAAAAACCATATACAATCACTATTTGTTTCGGCCATGTTACAAGCTAAAAGCACATTATCTTGGCTGATATTTTCTCTAGTGATATTAGCACTAGATCTATTATTCATATCGTGCTACTTCTTCCTACATTCATTGTCATAATGCCCATATTTTTTACAATAATAACATTGGACATTGGATTTTTCATATCTTTGTCCATTAGCATGATGTTGTCCACTTTGTTGGCTGCTGCCTTGGCCTTGGTTCTGATTTGGATTGTTGCCTCTCCCTTGAGCATTTGATGGCCTATTCCTTCCACCTCTGTTTTGGCTTCTGCCTCTTCCTCTCTTGTTTCCTCTGCCTTGACCTCTTCCTCTTCCAAAGGACATCTGGGTCTTGAAGGCTTGTTCTAGAGATGAGTTTTCATTTCTACTCAACCTCTGCTCGCGTTATCAGTGATGCATGAAGTTCATCAACTGAAAAGTTTGTGAGATCCTTTGTCTCCTCTATGGTGGTGACAATCACATCGAACTTTGAGGGTAGGACCCTCAATAGTTTCTCCACAATCCTCCTTTCTTCAAAAGTTTCTCCATGAGACCTTATATGTGTGACTAGACCAATCACATGTGTGAAGAATGAGTCAATATTATCAGACTCCTTCATACGTAGATTCTCAAAATCTCTTCTTAGCAACTGTAGTTTTGCTGTCTTCACTTTCTCCATGCCTTGATAGGCTGTCTTGAGAGTTTTCCATGCTTCTTTGGATGTCTTAGCTGCTGCTAACCTCGGAAACACGCTTCCATGCACTGCTTGATACAAGAAGAAGAGGGCTTTTGAATCCTTCTTCTTGTAGCTCTTCAACAGATCCTTCTCTGCCTGAGTTAGATTATTAAACTCATTTTCATCTGCTAGTTCTTTAAAACCATCTTCAACTATTTCCCATAAGTCTTGGGAAGCAAACAAGGCTTTCATTGTTATTGCCCAATAGTCATAATTTTTGCCATCAAATTGTGGGAGCTGAGTATTAAGGATACCCATGCTAGTGCTGGTGCTGGTGCTGGCCATTCTTGCAATCTAAACTATGCTTCAAATACAGTCAAGTATTTAAATAACTGGCTTGAGGAATACCTTGGATTTTTGACTGAGTCTTCACTCTGCTTGAGAAGCTAGAAACCCTTCCTTCATCTTCTTTGATACCTTCAAAGAGCCTGGACAAGCTCTGATACCACTGTTGGGAATTTTCTGGTAAATTCCAAAACAAAATGACTGAACAGAGAACAGAACAAAAAAAACTCTGTTTTAAACACAGGATCTTAACACAACGGAAACTAAAAATTGTTTTGCTGGAGAACAAAGTTTTCAACAACACACAGAAAAACTTTGTATTCATTAAAAGACTGTTGTTACAAAAGTTTTGTCTTCCTCTATCAGAGGGATTACAACAACACTACTGTGTAAAATTTTCTTTACGCTGCTGCGTTCTGCACTGTTGTGCTCTAACTCTCATCAACTCACCACTAACTTACTAACTGTCCTAGTTACATTGTTATTCTGGGTATATATGTAATCTGTATAAAATTATCTCTTCTAGGTTATGCGTGGAGGTGTCATAATGGACCACCAACCACATTTACAATCTAACATGGGCCTCTGATACAAATCGGCACTTTCTGGTGCTCTGCTGTCCTTCTGGGTAGACGCAGTAAAAAGTAAATGAAGCCCATAACCTTTCAATGCTTTTGGCTGCTCGAGGCTCATCCCTCTTGTTCTCAGCCATTCTTCTTTAATGTTGTTGGAGAGCAATGATGGTGCAAAGCCTTCTTTCTTCTTCGGGAACACAAAAAGTAGGTTAAAACATAAATAAGGCATGGCGGTGGCGAACACAAGCCAGAACAAATCTCAGCCGTCGCATCTACAGATGAACGGTGGGATCGCATCGCAAAAAGAAAACGTTATCGGGGGATGAGGCGAGGTGAGAAGCGGCGATGTGCGATGTGCGATGATATCGCTTCGTAATATCGCAATCGACGGATACAAAAGCAGAGGGCTTAATGCTAAATGGGCGAAAGTTGTGATATGTGATATGCGATCGCATCGCAAGATCGCAATTGTGGAAAATACAGGTTGTAACAAAAAAACAATAGGGCATGCAGCGATTTGCGATATGCGATAAGATCGCATCACAAAGGAAAAGAAAAACAGTTTGCTGTTGCTGTTTAATTTTTGTTGCAGTTGAAATTATCATTTAAACCGTTTTCATTTTAGGAAGCTCATATACATAATATACTATTTTGGAAATTCGCAGAACGCCACAGATATGAGGTTCTTGGGATATGTCTGGGCGTGGTAGCCTCTATACTTGGATTATTTATGGCCATAATCCTTTGGAAGTGGATATTTTTCTACCTTATGAAATGTGCAAGGAAACTGAATCCTCGAACCAAAGGTCTTGAAATTGCAGCTGAATCATTCAAGTTGCTGTCATGCGAACTGTTCACCCATTTCATTATAGCCAGATAAATGGTTTCCTTGTAATTGTTTAAGCAGGTGATGATGGAGAATCTATATTGTCGCCAACTATAGCCAATCGGGAACTTATTTTCAAATATGAAGTTCTGAGAGAGGCTACCTCCAATTTTAAAGCAGAGAACAAGCTTGGCGAAGGAGGTTTTGGATGCGTGTTTAAAGTGAGCCACTAACATTATATCCAATTAAATTAGATATTTCCTGTAGCAGCTTCAAGTTATAATGGACATACATATAAATTTGGAGAT
The DNA here is from genome assembly GCA_031772625.1 of Pinus tabuliformis. Lineage (NCBI taxonomy): Eukaryota > Viridiplantae > Streptophyta > Pinopsida > Pinales > Pinaceae > Pinus > Pinus tabuliformis. Next base: position 632,968,175 of record CM062818.1, on the reverse strand, counting down.
CGTTGATGTGCAGGGGGTTCTTCCAGATGGCAAAGAAGTTGCAGTCAAATGGTTGTATATGGGTTCAAGGCAGGGAGACGCAAGCAAATCTCATTAGTCATGTTCAACAGAGGAATCTAGTGAAGTTGCTTGGTTACTGCATTCAAAACTCAGAAAGGCTACTGGTTTATGAATATCTCCAGAACAGTAGTCTCCACAGGATTATATTCGGTTTGCTTTTAACTCTTTAACTGCTTAATCGCTGCATAGATCGTTGATTTGTTCAAATTTGTGTATGTAGCTTGCTAATGTTTTTACTGTATGTGATACATTTTACTCCTTAAGCGCTCACTTGTGTCTGGATCTATTGGAGTTTGTAGATGCAACCGCAAACAAATAATGTGTTTAGTTGTATAATGCATTAATTGCAGATACAACCAAACGTCATTTACTTGACTGGAATGATCGGTATGAAATCTTAGTTGGAACTGCACGTGGGCTAGCCTATCTTCACGAGGAATCTGATATTCGGATCATCCACAGAGATATTAAAGCGAGTAATACTTTAATGGATGATAAGCATCGACTGAAAATAGCAGACTTCGGGTTAGCCAAATTATTTGCAAAAGATCAAAGCCATGTTAGCAATAGAGTTGCAGGAACTTTGTAAGAAATTTCTCGACCGTTCAGTCTTGCAACTAATTCATTTTTATAAATTTCAGTACATAAACCTTCAATTACAAATCATATATCTGAAAACATAATTTTGTGAGCGTTAAGCTATTGACATGTCACTGTCGATAACATTTTGCAGAGGTTACATGGCCCCTGAGTACGCCTTAAGTGGACAGCTGACAGAGAAAATAGATGTATTCAGCTTTGCAGTGCTTGTACTTGAAATTATGAGCGGAAGAAAGAATCAAAGTTTGGCTCATGAGATGGATTTTCTCATCGAAGGAGTATGGCTCATATGTGTTGGAATGATAATTTCAAACTGCAGATTTTTTCTCTGCGATGCGATCGTAGATCGCATATCGCACTTCCTTTCTTGCCAACCTTCACCACATCCTTTAGATTGTATGCGATTGCGATTTCGTGATGCGATCTGATCGCATATCGCAAATCGCATGATTTAAAGGTTACAGAAGCGATGGAACATCCTTTCTCTTCTTGCGATGCGATGGTGTGATAAGCCATGCATTAAATTCCAGTAAGATATTTTGAGCCGTGTAATTAATGATATTTACTAGGGTTGGTAAATGTAGGTGAAATTTTAAATTTTATTATTTTTTATTTCACGAAAGTATGGGAAAAGAAACACGTATTGTAAAGATATTTTGTGTTGTTCATCATATATATAAAAAGAAAATGCAAGAGCAGAGACGTGTGGAGAGTATTAGAAAGAAGAGATCTTTCCTCTCTGCAACGCACAGCAGTGCTGAAGATATAATTTTCTGAGATAGTGGAATCAGATTCTAGAATTGAAGTTCGTGTTGTAAATCCCTCTGAGTCGAGGAAGACAATTCTGTAACAGTTTTTATTATTATTTTATATGATTAAGATCCTGTATAAAACCAGAGCGTTGTTCTCTGTGTGTTATTTTTTTTTTGTGTTTGAAATGAACAGAAATTTCCAACATGGTATCAGAGCTGATCTAGGCACTCAGTGAGTCAAAAAAAAAAAAAACAGAGTTTTGTTTTTTCACTGTAGGAGCTGTAAGAAGCTTATTGAGCATTTTTTTTTTCCAGCAGAGAAAGTTTTTGCTTGTTTTTTTTTACAGTCAGTATCTCTTCTTTATTTTTTCACAAGTTAAGATGGCAGATGCTGGAACTGGTTTGACAAATCCCCAACTGCCACAGTTTAATGGGAAAAACTACAGTTATTGGTCCATAACAATGAAAGCATTGTTTGCTTCTCAAGGAATATGGGAGCTGGTTGAAACTGGCTATGCTGAACCAGCAGATGCAACAGCGTTGGCTGCTTTGACAGCAGCAGAAAGAGACCAGTTGAAGAGCGACAGGAAGAAGGATGCCAAAGCCCTCTTTTTCCTCTTCCAATCAGTACATGAAAGTGTTTTTCCGCGGATTGCAGCAGCAACAAAATCTAAGGAGGCCTGGGATATTCTCAAAACTGCCTATCAAGGCATGGAGAAAGTGAAGACTGCAAAGTTGCAGATGTTGAGGAGAGACTTTGAAAATCTCAGCATGACGGAATCTGAAACAATAGATTCATTCTTCACTCAGGTTATTGGCCTAATCAACCAGATAAGATCTCATGGTGAGATTCTTGAAGAAAGAAGGATTGTAGAGAAAATCTTGAGATGTTTACCCTCAAGGTTTGAATCTATTGTGGTAACAATAGAAGAAACAAAAGATCTCTCACAGTTCATGGTAGATGAGCTGAGTGCTTCTCTTTTGTCTCATGAACACAGACTGAGTAGAGGAACAGATTCCTCTTTTGAGCAAGCATTCAAGACTCAGATGTCTTTTGGCCAAGGAAGAGGTCGAAGCAGAGCAAATAACAGAGGTCGTGGAAGAAGCCAAAACAGAGGCAGAAATTATCCTGCAAGCTCAAGTGGAAGGAGCTGCAATCAGAACCAAGATGTAGGTTCAAGCAAACAACAAGCTCATGGACAAAGGTATGACAAATCCCAAGTCCAATGTCATTATTATAAGAAATATGGGCACTATGCCAATGAATATAGGAAAAAGCAAAGTGACATGAATAATAGGCAGAATGCTAATTTAGCAAATGAAGAAGATAAGAACCCAAAGAACGTGCTGTTAACATGTAACATAGCACAAGACAAACAAGAAGATTTTTGGTTCTTAGACTCAGGTTGTAGTAATCACATGACTAGAAATATTGCAATGTTTGCCAATCTGGATGAAAATGTGAAATCTGAGGTAACAACAGGGACTAATGATACGATATCTATCAAGGGTAAGGGTAGAGTCAGTATCCGAGCAAAAAATGGAGAACAGATGATTGTGCCAGAGGTATACTATGTACCTGGTCTAAAATGTAATCTTTTGAGCATTGGATAGCTCATAAACAAAGGTTACAACGTGTTCTTCAAAGATGATTTGTGTACAATCAGAGACATACCTCCAAGTAAGAAGATCATTGCACAGGTGAAGATGACCAGCAATAGAATGTTTCCTCTCAAACTCAGGGCAGATTTGAAGGAAGGCAAAACTATTGCGGCTGTAACACAAGAAGTCTTTCAGGAACAATTGAAAGGTGTGAATTGGTTGTGGCATTTGAGATTTGGACATCTCAATTTCGGAGGCCTGAATCTGTTGCACAGAAAGGGAATGGTAAAGAGATTACCATTGATCGAGAAACCAGACAGCCTTTGTGAAGGCTGCATCTTGGGCAAGCAACACAAAGAAAGCTTTCCAGCAGGAAAGAGTATAAGGGCAAAAGCACCATTGGAAATTGTTAACTATGATGTGTGTGGACCGATGCAAACACCATCATTTGCCGGAAATAAATATGTTTTAACTTTCATTGATGATTACACCAGAAATACATGGGTGTATATGCTGAAACAGAAGAGTGAAGTGTTTGAGAAATTCCGCCACTTCAAAACTCTTGTTGAGAAGCATTGTGGGCATTATATCAAAGTGCTTAGAATAGATAGAGGAGGAGAGTACATCTCCCAAGACTTTATGTGTTTTTGCAGAGAGAATGGCATACAAAAGCAGTTCACCGCAAGGTATACACCGCAGCAGAATGGTGTTGCTGAAAGAAAGAATAGGACCATTCTTGACATGGTCAGAAGTATGCTGAAGGAAAAACACTTGCCACATGAGTATTGGGCAGAAGCTGTTACTTGCGCAGTTTACATCTTGAATAGATGCCCAACTAAAGTTGTCATGAACAGAATACCAGAGGAAGCATGGAGTGTTCAAAAGCAAACAGTCACTCACATGAGAGTATTCGGTTGTGTGGCATATGCACATGTACCAGATCAACTAAGGAAGAAGCTTGACAGTAAGGGGGAGAAGTGTGTCTTTATTGGCTATTGTGATGAGTCAAAAGCATACAAACTCTATAATCCATCCACCAAGAAATTGATAGTAAGCAGAGATGTGCAGTTCATTGAAGATGAAGCTTGGGATGGAAGCTTAGAGAAGACAATGAATGTGAAGACAATTGTGTCTCACGAAGAAGAAGAGGAAGGGACAGCAGCAAATAATCCTTCCTTGGTGGCTCCTCCTCCACCACAGCAAGTACAACAAACCACACCACAATCTAGAATTCGAACAGCCTCAAGAAGTCAAGGAAGTGCTTCTCCAAGCACACCACAGGGATCAGATATACCCTCAAGTTCGGATGGAACTCCAAGTACACCAAGAAGACCAAGATTCAGAAATCTGAATGAGATTTATGAACAAGGAGAGGTAAGTAACAATACCGGTCTGAATTCATTATTCGCTTTATATTGTCATGTTGATGACCCAGTCCATTTTGAAGATGTTGTAAATGAAGATAAATGGATTGAAGCAATGAATGAAGAAATTGGTGCAATTGAGAAGAGTAAAACATGGGAGTTAGTGGACCTCCCTGTAGGCAAAGATGCCATTGGAGTTAAGTGGGTCTACAAGACCAGAAGCAATGCTAAAGGCAAGATTGACAGGCATAAAGCAAGACTTGTTGTGAAAGGCTACAAGCAGCAACAAGGCAAAGACTATGATGAAACCTTTGCACCAGTAGCAAGGATGGAAACAGTCAGAACAGTGTTGTCTATTGCGGCACAACACAAATGGAAGATTTATAAGATGGATGTTAAATCTGCATTCCTGAATGGAGTGTTAAAAGAAGAGGTTTATGTTGATCAACCTCCGGGCTATGAAGTTGAAGGCCAAGAGCATAAAGTTTGTAAACTGAAGAAGGCTCTTTATGGGCTGAAGCAAGCTCCAAGAGCATGGTACAACAGAATAGATGCTTATCTAATTGAGAATGGGTTTGACAAGTGTGATGGTGAACCCACACTCTACATAAAGGAGAATGACGGTAAGATTCTTATCGTTGTTCTATATGTAGATGATTTGATTTTTACAAGCAATGATGCTTCTCTCATTGTTGATTTTAAAGCAGTCATGAAAAGTGAATTTGAAATGACTGACTTGGGCTTCTTAAGATATTTTCTTGGAATTGAAGTAGACCAAAGTGAAAATGGCGTTTTCATTTCTCAAGATAAATATGTAGAAGCAGTGTTAAAGAGATTTAACATGCAGAATAGCAAAGCAGCTGTGACTCCAACTGTAGTGGGGATGAAATTGACCAAAGAAGACAGGAGCAAATATTTTGATCCAAAACTGTACAAGAGCATAGTTGGCAGCCTTATGTACTTGACTGCAACTAGGCCGGACATTATGCATGCTGTGAGTTTAATTTCCAGATTTATGGAAAGACCGAAAGAGACTCATTGGCAGGCAGCCAAGAGGATTCTAAGGTATGTGAATGGAACGAAGGGGTTTGGTATTTTATACTCCTCTTCTGAAAGTTTCATATTGATAGGGTACACTGACAGTGATTGGGCTGGAAGTGTTGATGATAGGAAAAGCACATCAGGATATGTGTTTCATATGGGATTGGGAGCCATCTCATGGGCTTCCAAGAAGCAACCAATTGTGGCTTTGTCAACAGCAGAGGCAGAGTATGTGGCAGCAACAGCAGCAGCATGCCAAGCAGTATGGCTGAGAAGAGTTCTCAGAGACTTGTGTCATGAACAAGGAAATGGCACAACCATTTACTGTGACAATAGCTCAGCAATAGCATTGTCTAAAAATTATGTTTTTCATAAAAGGACAAAGCACATATACAACAAATTTCACTTCATATGTGAATTGGTTAACAATGGTGAGATTGTTTTGCAGCACTACAAAACAGAGGATCAGCTTGCTGACATCTTGACAAAACCCTTAGCAAAGAAAAGATTTGATCATTTCAGGAAATACCTGGGTATGCAGAAAAAACCCAGGAGTTAAAATTAAAGGGGAGTGTTGGAATGATAATTTCAAACTGCAGATTTTTTCTCTGCGATGCGATTGCAGATCACATATCGCACTTCCTTTCTTGCCAACCTTCACCACATCCTTTAGATTGTATGCGATTGCAATTTCGCGATCCGATCTGATTGCATATCGCAAATCGCATGATTTAAAGGTTATAGAAGCGGTGGAACATCCTTTCTCTTCTTGCGATGCGATGGTGTGATAAGCCATGAATTAAATTCCAGTAAGATATTTTGAGCCGTGTAATTAATGATATTTACTAGGGTTGGTAAATGTAGGTGAAATTTTAAATTTTATTATTTTTTATTTCACAGAAGTATGGGAAAAGCAACACGTATTGTAAAGATATTTTGTGTTGTTCATCATATATATAAAAAAAAATGTAAGAGCAGAGACCTGTGGAGAGTATTAGAAAGAAGAGCTCTTTCTTCTCTGCAACGCACAGCAGTGCTGAAGATATAATTTTCTGAGATAGTGGAATTAGATTCTGGAACTGAAGTTCCTGTTGTAAATCCCTCTGAGTCAAGGAAGACAATTCTGTAACAGTTTTTATTATTATTTTATATGATTAAGATCCTGTATAAAACTAGAGCGTTGTTCTTTGTGTGTTATTTTTTTTTGTGTTTGAAATGAACAGAAATTTCCAACAATATGATCTTATATTTGAATTGTAAATTATCTAATTTGTCCATAACAGTGTGATCCCCTCCTAACTAAAGTTTTATGTTTGGTTGATATTGTTGGAAATAATACTGAGGGGGGGGGGAATCAGTATTATCTAGCAATTTACCAAATCTTCCTTATTTGATCTTTTGAAATATTCTTGCATATCAGTACCATAAAACAATGAGCATGAATAAAGAAAATAGACAGTCACACCAAGGAACACAAGATGTAAGGTGGAAACCCAATGCGGGAGAAAAACCACCTGCTGCAATAATGTCTCTATCTTCTTTCAAGAAATTCTTTTTACAATGATTTTGTACTGGTGCAGTCCTTTACCAGCACGCAGGCTGCAACCTGCAAAGAGCTACAACTCTTTCTCGTTTTCCAGACTCCTCCTGGAAGGGAGCTACAACCCCCTACTTCTTTTTCAAAATGATCAACAAGTATACAACAGACACAGTCTACTACAGATATCAGATCAGTAATTACTGAAACAACCCAGAATACCTTATGAACAGAAATATACAGTTAACAGATCATCTTGAGACAGGGACGCATATTTTCTTTCTGTGGCCTGCGACTGGACGCAGTATACCTTATGCTATTCTGCGTGCAGACGCACTGTTACTTTTGCTTGTCTGCGACCGACGCACACATCAACACTATCGCGCCGCGTCTTTTGCTTCAGGGACGCACCCAATACCACAGTCGCGCCGCGTCCTTTGCTTCAGAGACGCACCCAATACCACAGTCGAGCCGCGTCCTTCGCTTCAGAGACGCATCTGATCCTTTACTGTACTGCGTCCCGGCGCACTTTCCCTTCACTGAATCTGCGTCCCTTTAGATATAGAAGATAAGAGGACTTCAGAACCAACCCAAACACTCAGATCCACAGATCTGATCATGCGCCATATAGATCGTAGTCCTTTAGAAGATTTACCCTTAAAGATATGGACTAGATCACACCAAGAGATGATCAACCAAGATGATGCCTAATCCAAATGAATTCCTCTGCTTTATATAGGCAAGCTTCTCCCCAAAACATGGAACAATACCACGAGCCGACATCATAGAAACACAAAACCGTCGGCTAGATACCACACAAGAAACCCCCACGTTCATTTCTCTGCCTTGAAATGTGTGCACTGGGCGGACGCACCTCCTGAACGGCTGGCCTGCGTCCCTGGACGCGGGTTCTGTATGGTATACCTGCGGGGACGCACGTGCTGAACATATTTCCTGCGTCCTTCTTGATTTATCCCCTGAATGGGTTTGCCATCAAGGACAACACCTGAATCATAATGCCAACAATCTCCCCCTTTGGACTTGATGGCAACCACATAATCTTCAGCTTCATTCTCCCCCTTTGACATCAAGGGCAAAGGGTATGCTCCCCCTATGCTCATGCATCTCCAGATTTGTAACCAGAAATCCATCATGAAGGAGATAGAGACATATTGCAGCTATTTCCAAGATCTCCTTCTCCATAATGCCAACAATGCATTATGTGCTCCCCCTGAGCCTATACCACCAATAGGAAGATGATCAACAGTAAGATGATGCATCAACAACCCCCAGCTTTTGCCTGAGGTATTCAAAGGTGTCCCTGGGCAACGGTTTGGTGAAAATATCAGCAACTTGTTCCTTAGAAGGAACATACTCCAACTTGACCTTCTGTTCAAGTACTTGTTCCCGGAGAAAATGGTACTTGATTGGTATGTGCTTGGTTTTTGAATGCATAACCGGATTCTTTGAGATGCTGATTGCACTTGTGTTGTCACATAAGATAGGAATAGGAGGTGTACAAGTGATTTGATAATCCTGCAAAGTCTGCATCATCCAAAGAAGTTGGGTGCAACAAGATGCAGCCGCAACATATTCCGCTTCAGCTGTAGACAAGGCAATTGAACTTTGTTTCTTGCTGAACCAAGATACCAGTCTAGAACCCATAAAGAATGCACCACCACTTGTGCTTTTCCTGTCATCCACGCTTCCGGCCCAATCTGCATCTGTATAAGCATGAAGAGTGAGATCTGTATCTCTAGGATACCATAGGCCATAATTTTGAGTCCCTTGAAGATATTTGAAGATTCTCTTTACTGCTTGAAGATGAGTCTCCTTTGGATTTGCCTGAAACCTTCCAACTATTCCAACTGCATGCATGATGTCTGGTCGGGTACCTGTCAAATATAGTAAACTTCCAATCATAGATCTGTAGGTTGGTTGATGAACTGCTGCAGATTCGTCATTTGCACTGAGACTACATCCTGTAACCATGGGTGTACATACTGGTTTTGCATCTTCCATGCCATATTTCTTCAAAATCTGCTTGAGATACTTGGTTTGAGATAAAAGGATTCCTCCTTTCTTTTGTTGGATTTGCAAACCAAGAAAGTATGTCAGTTCTCCTACCAAGGACATCTCAAATTCTTTCTGCATGACTGAGGCAAAGCTTTGACTCATAGCTTCTTCATTACTGCCAAAAATAATGTCATCTACGTACACAACAAGTATTAGTAATTTGTCATTTTCAACTTTTATATAAAGATTGCTATCTGCTGAACCTTTTGAAAAACCTTGTTGATGAAGATATTTGTCCAACCGGTAGTACCAAGCCCTTGGAGCTTGTTTGAGACCATAGAGAGCCTTTTTTAATCGGCATACAAGATTTGGATCGTTTCCAAGAATGAAACCATCTGGCTGTTCAATGTACACTTCTTCATCCAAGTCTCCATTCAGAAAAGCTGATTTCACATCCATTTGAAATACTTTGAAGTTTTGACAACTTGAGAGAGCAAGAAACATTCGGATGGCCTCAAGTCTTGCAACAGGAGCAAAAGTTTCTTCAAAGTCTATCCCTTCTTGCTGTGCATACCCTTTACAAACAAGTCTGGCTTTGTTTCTAATTACTTCTCCATTTTCATTCAATTTATTTTTGAAAACCCATTTTGTTCCGATAACATTCTTATCCTTTGGTCTAGGAACCAGCTCCCAAGTATTGTTCTTTTCGATTTGCTCAAGTTCTTCATCCATTGCTTTCACCCAACATTCATCTTTGCATGCTTCTTTCACATTTTGTGGTTCAGTAGAGGAGAGTAATGCCAAATAACTTGAAGCTTCTGCAACTGTTCTTCTAGTTTGTATACCTGCTTCCTTTTGTCCCATGATCTGAGATTCTGGATGGTTCTTTTGAACATATCTGGATGGAGTCTTTTCTTCTATTCTTGTTCTTTCTACTGCTTCTTCGTGAGGTCCGTCTTGAAATTGTTCTTGCGGTTCTTCTTCTTCATCATTCTGTCTTTGAGGGTAGCTTTCATCTTCTTCAATGTCTTCACGATGTATTTGCCTAGGAATGTATCCTTTTTCATCAACCACTACATCAATGCTTTCAACAATTCTGCCAAGTCTTTTATTGTAGCATTTGTATGCTTTGCTATGTGGAGAGTAGCCAAGAAGAATTCCTTTATCTGCTCTAGGATCAAGTTTGCCAAGCTGCTCCTCAGTATTTTTGATATAGCATTTGCTCCCAAAGATTTTGAAGTGCTTTACTGAAGGAGTTTTACCACTCCAGAGCTCATGAGGAGTTTGAGTGCTGTTCACTCGGACATTTGTCTTGTTGAGAATAATAACTGCCGCATGTGCAGCTTCACCCCAGAAGGTTGCAGGAGTTCCTGATTCATCAAGCATAGCACGAGCCATTTGCTGGACTGTTCTGTTCATTCTTTCCACTACTCCATTTTGCTGAGGAGTTCTAGCTGTAGAAAATTCTCTCCTTATTCCATGTTCATCACAGAAATCGAAAAATTCATTTGAAGTAAATTCTCCACCTCTGTCGGATCTGAGGCACTTAATCTTGTGACCTGATTCATTTTCAGCCAAGGCTTTGAAGGATTTGAATTTTTCGAAAGCTTCATCTTTGTGCTTCATAAGTCCTAACCAAACAAACCTGGAGAAATCGTCAATAAATAATATCAAGTATTCCTCTCCTCTAGGTGTTCTTTTTCTGAATGGTCCACATACATCTGTATGTACTAGCTCAAGAGGCATACTGGCTGATCCTTCTTTCTCTGGAAAGTTAGTTCTAGTCTGTTTTCCAAACTGACATGATCTGCACATGGTGTTGTCAGGAATTTTGATATCTGGAAGATCGCGAACTGCCTGATATTTGCAAGCTTTCCTTATTTGTGAGAAGCTTAGATGTCCCAATCTTCGATGCCATAACCAGTGCTCTTCATCCTTGCTTAAATAGCATTGTTGTTGTTCTTCATCAAAAATGTATAGATTATTTGAAGTTCTTTTTCCTTTGAGAACTGTTTTACCTGTATCAAGATCACGAACAAGACATCCATTTGATCTGAATATAACCTCGGTTCTTTGATCACACATCTGGCTTACACTTAGAAGATTATGCTTTAGTCCATCAACAAACAAAACATTTCCAGCCTTAACATCTTCTTTTAAAGGAGCAATACCTTTTCCTTTTATAGTTGCAGGAGTATCATTTCCAAAAGAGACTTTCTTTCCCTTTTCTAAATTAGAATAAGATTCAAGTTTTTCTTTATCACCTGTCATGTGCTTTGAACATCCGCTGTCAATGTACCATAGATTTTCTTGTCCTTCTGCATAGAATGCTATCCCACATCTTTCTGTTTGAGGTTCCTTTATTTTCCATGTTTTGGTGCCTGAGGTTTGTTCCCTTTTTTGTTCTTGTACCTTTCTTTCCGGAAACCTGTTTCTACATTCAACATCTTCATGTCCAAAATTATTGCAAATAGAGCATTCAACTTCATTTTCAAGAGCTGAAAAATTGTTATAGGTCCTTTTTGTATTCCCTGTCATGCTTCTTTGTTTTTGAGCTTCCCTAGTCATGATTGTTTTATACGCAACACATTGGGCTGCTTTGTGACCAAAGTTATGGCAAGAAAAGCATTGTCCATTGAAGAAGTTTCTGCGATTATTGAATCTACCAGCCGACTGATTGTAATTTCTATTTTCATCTATTCTTGAACCAAATTGAGAAGGTTTTACCTGTGGCTGGTTGTGGCTTTTGTTCACCCTTAAGCTGGATTGCCCCTGATAGTTTGAAGTTCGTCCCTGCTTTACCTGATGATCTTCCTTGTGTTCTTGCTCATTTCTTCTTGCTGCATCAAGATAACTTTTTGAAGTGGAAGCTTGAGAAGTTTCTCCATTGTAGCCCAGACCTGTCTTATTTAGAGGAGATCGCTGCACACTGATAATCTCATTCAACGTTTCAGATCCTTTAATAAACTTGAGATTAATAGTTTTTGTTTTCTCAATTTCTTTTCTAAGACCAACAATTTCACCTTCTAATTTTTCAAGATGTTTTTCCTTTTCATCAATCTGAAATTGTAGAGTATCAATAATCATGTTCTTTTCTTCTATACATCTCTTGAGTCTAGTAATTTCATCATAAAGGTTATCCACATCTATAGCATCCTCATAATTATCATCTTCAAATGCCATTAACAATCTATATTTGTTACCTTGTTCATCTTCATCACTGTTTGATAAGCCATCGCTATCTTCATGGGTGTAGTAGCTTTTCTTATTTGTACCCTGTTTCTTGTTCCATCTAACTGGTTCCTTTCCTTTATCCTTATAAGAGCATTTTGCAGCATAATGACCTACTCTTCCACAAGCAAAACATTTGAAAGGTAGCTTACCTCTGAACCTTCCAGAACCCCTTTGAAGATTTCTGACAAAGTTTGATTCTTCTTCCTCTTCTTCTGGAACATGACATGCTTCATAGTGATCTTCTTTGCCTGATGCTTTAAAAGCAGCTTCCCTTCTGTCTGATGGACCTCCCTTTCTCATTTCATAAGCAGTTAGAATTCCATGCAGCTGAGACATAGTGAGAACACGGAGATTTTCCTTTTCTTCTACTGCAGATACTTTAGATTCAAATTTGGGAGATAAAGATCTTAGAATCTTTTGAACTACTATAGTCTCTTTTATTTCTTCACCCAAATTTTTCATACAATTAACAATCTCATCTACTCGAAGAAAATAATTAGCCACACTTTCATCATTATACATCTTGAGAGTCTCATATTGAGTCCTGAGAGTTTGAAGTTTAGCTTCTTTTACCTGTTCATCTCCTTCATAGCTAGTGATCATTTTGTCCCATATCTCTTTTGCTGATTTGAAGTGCATGACCTTCATGAACTCTGTTTGAGATATACTTCCTAATAGAGTACTGACTGCTTTTGCATTTGTTTCATACTGCTTTTTCTCAGCTGGATCTGTAGGAGTAACTGAAGGAAAGGCATAGCCTGATTCTACAATGTTCCAAACTTCTGTACCAAGAGATTGAAGATATGCAGTAACTCTTACCTTCCAATAATTGAAGTTTGTCCCATCGAAGACGGGTGGCCTGATTGATGCTTCTCTCTCGTAGTTGCTCATGATGAACGATCTACCTTCAAGCGATCAAGCTGTTTTGAAGGACCTGCTCTGATACCAATTGTTGGAAATAATACTGAGGGGGGGGGGAATCAGTATTATCTAGCAATTTACCAAATCTTCCTTATTTGATCTTTTGAAATATTCTTGCATATCAGTACCATAAAACAATGAGCATGAATAAAGAAAATAGACAGTCACACCAAGGAACACAAGATGTAAGGTGGAAACCCAATGCGGGAGAAAAACCACCTGCTGCAATAATGTCTCTATCTTCTTTCAAGAAATTCTTTTTACAATGATTTTGTACTGGTGCAGTCCTTTACCAGCACGCAGGCTGCAACCTGCAAAGAGCTACAACTCTTTCTCGTTTTCCAGACTCCTCCTGGAAGGGAGCTACAACCCCCTACTTCTTTTTCAAAATGATCAACAAGTATACAACAGACACAGTCTACTACAGATATCAGATCAGTAATTACTGAAACAACCCAGAATACCTTATGAACAGAAATATACAGTTAACAGATCATCTTGAGACAGGGACGCATATTTTCTTTCTGTGGCCTGCGACTGGACGCAGTATACCTTATGCTGTTCTGCGTGCAGACGCACTGTTACTTTTGCTTGTCTGCGACCGACGCACACATCAACACTATCGCGCCGCGTCTTTTGCTTCAGGGACGCACCCAATACCACAGTCGCGCCGCGTCCTTTGCTTCAGAGACGCACCCAATACCACAGTCGAGCCGCGTCCTTCGCTTCAGAGACGCATCTGATCCTTTACTGTACTGCGTCCCGGCGCACTTTCCCTTCACTGAATCTGCGTCCCTTTAGATATAGAAGATAAGAGGACTTCAGAACCAACCCAAACACTCAGATCCACAGATCTGATCATGCGCCATATAGATCGTAGTCCTTTAGAAGATTTACCCTTAAAGATATGGACTAGATCACACCAAGAGATGATCAACCAAGATGATGCCTAATCCAAATGAATTCCTCTGCTTTATATAGGCAAGCTTCTCCCCAAAACATGGAACAATACCACGAGCCGACATCATAGAAACACAAAACCGTCGGCTAGATACCACACAAGAAACCCCCACGTTCATTTCTCTGCCTTGAAATGTGTGCACTGGGCGGACGCACCTCCTGAACGGCTGGCCTGCGTCCCTGGACGCGGGTTCTGTATGGTATACCTGCGGGGACGCACGTGCTGAACATATTTCCTGCGTCCTTCTTGATTTATCCCCTGAATGGGTTTGCCATCAAGGACAACACCTGAATCATAATGCCAACAGATATTCGCCGATTAATAGACATGGAGACTGTATAAAGCAGAAAGAGCTTTAGAAATTATTGATCATACATTGGAGGGTAGCTATGCTCGCGAGGAAGGGATTAGAGTGATTAAAATTTGTCTTTTGTGCACACAAGCAGCTCCTACATTGCGCCCATCAATGTCACGGGTGGTGTCGATGCTGCCAAGTGAGCGAGAAAATCTTCCTCCGCCGAAAAAACCTGCTTTCATAGATCTGGAGAGTGTGGGCACACCTGACCAGATTAAACGTATTTGGCCTTGGGAAGCAGAAACTTCCGACACCCATTATGCCGCGGCCGATCCTTCATCAGGCATTCTAGAGCCCAGGTGAAAATCAAACGATATTTCTTGCCATTATGGTATCTCTGTTTCCATATACTACTGGAAACAATGGATGGCCGTTAGGATTTAAATAATTGTAAGCACTTCAAATATACCCAAGTTTATGATGTAAAGCTCGAAGCGGCGTAAAGAAGAAAATCTCCAGTGACTGTTGAATGATAAGTGGGACAACGGTGCGAGTAATCACACTTTTATTAGTTGGGGAATATATTTAGTGCATAACAAGATGAAAAGGTCGTTTTTAATTAAAGGGTGTTTTTCTATTTAAGCGAGTGACTTTTATTAGCCGAAGAATATATTGAGCGGGTAACAAGTTCGTTTTTTTAGTTAAGTGTGTATTTTTATCTAATAAAATTTTCACTAGTGAGAGTAAACTAGAAATTATACCACATGTTGCAAAAGAAACACTGTAAGGTAGGAGGGTCAAAAAGAATAGTATAAAAGATAGAATTACAAATTTTATGCAATTTTATTTATTTAATGATGTTTCATAGAAAAAAATTGAAATTTAAACTTCACAAACTTGTGTTATATCATGGATTATAATTGCAAGATTAGTTCATTTATAAAATTACTTTCTCTAGAATTAAGAGAGTACCTTATTGAATGTTTCATCATTTGAATATACATTGTCTATTTTAAATTTGAATGGTTAATCTCAATATACATTTTGTGGCAAGTTCAAAACTTTGAAATTTAAACTTTACAAAATTGAACTATATCATGGATTATAAGTGCAAGATGGGTTCATTGCTAAAATTACTTTCTCTGGAATTAAGAGAGTACTTTATTGAATATTTCATCATTTGAATACACAGTACTTTATTGAATATTAAATCATTTGAATATACATTATCTATTTCAAATCTGAATGGTTAATCTCAATATACCACATATCACCATATATACACTAATTGGCATCCTAATCCAAGAATATTAGATTAATAAAAATTAATTCAAAGAATGGAATGAAATTATAGTACAAGCTAACATGTTAAAATCATATATGTAACAAGATTAGCATAAGCTAACCAAAATCAAAGTTGTGCATTTTATATCTCAATAAATTACCACACAAAAAACCCTACCAAGCTCAAATGCCTTAGCATTTTGGCACCGCTTTCTATAATAGCCAAACATAAATCATCTATTGTTGTAAACCTAAGATCCAAAATTTACATATTAGTACAGAGACTCATTACAAAGAAGGGATGCATAGTGAATGGAATAGGAACGGGAGGAATAGGAAAGATTGACGATAGGAAAAAGAAACCACCTTATCCTATGATCCCACTCCTCCAAACTTTAATCCACATAATACATGCCTTGCCTTGTCACAACCAACTAGGAAAAGAGGCCTTCTCCAGTGAAACATCATAAGCTGGTAGCATATGGAAGAAGAACATATATGAAGAGAGATGTGATATGTTATGCGATATAGATGTTGTCTAGTTTCGAACTGTTCCTTTGCAACATAAATTATTGCCTATAACAATAGGTAATAAATTAATTTAACTTTACAAGAGGCTTACCTGGCCCTACCTAAATGGAGACCCCCAATTTCATGAGGTATGTACCCTGTGAGCGTATTATATGATAGGGCTAGTTGTAGTAAACATTTCCCAAGAGTTGCATGTATACTACTCGATAATTAGTTTGGAGCAAGATTTAATTTTTCTAGCTGTTGGAGGTGACCAATGGATTTCAAGATTATTCCACAAAGATTATAGTTATTATGTTTAACTATTTATTATTTTTATGATGAAATCGAAATTGAGATGTTTAGTTTAGAAGGGATCGTATAAGTGGGCATTTCTGATCTAGAGAAATATATTCTCTAAGTTGTGCTCAGTGGTACACCTCTCAAACCTCTCCAAGCACTTATAATGTTTAACTTTGAAGGAAGCACATGAAAACAAATGCTAAGTATTAATTGCTAAAACTAAATTGAAAAGAATTGTTTCTAATGACAAACCTCTCAAGGGCCATTTTGCTGACATAAGGAAGCCATGTGTAGTGGCTAACCTTCTAGGCTAGTTATAATGTTGTTTAACATATTACAAAAAGCAACTTTAAAAGGATACATAGTATTAATTTCCCAGCTAAACAATATAAAAGTTGGTAAATCTATGTTTGTAAAAACTAACATACGTCGCAAACCTAAGACATATTAGGTTGTGTTAATGCCAATTGTAAGAACTACTTGCAAGTGAAAAGGCTACAAATGAATTCTACCAAATAATTTGTTCCACGAAAAAAAGTTATATTGTCAATTATGTTTAATTAATTCAGCTTCTAGAAGAAATGAAGTATCGATTCAATAAGCCAAAACTTAACTTTCCTTTTGTACTACAAAATTGACTCGAATTGGCTATTCTTCTAAGGATCTTATTTTTCATCCAATAGACCTATGTTTTATACAAATATACAAAAAGTTAGTTAATTATTTTGAGGAAACTATCTTTTCTTTCGAAGTGATTCTTCATTGTTGTTTTAATTTATTCCAGGAGTATTTAAAATAAATTTGTTGGAAAACAAAAAGCATAAATTGCGAAACACTTCACCAAATTAAGGCTTTGCGAGGCTAAACAAAATGAAAAGAAGAAATGTTGAATTCAGTTTTTGTTGCACTGTATCGCTTGAAATAGATGTGATAATATAGAGAATTTCATGTGAGAACACAACACACTGACATAGAAACAAATCTTCATTATAAAATAGGAGCAACCAATATTTTGAAGAATATAACAACACTGTGAAAGGAAAATTGTTTAAAAAACTCTGCAAATTCTTTGTAAATGTTCATTCCATATGACACTTAATGTGCGTTGTTTAGGAATTTTTTTGGAATGATATATTCGAAAAATGAGAACTGAAAATTAGTTAACGGTACAAAATAAATGCTGAAAAGGGCATGGGTCAATTGATATCTTCTTAAAAGTACTATCTAATTTCTACATCATGTCACAAATAAAGTTATACCTGACGGGTAATATCTTTAGCTATAGGATTGGTGCCATCAATATGAAGCTGCAAAGAAGATTTCAACTCCACAAAACAAAAGTGCAGCCAATAAAAAGAGATTAACTTTGATATGCAAAATTATGATGTAAATATAGCTAAAATATTCTTAAGGAATTTTGAAGGTTGGTAACAACATAGTACTAAGGGACTCTGTACTAGAGAAAAGGTAGCATTGTCATGATATTCTTGATGTAGCTTACTAGAGAACATGGTATCCAACGTAGTGAGGGATTTCCAGCATGGGTTGAATAATTTGAATAATTTGAATCGCCGACTCATAAATAGGTACAAAAACAAAAAATTAAATCAAGAAAACAAAAGACAAAGAAATACATAAGTACAAAAACTCAAGATTAGGTAAACATGGAAAACAATGTTTGATTAGTAATTAATCACCAGGTAAAATTCCATTGATTATTTTCCACACAAAATTCAAGCATCTCATTTGCAAGTTGTAAACAATCCATCTTGAGATCTAACATACCTAAATTTTGGGAGAGCACTTTAGTTTGAGCCTTGGATTTTGCCAAAATCATCTTAGAATGGTGGGAAATTAGGGTGATTACAAACTCCAAAGTTTCGGCCACCCTTGCGAGTAGAAGCCCAAAATCCTCCTCTGTATCTCCTACATTATAGTCCATGAATTTGGTATTATATTAAATATGATTGAGAAAATGAAAAATTTCATTCCTTAATATAATTCCACTGCTTGCAAATTCACCCCGACCGATCTTAAATATATTTGGCTTGTCCCTCTTAGCAACATTCCCACTCCAAACATCATTAATATCTAGATTTAGCAACATTGCCATTCCAAACATCATTAATATCTAGATATGAGTATTGATGCCAAATATGCAGACTACATTATGGAAAGATTGCAGACACGACAAGTTTCGTTGTGAAGATCTCCAATGAAGTGAGGACCAGACGTAGTGAATTGAACTTTCCACATCTAAGATGCTCTACGTATTAAATCAGTTAGTCTCCATTTGTTCTATGTCGATCTCATTATGATTCCAATTTTCCTCTGCAACACATCTCTCCATTATGACTACTCACCTCCATAAACTCTTAATTAATGCAGATCCTTTATAATGTGCTACTAGATTGAAGGAATGAACTCAGATCAATAACCAATGCTTACCACTCCACTCCCCATAAACATATTAAGGCTCATATAAATTTTGATCATTATGGGATTGATTTGATTATAAAATCAACATTATCAACTTTTAATATTCCTTGTTCCAGTTGTGCTTGGTAATTGGCCAAGACATTGGCTTCCTTATTAAGGTCTCTCTTAACGTGGAAGAATTCAATCTGATCCCATTTGTCCATAGGAGGAACTGCTCATTATTTCCTTGAAGTTTAATCACATGTTGGATCACTATCATAGAGTCTCCAAAAAGTGATAATTGGTGAAGACTTCTGGAGGAAGCCATTTCCAAACTCTTCCAAAGCACAAGAAATTCAACTTGATTATTTCTTGAAATTTTTAGCGCGTAGAAAAATTGAATCACTATTTCTTCTTCAAGGTGAAATGATATGGATAATGTTACATGATATGTATATGTTGTAAATCTATAGGTTATAATATGCATTATCAAACTCATTAATATATATAGTCGTCCCACATTGTGTGACAAATGAGAAGGAAATGATCCTTTGGCAACTAATAAGGATGTTGGCAAGCTAAGAGAGATTGAAGTTTAACAAAAACCAAGGTGAAGAGACATTTTTATAATTCCATATTTAAAATATAATTTTAATGCTATATTTACTAACAAACTAAGTTGCATGATTATTAATAATAAACTATATTAAAATATATATAGATGGATGGTAGGAAAGATATTTCAAATAAATTTGAAGATTATAGGTTTAACTATATGCATAATTTAAATTATAAAATAATTGTATAAGTGTAAGAAAAATAAAGAAATAAATAAAAAACAATAATTTAAAATAAAATTATAATTATTTATTTATTTATTTTAATAAAAATGAATTTTTACATATAAATACTTTACTAGATAATATTATAATGCACAATATACACACTTTTATAAAATATAGTTAAAAATAAATGTAATGTGGGTGAATATTATATTATAAGTTTATAAAATATTGATCCTTGTTATAATTTAAATGCAAAAATTTGCATTATAAATATCATATAATTAACATTATTTTGTTTATTATTTTGAATAAACTTTTAATTTCCAAGGGAAATTCTACCAGCATTCACATTTTCTTTCGTTGGTTAGCAAAGGGAGAATGTGCAATATGTCAATAACATCCATAATACTATGTTATATATATTTTGAAATTTGGAAAATAATGCTACGAATGCAGGATTAAACATGTAAATTGTGTTTACGTTTTGTTATCATGTAGGGTCAGGACAAGTTGACAATATGGTCACGACAAGTCGACACTAGGGAATTATAAAATAGAACATGAAATGGTTACAATCCTTCTCATTACTGTAACACATTAAAATGTATGAACCTCGAAGATCTTCGTAAAATTATGAGGTCTGGTAAATATGACTTACGCCTAAAATTAAAACATGTGCCTACGACGGAGCCAAAAATTTGTATTGATTAGTTAATATTTGAATAGGTCGTGATTGTAATATTAAACGAGGGGCATATAAAAACACCAAAAACTTAAGCTTTTAACACACAAACATTTTTCTAAGAAACCAATTTTTCGCTGACTTGTTCACATTCTAAACATTTACTTGTTACCACATAGAATGTGCCACAATGGAGTAATGCAATAAGTGTTGGCTTGTGTCATTTCTTGCCACCTAAATCAACGTCGCACCAGTGACTATCCTTCACTATTTCATGTGAAATATGCAATGAATCAAATGATGGAAATTTCTGTTGATTTCAAACACAAAAGAAATTTGCACAGAGAACAACGCTCTGGTTTTTTACAGGATTTTTATTTGAAAACAACAAAGATAAAACTGTTACAAAATAGTCTTCCTCAGCTCAGAGGGATTTACAACAGGAACTTCAGTTCCAGAATCTGATTCCACTATCTCAGAAAATTATATCTTCAGCACTGCTGTGCGTTGCAGAGAAGAAAGAGCTCTTCTTGCTAATACTCTCCACACGTCTCTACTCTTGCATTCTTTTTTTTTTATATAATGAACAACACAAAATATCTTTACAATACGTGTTGCTTTTCCCATACTTCCGTGAAATAAAAAATAATAAAATTTAAAATTTCACTTACATTTACCAACCCTAGTAAATATCATTAATTACACAGCTCAAAATATATTTCTGGAATTTAATGCATGGCTTATCACACTATCGCATTGCAAGAAGAGAGAGGATGTTCCACCGCTCTTATAACCTTTAAATCATGCGATTTGCGATATGCGATTAGATCGCATCGCAAGATCGCAATCGCAGACAATCTAGACGACGTGGTGAAAGTTGGCAAGAAAGGAAGTGCGATATGCGATCTGCGATCGCATCGCAGAGAAAAAATCTGCAGTTTGAAATTATCATTCCAACACTCCCCTTTAATTTTAACTGCTGGGTTTTTTCTGCATACCCAGGCATTTCCTGAAATGATCAAAGCTTTTCTTTGCCAATGGTTTTGTCAGGATGTCAGCTAGCTGATCCTCTGTTCTGCAGTGCTGCAAAACAATCTCACCATTGTTAACCAATTCACGTATGAAGTGAAATTTGGTGTCTATGTGCTTTGTCCTTTTATGAAAAACAGAATTTTTAGACAATGCTATTGCTGAGCTATTGTCACAGTAAATGGTTGTGCCCTTTCCTTGTTCATGACACAAGTCTCTGAGAACTCTTCTCAGCCACACTGCTTGGCATGTTGCTGCTGTTGCTGCCACATACTCTGCCTCTGTTGTTGACAAAGCCACAACTGGTTGCTTCTTGGAAGCCCATGAGATGGCTCCCGATCCCATATGAAACACATATCCTGATGTGCTTTTCCTATCATCAACACTTCCAGCCCAATCACTGTCAGTGTAACCTGTCAACATGAAACTTTCAGAAGAGGAGTATAAAATACCAAACCCCTTCGTTCCATTCACATACCTTAGAATCCTCTTGGCTGCCTGTCAATGAGTCTCTTTCGGTCTTTCCATAAATCTGGAAATTAAACTCACAGCATGCATAATGTCCGGCCTAGTTGCAGTCAAGTACATAAGGCTGCCAACTATGCTCTTGTATAGTTTTGGATCAAAATATTTGCTGCTGTCTTCTTTGGTCAATTTCAACCCCACTACAGTTGGAGTCACAACTGCTTTGCTGTTCTGCATATTAAATCTCTTTAACACTGCTTCTACATATTTATCTTGAGAAATGAAAACGCCATTTTCACTTTGGTTTACTTCAATTCCAAGGAAATATCTTAAGAAGCCTAAGTCAGTCATTTCAAATTCACTTTTCATGACTGCTTTAAAATCAGCAATGAGAGAAGCATCATTGCTTGTAAAAATCAAATCATCTACATATAGAACAACGATAAGAATCTTACCGTCATTCTCCTTTATGTAGAGTGTGGGTTCACCATCACACTTGTCAAACCCATTCTCAATCAGATAAGCATCTATTCTGCTGTACCATGCTCTTGGAGCTTGCTTCAGCCCATAAAGAGCCTTCTTCAGTTTACAAACTTTATGCTCTTGGCCTTCAACTTCATAGCCCGGAGGTTGATCAACATAAACCTCTTCTTTTAACACTCCATTCAGGAATGCAGATTTAACATCCATCTGATAAATCTTCCATTTGTGTTGTGCCGCAATAGACAACACTGTTCTGACTGTTTCCATCCTTGCTACTGGTGCAAAGGTTTCATCATAGTCTTTGCCTTGTTGCTGCTTGTAGCCTTTCACAACAAGTCTTGCTTTGTGTCTGTCAATCTTGCCTTCAGCATTGCTTTTGGTCTTATAGACCCACTTAACTCCAATGGCATCTTTGCCTTCAGGGAGGTCCACTAACTCCCATGTTTTACTCTTCTCAATTGCACCAATTTCTTCATTCATTGCTTCAATCCATTTATCTTCATTTACAGCATCTTCAAAATGGACTGGGTCATCAACATGACAATACAAAGCGAATAATGAATTCAGACCAGTATTGTTACTTACCTCTCCTTGTTCATAAATCTCATTCAGATTTCTGAATCTTGGTCTTCTTGGTGTGCTTGGAGTTCCATCCGAACTTGAGGGTATATCTGATCCCTGTGGTGTGCTTGGAGAAGCACTTCCTTGATTTCTTGAGGCTGTTCGAATTCCAGATTGTGGTGTGGTTTGCTTTACCTGCTGTGGTGTGGGAGGGGCAACCAAGGAAGGATTATTTGCTGCTATCCCTTCCTCTTCTTCTTCATGAGACACAATTGTCTTCACTTTCACTGTCTTCTCTAAGCTTCCATCCCAAGCTTCATCTTCAATGAACTGCACATCTCTGCTTACTATCAATTTCTTGGTGGATGGATTATAGAGTTTGTATGCTTTTGACTCATTACAATAGCCAATAAAGACACACTTCTCGCCCTTACTATCAAGCTTCTTCCTTAGTTGATCCGGTACATGTGCATATGCCACACAACCGAATACTCTCATGTGAGTGACAGTTTGTTTTTGACCACTCCATGCCTCTTTTGGTATTCTGTTCATGACAGCTTTAGTTGGGCATCTATTCAAGATGTAAACTGCGCAAGTAACAGCTTCTGCCCAATACACATACGGCAAGTGTTTTGCCTTCAGCATACTTCTGACCATGTCAAGAATGGTCCTATTCTTTCTTTCAGCAACACCGTTCTGCTGAGGTGTATACCTTGCGATGAACTGCTTTTGTATGCCATTCTCTCTGCAAAAACGCAGAAAGTCTTGGGAGATGTACTCTCATCCTCTATCTGTTCTGAGCACTTTGATATAATGCCCACACTGCTTTTCAACAAGAGTTTTGAAGTGGCGGAATTTCTCAAACACTTCACTCTTCTGTTTCAGCATATACACCCATGTCTTTCTAGTGTAATCATCAATGAAAGTTAAAACATATTTATTTCCGGCAAATGATGGTGTTTGCATCGGTCCACACACATCAGAATTAACAATTTCCAATGGTGCTTTTGCCCTTATACTCTTTCCTGCTGGAAAGCTTTCTTTGTGTTGCTTGCCCAAGATGCAGCCTTCACACAGGCTGTCTGGTTTCTCGATCAATGGTAATCTCTTTACCATTCCCTTTCTGTGCAACAGATTCAGGCCTCCGAAATTGAGATGTCCAAATCTCAAATGCCACAACCAATTCACATCTTTCAGTTGTTCCTGAAACACTTCTTGTGTTACAGCCGCAATAGTTCTGCCTTCCTTCAAATCTACCTTGAGTTTGAGAGGAAACGTTCTATTGCTGGTCATCTGCACCTATGCAATGATCTTCTTACCTGGAGGTATGTCTCTGATTGTACACAAATCATCTTTGAAGAACACATTGTAACCTTTGTTAATGAGCTGTCCAATGCTCAAAAGATTACATTTCAGACCAGGTACATAGTATACATCTGGCACAATCATCTGTTCTCCATTTTTTGCTTGGATACTGACTCTGCCCTTACCCTTGACAGATATTGTATCATCAGTCCCTGTTGTTACCTTAGATTTCACATTTTCATCCAGATTGGCAAACATTGCAATATTTCCAGTCATGTGATTACTACAACCTGAGTCTAAGAACCAAAAATCTTCTTGTTTGTCTTGTGCTATGTTACATGTTAATAACACATTCTTTGGATTCTTTTCTTCTTCATTTGCAAAATTAGCATTTTGCCTATTATTCATGTCATTTTTCTTTTTCCTACATTCATTGGCATAGTGCCCATATTTCTTACAATAATGACATTGGACTTGGGATTTGTCATACCTTTGTCCATGAGCTTGCTGTTTGCTTGAACCTTCATCTTGGTTCTGATTGCAGCTCCTTCCGCTTGTGCTTGCAGGATAATTGCTGCCTCTGTTTTGGCTTCTTCCACGACCTCTGTTATTTGCTCTACCTCAACCTCTTCTTTGGCCAAAAGACATCTGAGTCTTGAATGCTTGCTCAAATGAGGAATCTGTTCCTCTACTCAGTCTATGTTCATGAGACAAAAGAGAAGCACTCAGCTCATCTACCGTGAACTGTGAGAGATCTTTTGTTTCTTCTATTGCTACCACAATAGATTCAAACCTTGAGGGTAAACATCTCAAGATTTTCTCTACAATCCTTCTATCTTCAAGAATCTCACCATGAGATCTTATCTGGGTTATCAACCCAATAACCTGAGTGAAGAATGAATCTATTGTATCAGATTCCTTCATGCTAAGATTTTCAAAGTCTTTCCTCAACATCTGCAACTTTGCAGTCTTCACCTTCTCCATGCCTTGATAGGCAGTTTTGAGAATATCCCATGCCTCTTTGGATTTTGTTGCTGCTGCAATCCACGGAAAAACACATTCATGCACTGATTGGAAGAGGAAAAAGAGGGCTTTGGCATCCTTCTTCTTGTCGC
The DNA here is from genome assembly GCA_031772625.1 of Pinus tabuliformis. Classification (NCBI taxonomy): domain Eukaryota; kingdom Viridiplantae; phylum Streptophyta; class Pinopsida; order Pinales; family Pinaceae; genus Pinus; species Pinus tabuliformis. The sequence continues at coordinate 632,942,852 of CM062818.1, read as the reverse complement.
CCTTCAACTGGTCTCTTTCTGCTACTGTCAAAGCAGCCAGTGTTGTTGCATCTACAGGTTCAGCATAGCCAGTTTCAACCAGCTCCCATATTCCTTGAGAAGCAAACAGTGCTTTCATTGTTATGGACCAATAACTGTAGTTTTTCCCATTAAACTGTGGTAGTTGGGATTTGTCAAACCAGTTCCTGCATCTGCCATCTTAACTTGTGAAAAAATAAAGAAGAGATACTGACTGTAAAAAAAAACAAGCAAAAACTTTCTCTGCTAGAGAAAAAAAAATGCTCAATAAGCTTCTTACAGCTCCTACAGTGAAAAAACAAACTCTGTTTTTTTTTACTCACTGAGTGCCTAGACTCGCTCTGATACCATGTTGGAAATTTCTATTGATTTCAAACACAAAAGAAATTTGCACAGAGAACAACGCTCTGGTTTTCTATAGGATCTTTATTTGAAAACAACAAAGATAATACTGTTACAAAATAGTCTTCCTCGACTTAGAGGGATTTACAACAGGAACTTCAGTTCCAGAATCTGATTCCACTATCTTAGAAAATTATATCTTCAGCACTGCTGTGCGTTGCAGAGAAGAAAGAGCTCTTCTTGCTAATACTCTCCACACGTCTCTGCTCTTGCATTCTTGTTTTTTATATAATGAACAACACAAAATATCTTTACAATACGTGTTGCTTTTCCCATACTTCCGTGAAATAAAAAATAATAAAATTTAAAATTTCACCTACATTTACCAACCCTAATAAATATCATTAATTACATAGCTCAAAATATCTTTCTGGAATTTAATGCATGGCTTATCACACCATCGCATCGCAAGAAGAGAGAGGATGTTCCACCGCTCTTATAACCTTTAAATCATGTGATTTGCGATATGCGATCAGATCGCATCGCAAGATCGCAATCGCAGACAATCTAGAGGACGTGGTGAAGGTTGGCAAGAAAGGAAGTGCGATATGCGATCTGCGATCGCACCGCAGAGAAAAAATCTGCAGTTTGAAATTATCATTCCAACATCAAAATCAAAATGAGCATTGTTGATATTATTGGCAGTGGCATTGTTACGATTTTGAACGCAGGGAGCTCCATATCCCTGCATGCATTCACAGATTAGTAAGAGGCGACAAACAAAGTTTTGCTCCAATTTGTTTTAACCCTTCCTCCTTATGTGACCCCTTTAATTTTTCCCCGTTCTAAAGGCTGAAGTGGAGTACTCAGGCATGGGATATCTACAGATTCTTCAATGTTCTTGAACGCCCTGATGGACATAGAATCTATCAAAAACCTGGTTACAAAATGAAAAACATATCATAAACATATAAATAAAAAGTCATGAAACAAGATTAAGCAATGGCACAAAAACATACCAATAACACCACTAAAACCATTCAATTGTTGTCATCGGATCATAACGTGGGTGCTCCACTGCTCAAATTTGGAGCAGAGCCAGTAAATCTACCTCGTTACTCCACTGCTCAAATCTCACGCAGAATCAGTGAAGCTACTTCGCTGCTCCATCGCTCAAACCTAGGCCATAAACTCTGACCTACTCAAATTGTTTCCCCAAAAACGCTAGATATCTTGGGCAGGGAAATCAATGTTATTTCAATGGCATTTCATGGTAAAAACTAATGTCATCTTCCTCACAGTCGCGCGATGTGGAGAAATTATCGCTTGCCCATGAAACAATCAACCACCCTGCTGATTCATCAGCCAGATAATGTAAACGACGCTCATTCATCGATGAGATAATGGAAGCGACCCCATCATCTAACCGCTCAAATGAAGAAGTAGAGTACCTGATGAATTTCTTGGTAATGCTTACTGCAATTAAGAAACCGGTAATTTGATATGGCACATCCGGATCGGTGGATGTCAAGACTCCAATTGCATTAAAAACCCACAATAAAAACGCTGGAACGGCTGAACTGAAAAATTCAGTTGACAGCGTAAATCAAGGAGTCAGTTGACAACAGTCAATGGATGGAAACATTTGAGTTGTCTAACGTTTGATCCGATGATGATTAACAAAGACACTTAGCACTAGTTTTGACGGGAGTTCATTTCAGAAGGAACACTTTACTGCGTAATTAAATATTATGATGGTTTCAATTTATTTTAATGGAAATAAATTAAAAAGAATTAAAATATTAAATTTAAAAAATAAAATTTAAAGATTATTAATAAAATTTAAATTGAAAAATTTGCTCCCGATAGTAAATTAAATATTAAATTAATTAAAATAAAATGAATAAACTCATAAAGTTAAAAAGTTAAAAGAAAATTCCTAAATATTATAATTAACCATAATTAAATAAATTACAAATTAAAAAAAAAATTATTCCATAAAAATACTTTAAAACAAAGAGGCTTGACATAATAATTTAGCCTTAAAAAAATTAATTAATAGGGTGAATAGTTGAAAATTATATATATATATATATATATATATATATATATATATATATATAATATAATATTTTTAATTAAATTTTACAAACAAAATGTATTTCAAAAATAATATTTTTTAAACTAAATTTTATATTAAATAATTAAATTCTAGCCAAAACCACCTAAGGCTCAATCGAGGGTGGCATAAAGACACAAGGGCCTGGTTAAACTATTGGGAGATCAACGAAAATGATGCATTGCAAAACATAAATAACATTAAAGATATTGTTACTTCTAAGTTCAAAGAAAAAATGTGGTGTCAGAAAGACTTAGTGGCTAGAAGAAAATTAAGTTATTATAAGAAGGTCATCAACCCCACCCTAGAAGATCAAAAGTATCTCTCTATTTTAACTAGCTCAAAGAAGAAAATTAATATAGCAAAGATTAGAACGAATTCTCATGAGCTCCATAGTGAAACAGGTCGTTGGGCAGTTCCTAAAACGCCATGGACGGAAAGGATCTGCCATATATGTAAGAATAGGAACATCGAGGATGAAAACCACTTCCTCTTAGAGTGCCCCGCGTATAACCACATTAGATCTCAGTTTCACAATCTTTGTTACAATACTGACCTCCCTAGCCTTTTACAATGTCAAAATTATAGTGAGCTCGGGAGGCTTCTCTCCAAGCTTTTTGAGCATAGGAATAAAATCTTAAATCAAAATAGATAATTTGTTTCTTTAGGTCCGATAGACCATTATTTGGTCTCAGTGGACGTTAACCATCATCATCATCATCATCATCATCAATAATAATTTTCATTTTAGGAAATGTGAAAATACTTTGGAAAGTTATTAACATTAGGTCTCTTCTTTCAAACAATCAAATATCTTAAATTTTATTATTAAAGTATTAAAAAAATAAAAACTATAAAATAATATTAGCATTTTTAAAGGTTTAGTAGCTTTTATAGTTTAACCTAACTTATTTCTCTCCAACTAGTAGTTGTCTTTTGTACATGGAATAAAACCAAGCTTCAAACTAAATACAGTGTGAAAAATTGTTCGTTTAATATAGCATTAATTACATCATAATTCAGACGATATATATGTTCAATAGCTTGAAATTGTCCATTTAATGTAACATTACATATATTTAATTGAAATTTAATATACATGTTAAATAGTTTGATATAATCAATAATATGATAAGACATTTTTTAATATAATTAACAATATTACTAAATATGTGTCAACAAAAATTATGCTATAGAACTTACAATTGTTACAATTGTACTTTCATGAGTATTTATGATTTTAAAGGTTTAAATGCAGTTTCTAAAGGATGAATATGACTCATAAGATTTAGACATTTAAAACTTGAGTTTATGTTGTTTAATACGTAGAATTCGAGTGTCTCGTGAGTTTTTCAAGGTGCCCAAATTATTTATGTATTTAAAAATTGTGTTTTAAATAACAAAAAATCAAATTCTTTCTTGAATTTTATTTTTCATCTATAAATTAGACTAAATCATAATGAATTTATGTAAGCATCATAACCTAACTATAAAATTCGCAACATACAAACTTAGAGAGACAAGAGAAAGTAGTGGTTTTACACTTTTACTAGTTACAACATGTGCAACAATATTACAATGTGTTGAAGGAATGGCACATGCTCTTACACACAATGACATAGTTCTCTAAAATGAAATAACTCTTTACATTCTTCACTTAAAGAGAGGTATGAAACATAGGCTCAAATCATTGCTGAATTTTATGTATGTGCATGTTTTAAAGTGTCCGTAAAGTGTTATGCACATGGAAGTATTATAACCATCCTTTAGACACCTTTTGTAAACTAGACCTTGCCATAAAACCAACATCAATGAATTCTACAAAATAGTATAATTGTGAATGTGAATAGTATTTCATGTACGTTATTTTATTTCCATACTAGTATATATTAATAAATTATTTTTTTCATTTCCAAATTAAATTATATATTTTTACTATACCATATGATAACTAAAAATAATAATTTAAATTAATATATCATAACCAAAACCAAAATTAATATTTATACCATCATAATAAAAAAAATATCAAATAAATTATACCACACCACAATGTTCATAAAAACAAATAAATCTTAATTAAAAAATCATAAAACATGCTTGAGATAAATGGAAACCTTGAACTAAGCAAAAACAAACTCATCAAACATAAATAACAACATTTTACTAATAAAAACTAAAAAAAGTCCTAAAACCAATTAAGATTAGAATGTGATAGTGAAAATCCTACCCAATAGAAAATAAATACTAAACTTAATATAAGAAAGTGAATTCAAACCTTACACATAATCACTAAAAATATAATATTAAAACCTAAACCATTACCACCCTTCCAAATAGTGTCCAAATAGTGTTATGACTTACAATATCCTAAAATATAATCAATACGCACTTGTAATAAGCTTAGAAGTATAATAAGCTTAAAATTATAATAGTGAATCCTAAACGATTGACACCATTCCAAAATGGTTTTATGAGTTACATTATCCTAAAATATGATTAATGCACACATGCGATAAGTTTCCGTTTTAAATAGAAAGCTGTAAGCTCTCGCAAAGACATCAAACTCACCGGAGGAAAAAATAAAAAAATTATGAATTACCATCACATCTAACCTACACTTAAATTGTTTATTATTTTATTGAAATTATATTTCATGCTCAAAAGTCCCATCCTTTTGAGATGGTCTGAAAATTTATACAACTGAAAGTCATCAGTGACAGCCCTCTCTCGACCTAACCACCGTGTGAAAGATCACATTATAAAAACAAAATAATCATTGAACTTTATTAGTTTTGAAACAATCTTTTATGTTAGCGCTTTTATAATAATCAGGTTTCAGGGCAACATAATGATGCTTCGGTTGCTCGAAGCAGTAATTTACGTACCAAAACATCACAAATTAAAGGAACAGTAAAATGAAATTATTGGATGATTCACAAACCTTGTCCTTTTCCAGAAAAAGCTGAAGGAGGGTGTGATGGCCATAACGTTTACAGTATGTCAAACAGGCTATATGTTCTATTTAGCTGCAACCATCATGATGTCAAGGAGTTGGTAGCGTTTCACTCGGATGGAAATCGACAGCCCCGGAAGCGGCTAATCCAATGATGCAACAGATAAGTGCTGATGCTTCTTGCATCTCCTTTCCTTTCTGGGCGTTTCATTTTTGTTTCCCGAAGCTCATGGGGATCATATCGCTTAGTATGTAACAACTTTTTGTCGCTTTTTCTTGTTATAAAAACAAAAAAAAAAGTGCTGATACTCAAGTGAAGTACAATTTTTCTGTCCATATTTTCCCATTGTTTCTGGTTTTCATCATCGGGTTCAATAGCCGAATCAATCCGACGCCTGCAATCCCTTCCACGAATAAGTCGAACGTCCTGTCCTTCCACGTAGAATGTCACTTAGGAACGTCCGTGTCCTGAGATGGACTGGGCCTTGAAAAATGATTATGAGCCTGATATTTAATTCTATAACTTCAACCCTTATCCCGATTGCACATTCCCATAACCTACTTACGTGGCTGGTTGGGCCCACCTCTTCATGGCCCTTTACAGATGACGTTTTTCACTGGAATCGTTTATCGTCTAAAAACTTTTGCAGTCGGAAGCCTATCATGTATAAAGGTTAGGTCTCACATCTGTTACTGGTTCAGCCCCGGATAGTGGGGAGCTCGAGACATTGAATTCACTTTAACCTAAAAAGCGACAGCGCACCCGCGGGTCCTACCCTATGCAAAGCAAAGCGACAAGTGTACAGGGAAACAGTTAATACATTGTGATTTTAGGTAAGGAAATATTTATCATACCCGATCATGTGGTTGGCTTGCGAACTTTCACTCACCCGAAGGCCATTGATTGAAATTTGCATTCAAAATTTAAAGAACAATTAGTATTCTATGAGAATAGTATTGATTTATGGAAAAATATTAGAATTTTTTTCATTTATTTAATTAGTATTATTTACCATTATAATTATTATTAATATTATGATAGTTGTTAATAATTATCTTAATTTTTTTTAAATAATCTTATTTTATTTATTAATTTTTTATAAAATTTAAGTTTTTTCTTCAATTTCTTAAAAGTTATTATTGCACAACATTTTACATCTAAGTATGAGGGCTTTGTGGAATTCCTTTATCTGAGTATGGATCCAATGTGTAATTCCTTGAGTGTGTCCATTTTAAAATAAAAATAAAATATTTTCTAAATAAAAAAATATTGTTCACTTATAATTAAAATTATATATATATATATATATATATATATATATATGATTAGCCTTAATAAAAAAACATTATAAAATATCAATAATCTACTTTCATTGTATTCACTTGGTTTGCTGTTGATATTACAACACAAAAAATGTTGTAAAAATAGCTCTCACTCTCAAGCATAAATAAAACATTTAGATATTAATATGGAATAACATAATTTTATATCATCTTTAAAAAATAAAACGTTTAAAAATATTGAAAAAAATATATGTTAAGTTTGGAGTGTGCCGAAGATATATAATTCTTATATTTTTAAAAATATTTCAATATAGATAAATTATTTACATAGACATACTCACTAATTTATTTTATTTTAATATCAAATCTATATATAAAGCATATATAAAACATCTAGATGTTAATCTAATTTTATATCACTTTCAAAAAATAAAGTAATTAAAAGAATTTAAAAAATTATATTTCAAGTTGTGAGTAAGGAGAAAATGTATAATTCTTATCATTTTTTAAAATATTTCAATAAATAAACTACCATACTAACTAATTTAATTTATTTTAGTGTCTGGAAGAAAGAATATAAATATATAAACTCTTAATATAAAATTAATATGTGGAATATAAAAATTATTAAAGAAAAATGAGTTATAAATAAAATAGTTCAATAAAAAAAATATGATTAAAATATTTCAAGTAGTTTCATTATTTTATATTTTAGCTCCTTTTAGGTATGTTTTTCAATCATTTGAACTCTAGTAAAGATTTGTTGGAATTGTAAGTTTAAGTTGTGTAGCGTACACAATCCAATTGTTCAAGGAGATTTTCAAGGTGTTGAATCCATTTATATGTTAGAAAACTCAATTTAAACAATGAGAGATATTATATTACAATCTAAAAGAAATACATACCTCCAAATTTAGTCCTTAGCATCCATTGATAGATCCATTGTTAAAATAAATTTACACCGGTGAATATTGAAACCATTTTATTTTACTATAGGGAATATATTAACTATTTTCTATATTTCTTATCAAATCCACGGAAAACATTGATATTTAAATGTATACATATTTTTCTCATTATTTTAAATAGATAAACACAACCCCACACACACAGATATATAACATAACTTCTCTCATTATAAAGAATAATAATAATTATTTGATTTTAAGGTTATAGTCAAGCTACTAGTGTGATTCCTCGTTGGGGATGCTTAGAAACGGAGAATGTCATGCCTCTAAGTGGAATATGGTTTCTCGTATAATGACTTGCATTGTGGGGATGAGTCCTGAGTCCTTGCTAGTGCATATGGCATGAAAATAAGGCCCTTGAGTCCTAGGTGAATCTTCTAAGAACCAAGAGCCATGAGCAAGACCTCAAGCCACACAACATGCCTTGTTTAGGATACCATCATTATTAATGTGGGATATGGATATTGATATGAGTTTTTTTGCACTATGAATGAGTATGAGATGATGGCCAAAGAAGAAATTATGTATTTTCACCATAACTTAAGTCACTTGAGCTAATGGGACATGATACCATAACAAAGACACCTAAAGTGGATATTTGTCATACAAGGTGGATATGGACATGAATAGCTTTTTTTTGCATTGTGGGGATGTGGGTATTGGGGCTTTAACCAGAATTAAGGTAAGAAAATAAGAGATTACACCATAAATGAATCTCTAAGTGATCTAAAATTGAGCAGATTAGTTATGTTGAGCTAATTCCCCATTCAGAAACAAAAGATGTTTATCATTTTCTTATCAAGCACTTAAGGATTCATCATGTTTTCTTATTTAATTGATTCCCATGAGAGTTTCTTATGTAAATTTTATAAAAAAATTAACATAAAACATATGCTGAACAACGACAAAATAACAACGAAGAACATCAAAATACAACACACAACATAGAGATTTGATGAGGAGTTCACCCCTCCTAGGTTACTTCTCCTTGGTCCAACTTCCAATGCTTGGGCCTCTCTATTATGCTGAAAATTACAAAAAAGTGTGTTTACAATGATCAAATGCCTCTGAAACCTGTCTCCATTAGTTGAGAATAATCAGAAATGGCTACCTAGCCTCTTTTTGCATCCAATTTGGATAAGAGCTAAAGAAGTTATGACCTCTACTAGTTCTCCCACTATTTGTCCCACAAATTTCTCCAAAACCGGCGTAATCCTACAAAGTTGCTCCAAAATCTGCTAACTGAGCGAGAATTTGGCCACATCGCGGGCCATAACCTATCAGCCATATCACAAATCATAATCAGCGAGGTTTGGCAGGCTGAAGGTCATGTTAACACGGCATAATGTTGCGATAGTGATATCACGGACCCTGATGGGAGTATAAACCATGGATCATAACATCTTGCGTATGGGGTCTTATCGCTCTATGAACTCATTGCATTTCTCTATCGGTGCATAATACCTATATCATATATATATCAGCAAGTAATGGGTGTGATATGCGATTGCGGTATATCGCATCACAACCCTGATTGTGTCGGGGGCCAATTCTATAACTCCTCCTTTCTTACGATTGTGATATGCTATATCACAAATCATAATTGGCACTTCCTGAGGGCCGATTCTTAACCCAATCCACTTACGACTTACGATATATGAGGGCCAATGGCAGTCTGCCACTTAACACCTCCTCATTCGATGGGACCTTTGCCACATCATCCAATCTTGCCATGTAGACAAGTCAAACTTGAACTTTGACTTGCTCTAACTTCTGCATATGAGATCGGATTTGAGTGTCGTTCAGACCATTGGATTCAAAATGATGAGATCTTCAATCCGAATCTAAGTTTAAAAAAATTCTGACACTTTGATTTTTGAGCATAAACTTGAGCACCTGATCACTGCTCCCCGCTGTAAGCCTTTTGGACCCCAAAAGATTATATTCAGTTATTGAACTAATGAGGGTATTGTTCCCTCACCTTCCCCTCTTCAATCCATTTGGCCTTTGATGGATTTGAACCTTTGAGACCCACTTGAAGATAATCAAAATTTCCCCTCTTTGATGACCTCGTTCTTCTGTCAAGTATGGTGTCTAGCTGAAGCTCATCAAGAAATTCTAGAGAAAAATCTTCAATTGATGGAATCTATACACTTTCACCTTGATCTTAAATCAAAGGAGGCTCATACAATCTCAAATTTTCAACATTAACAATGGAATAAATTTTGATATATGAAGGCAAATCAAGCTTGAAAGCATTATTACCAATCTTTTCCAGAATTTTTAATTGACCATAACGGATTGGTTTTAGCTTTTTACCTTCACCTTGAAGCATTTCCTTACTAATTTAATGCCAAAATTCATCACCTACTTGAAACTGATGATCCACACGATGTTTATGATGCCTTGTCTTATACTTGCCTTGACTCTTTTCTAGTTGTTCTTCAACTGTTTGGTGAATCAACTGAATTCACTGAATGAATTTCTTTGCTCTATCTATGTATCTATGTCCATCTACAACTACATATTTCTCAAATATGAAATCCAAAGGTGATTTAGGCAAATAACCAAGACATGCCTCAAAAGGCGAAGTTAAAGTAGAAGATTGTTTTGCTCGGTTGTAAGCATGCTGAATATAATGCAACTGTTAATCCCACAACTTAGGATGTTTGCTGCAATATCCTCTTAGCAAATGAATAAATGTCTTGTTAACCACTTCAGCTTGGCCATCTGTTTGCAGATGGAAGGTGGTACTTTTCTTAAACTTGGTGTCCATCAAGTTCCATAAATTTGACCAAAACTTCCCAATAAATCTAGAATCATGATCACTTACAACTGAAGTATGTAATCCAAAATGAACCCATACATTTTGAAAGAAAAGTTGAGTTGTTTTTTCAGTTGTAATTTGTTTCTTACAAGGCATTAATATGCACATCTTGCTAGACCAATCCACACGTACGTACAAATAATCATGATAAAGGAAGAACTCTTACAAAATCCATAAAAACACTCTTCCATGGACGTGAAGGCACTAGAAGTGGTGTGTACAATCCTAGTTTCCTATTACTAGGCTTACTGACCACGCATAATGAACAACCTATGACAAAACGTGACACACTTTCAAGCATATGAGGGCAATAAAAATACCTCCGAAGATTTGCCATTGTTTTACTTACACCAAAATGTCCAACAATAAGAAAAGTGTGTGCTTCCCTTTTGACATTTACTCTCTCTCCTCGTGGAACACAAATTTTTCCCAAATGATACAATAGATTATCATGTACATGGTAGTCTAATTCCTTAACTTGGTGGCCTTGACTCAAGTTTGAATAGACCTCTTGAATGTCAGCACCATGTGCATATTGTTCAACATAACTTTAAGGTAAAACAGAATCATTCTTGAGTAAAATGACTACATTAACAACTAGCCTAGAAATCATATCAACAACTCTATGATAAATACCTTTATTGAACTTGATTACCATGTGGAATTATTGTAAGATCCCATCTAACGAAAGTTCCTTGATTGTGCAATTTTGTTTGAGATTGTAGATATTGCAAAGGTTGATGATCAGTGTGAATAATGGTTTCTTTTCCCATCACGTAATGCTTCTATTTCTTCAAAATTCACACCAATGCGTAAAGCTCTTTATCATATGTAGGATAGCCAATAACAACACCATTAAAAATCTCAAAATGAAATGAAATGGAGTTACCATGTTGTAAAAGAACTGCACCCATGGCGTAGTCACTAACATCTATTTGTATTTTAAATGGTTGTTTCAAATCCGACAACGCTAAAACTGGGGCTAAACAATCTTCTATTTTAAAAGCATCGAATTCTTTTTTTTGTTTTCCAAAAAATTGCTTTCGAATTGATGCAAATGTTGTTGATGTAGATGACAACTTCATTAATTTGATTGGATGTTGATGTAGAATCGTCTTTGAAAAACTTGATTATGTATTGTTGCTTCTTGATTTGTTTGTAGTTTGCTTGATTACATAAGCTTGAATGAAAATGATTATGTGCATGCAATTCGCTAATTTCTTGTGTGCTACATGTGTACCATATTACAAGGATACCACATGAAGGTTAGTGTCAAAACTAGACACAAAATAGAAACAATATCAAGAATCATGCAGGATCACAAACACTCTCACAGTGTACCTAAGATCCCCTTATTCAATTTCGGGTGAATCTAGGACACTTCAACACCACACAAAAAAATATGTCTTTATTAAGTATTGAACTACATCAATCTTCACAACATTGTGATTGAAAATTTTCAAACAATGAGAATTCCAAGCTAACAAATTCTTGAAGCAACTTGTCTTCCAAATTAAAAATAAATTTTCAAACCATGAGTTACAACCTTATCACTCCAAAGATTTATAAATCACACCTTATCACTCCAAATTTCAAAATACTTTCACCTTATCATTCCACAAATCATCAACCTTATTCACCCTTATGACTCCCAAATAAAAATTATTTTATCCACTCCTTATCTCTCCCCAAAAACACTATAATTAAAAAATACACTTTTCAATTTCAATTTCGGCTCCACTTAACTTTCACATCAACCCTCACTTTGTCTTTTGAAATTAAACTTCAATTTAAGCTTATGACTCATCCCACACTTTTACAAAGATTTTATTTGTAAAAAAAAATGTTTTCTCAAATATGGCAAGCGAAAAATAGTTTATACCTTTTAAATGCACATGGATTTGAATGTTGCTTCAATCAAAGCTACTTCAAGTGACTATTGATTTCTATAGTTCGAATTTTGCCTAGATGGACCTATCGGCATTGGACAATGAGATGAATATAAGAGTTACTTGATTCACAACCTGTGAAGGATGGATGCTGAATTGTCCATCGCTATGGCTGGAGTGGACATGATCAAATCATGTCTCAAAGCCCTCCGCCAGATATCTGATCAGGTACTTGATTCAAATTTTTTACTTAGATGATGGTTCGGCAGAGGCATTTCAATATATTGGTGGGCTTTTGGTACTGTTGGAGCTTGGAGCTCGGGTTGTTTGCAGTCTGGAGCATGCATAACCCCTTGACATTGCTATTTGCTAGCATGAAACATCTAATGCACCAGCTCAGAAGATGGTGGTTATGACATCACATCATATCCGATCTTGTCGAGCTTCAAAGAGAAACATTCCATGTAGATCGCCGAAATTAAAATGAAAATAACTCAACTTCTTAATATGGTCAGAATATGGCTCAACGCCTTCAATGTAAGGGTTGTTTGATAGAAAATTCAAAGAGTAAAGCGACGCAGTCATGTAATGGTGTAGAAAATGAAGAATCGAAGAAGAAACCACTCCAGAGCTTTTGACAATGGATGCTCTTCGATTTCTCTTTCTCCTATTGCAGTTTCAGGTGTTTAATGCACTTTCTCAGAAATGGAAAATTAACATTCACTATACTCCTTCCTTCCATAGAAATACTGTGTAGGTCATGTGAGTAATGGCCATCATGGTGCTGCATTCAAGTGTCCTCCAGATTCGATCCGATCTAGGAGAGAAAAACTCACCAAAATATCTTGCCTTCGAGTTCACTGCTCTTCCTCTAATCCGAAAATTTATCTCTGCAATTGATATGAACTTGGATACTACTGCCGCAGGTGTTTTCATGGATGGGCTCCATGGAATGTATTATAAATACTACTAAGAATCTACTCCATCTGTATTCAATCAACTTATTATCGATGTAGCCAATACTTGGCTTCTTGGATTTTAAATGCCTTCCACGTAATATAAGAGCTCCATGAAACTGCCTCAAAGTCTCAATATTAATCGCCTTATCCTTGAAGTGAAAATTAGTTTTAACTCAATAGAGATTTAACAATATCGATCTTATTGTTGAAGCCTCAATTGGTTGAACAAGATAAGAAAGTGCTGCTCAGGCACATAATATATAAAGTCGAGCTCTGCACCATTTGTATGACCACTAGCATTTCCATCAAGTAGCACTAATTCACCATCAATCCATAATGGATTATGAAACCCAAATTTTCTCTGATACCAAATAAAGAAATTTAATAAACAACTAATAAAACACTCATAAAATAAATACCAGAAATATACAAATTAGACATGGAGGAAAAGGCTTGAGAGCCTCACTATATTATATTCCTCACACTCACAATGTAATGTGCAAAGAATGATAAGTACAAATAAATACATGAGGATGTTTGTCTCAAGATAGTACGTCTATCTTGGACACTATGGTTGAGAAAATATCTCAACCAAACACTAATCTAGGAGCCTGATTAGTTGGAGAGAATCTCCCAACCAACTAAGCCTAAACTAACTCCTAACCATGAGGAACAAACTCAATCTAGAAAGGTAGGATTAAATCCTAACTTTCATGATTTTAACTAATTTGATTATTTGGACTTAGAATTTTTTTAACATATGAGAGTGAGGCTAACATCATTCTTCTGCTTGATCATAAGGAACATGAGATTCTTTCTAGAATTGACCAGTCACGTCACTTTCCCTGCACTTGCCAAGGACATATTAAGATTCCCACAATGGGATCTCACAATATATTCCTCTCCCTCTTTGAACAAATTATATTTGTTCTCAAATCTATGGAAAATGACTTTCCTGTCATACAGATACGAGCTTCCCAACACAATTCTAGAAATATCCAGCGGCACTATATCTAATTCGACTTCATCAACGAAATTAGCTGTAATAACAAACCTGAAAACGCATTTCCTTGTGACCTTAAGATTGAAATCCTTGGTTATCCAACCCAGCAAATATGGTTTATGATGAGGCACGGTTTCCAAATTTAATTTCTTGACTAAATCTATAGAAATTAAGTTTTCTAGGGATCCATTGTCAAACAACGTATCAATATTGGTGTGTTTGGAAATAACTATGATATGGAACAACTCAATTCCATTTTCCTCATTTGAAACTTTTTTGGAGTTATTTGTTGTACTAGTGCTTGCCAACACTTCTCTTTTCTTATTTTTGCCATGAACTTTCCTTTAGTGACTGTGGCTACAATCTTGGTTTCACCACTTGAGTCAAAACCCAAGTCTTGTTGTAGAACAACGTTGGTCTTCAATTTCCCTTTATTGTGAAATCTCTTTGGTCATAATTCAGGATGAAGGTTCCAACAATGCGCTTCATCATGGCCCTATTTGGAACAGTTCTTGCACACGGGTTTCTCCCATTCTTTCTTAACAAAAGCATTTTTCTTCTGCTTTCCTTTAAAATTCTTTCCATTTCCACCAATCTGGAATGGATTCTTCTTACCTTCTTCTTGTACATTTTTCCCTCTTAATTCAATATGTGTAGCTTAAACACAGATCTCATCAAGATTCATGGGATTAAACATAAGAATGGTGTGTCGAAGACAGCTATGCAAAACTCTTATATATTTCAACAAAGTATCTTATGACTGCGATTATGTTCCTAGCATAAGAGCTCTTCTCCTAAACTCTTGAGTATACTCTTGCACATTTTGACCTTTTAATTGTCTTAAATTTTTCCAATTCATGATAGATTTTTTCATATGGGCTAAAGGGTAGAATTTTCGTTTTATAGTAGCAATGAAATCATACCAAGTTTTACCATGTTTTTTGATCTCGTCTTGAGTTCTTAATTCCCACCAAATGAGTGTTGCACCCTCCATTCTCAATGATGCCAACTGAATTTTGATATCATCCTCTTGAAGGTTCTGAATTCTATAATACACCTCCAATTGATGAATCCAGTTATCCATCTTTTCTGCATTAACTTCTCCATTGTACATAGGCAACTCAAATTTAACATCAAGCTTTAGAAAAAGTGATTTACTAGTTCCTTTTGGAAAATGATAATGAGTAAGAGTGAGGGTTTTATTAGTGGAAGAGTGTGAAGATGATTTTGAAGTACAAGATTAAGAAGATGGTGGAGAGGGTGGAGACTTGTCTACATTCCCATTACCTCCTTTTCCATTACCTCCTCCTGAAGAAATTTCTCCTTTGCGAGGTTTTGACCTTTCTCCTTGCAACCTCTTATTCCTCTCTTCATAGAGGACCTTCATCATCTTTGTCATATCAAAGAAAGCCTTTCCGAAGGTCTTCTCATCTTTTGTCTAGTTTGTAGGTCATCCTTCATGAGACATGGTCTCTGAAGACTCAACTACAACTTGAGGCTTAATTGGTGGAAGACTTTGGAAGCCTCTCTCTTCTTCCACTTGACCCAACTTCAGGGCTTCCCACCAGCTTTCCTCACCTCTTTTGAGCTTTAACCTTGTAAGCATGACATAAACCTGCAAACAATTAAATCCTTCTTTCACAAAGAAAATCTAGTAAGCAAAAGCCAGTCCATTGATACCAACTTGATCTGAAATGGAGTTGATTAGTAATGCTGTGCTAACTCCCCATTCATAATAAAAACCAAGATGCTTATCATTTGCTTATCAAGTGCTTAAGGATTCACCATGTTTTCTTATTTAACTGATTCCCATGAGAGTTTCTTATGTAAATGTTATAAAAAATTTAACATAAAACATATGTTGAACAACAACAAAATAATAACAAAGAACATCAAAATAGAACGCACAACATAGAGATTTGATGAGGAGTTCACCCCTCCTAGGATATGTCTCCTTGGTCTAGCTTCCAATGCTTAGGACCCTCTATTATGCTCAAAATTACAATAAAAGTGTGTTTATAATGCCTAAATGTCTCTGAAGCCTGTCTCCATCAGTTGAGAATACTAAAAAATGGCTATCTAGCCTCTTTTTGCATCCAATTTGGATAAGAACTGAAGAAGTTATGACTTCTCCTAGTTCTCCCACTATTTGTTCCACAAATTGCTCCAAAACCGACATAATCCTACAAATTTTCTCCAAAATCCGTTAACTGAGCGAGAATTTGGCCCGTTGTGGGCCATAACCTGTCAGGCGTATAGTAAATCGCAATCACCGAGGTTTGGTGCGTTGAAGGTCTTGTGAACACAGTGGAATGTCACAATAGTGATATCACTGACCCAACGAGAGTATAAACTGCGGCTTATAACACCTCGCATCCAGGGTCTTATCGGTATGGGAAGTCACTTCATTTCACTATCAGTGCATAATCCCTATATCGTATATATATCGGTGGGTACTAGGTGCGATATACGATTGCGATATACTGCATCACAACCCTAATTATGCTGGGGGTCGATTCTATAACTCCTCCTTTCCTGTGATTACGATATGTGATATCACAAATCACAATCGACACTGCTTGGGGTTGATTCTTAACCCAATCCACCTATGACTTGCGATATGTGATATGTGAGGGCCAATGACAACCTACCACTTGGCACCTCCTCATTCAGTGGGATCTTTGCCACGTGATCTCATCCTGCCATATAGACAAGTCAAACTTGAACTTTGACTTGCTCTAACTTTTGCATATGAGCTCAGATTTGAGTGTTGTTCACATTGTTGGATTTAGAATGACGATATCTTTGATTTGGAGCTAACTTTAACAAACTCTGACACTTTGATTTTTGAGTATTAACTTGAGCACCTGATCACTAAGTCTCATTAGAAATTAGCATGACCTAAAATCATAATATAGAGCCTTTATAAGTGATGCTAACATCATAGTGGAATGTGGGTAACATTATGAAGTCTTGTATCCTAAGATGGTTGTCTCAATGCATTGGTCAAGGTCAAGGGAGAAAAATAGGGCACTTGGGTCCTTGATGAAGGTTTAAAGGATCAAGGTCCACTAACAATGCTATAAACCACATAATGTTTACTCTAGGGTTGGGGGGGGACGAGGATTGTATCATATGAATCAACCCCAGTAAATGGAGGGTTGTTCTTAATATATGGTAAGGGATTTCACAATTAAAGAATGTACTGAACAATTTGATATAGTAGATAGATTGATGTTAAGATTAGAGTGAACATTGATGAAAATTAGGGGAGCCATTGAGGGGGGAGAGGGTTTGGCAGTTGGAACCCTAACTATCGATGCCCTCCTTTTTGTGTTTCCTTCCACCACTTCCTTGAATGGGTCATCAGATCTCATGCCTCACCATATAGGTGTGGCTCCATTCTATTTACTTTTGCACCCTTTTCAGGGTTTTTGGTGGTGTTTCTTTCTTGTCAATGCAGCCATATGTTTCCTTCCATCATCATTAGTTGTTTCACCACTCTCTACATTGGGACCATGGTTTGTTGTTGTTGCCTTTGGTGTAATTTTTTTGTTCGAGGTTCGACACTTTTTTGGGATATTATTGGGATTCTAACCCCCGTTCTCTATCGTAGTGTATTTGTAGGTTGTCTCAATGTCGGCGATCATTTATATATTGCCACCGCATGTGCTAGTGGTGTTTTTGATGTTGTAGGCTCTAGTGCTATTGCAATGTTAATGTTATTTTTGTTTGGGTTTGTCACCCTACTCATGTAATGTTTTGATGCCTAGTTCTAAGACCGTGTATGGACTCTTTGGGTCATTTTTTCATTTTCTAGATTGTTCTAAGTCCATTTTTATTTATGGCATTTTCCCCCTCATAAAGCATTTTTCCTGTATTTAACTGTTAGAATTTGTGGATGCCCGTTTTTTGTGACGTGCTTAAAACTGTGGAACAAATACTTTTGACGTTTAAAACTTTTTGGAAAACGTTCTTATGCCCCTTTGTTTTCCATTTATCAGTATGTTTTTTTTGCAAGTTGACTCCTCACTGAACGACTCAACTACAAGTCTAAACTCTACAACCACAATCATTTGCCACTAGATTAAGAACTATAATAGAAAGTTATCTTTCATGGAGTTTAAGAATATCAGTCGGTTGAGTATGTGGCTCATTCAAAATTGGTATAGAGCCTCCACTCACTCGATTGATAATTCATTTTCTTCCCTGTTATGTGCGTGAGCTTGAAAATGGTGGGTGGCCATGCCTTAAATTATAGTTGGACTCCTCTTGAGCTTGAAGTTGTGAGGTGAAATTTGTTACTTGCATTGTGAATTATGGAATTCTGAGGTAGAATGTGTTGGTTGTTTCCACAGGGTTGGGGAAATGTGATTTAATGGAGGAAATTAACGAATGTATCGGATTTATAGCAGAGAAAATCATGGTAAGGAGCGCACTAAATCTGAACATCCCTTCCCATCTTCCTCTCAGCTCGATGCTACCCTTTTACAGTAAGTACACAACCTTCCTTTTACAGAAAGGACACCAAAGAAGGAATAAGACCAAGGTCGTGAAGTACCATTGTACTAGTAAGAATGTCAATCAATGCTACTATGAAGTATGAAGTTGTGTTAATATCGTTGGTTTCTTGGCTTCATCGTCAAACTGCACAGACGTAGAAGAAGAGCTTTGAGAGGTCTACTTCCCACACTCGCACAGTACCACAATTTTTCAACAAGTACAAGCCTTCATTCCCAACATCTTGTTTCTTCTATCAGATGAGTTAATTCTCTCTATATATTATTCATGGTACTATAATACTCCTAGTTTGTATATCCATAGAAATATGTATATGGATTTGAACCCAAACAACCTGCAAGCATTAGCCACATAACTTGTTGCACTAGGGTGTCTTATCTTTTAACATTACCCTCGAAGAAATGATAATTTAATGTATTGTGTTGCACTCCCCTTAGCTATTGGGCTGCATTTTTTCATTATACATGTTTCTTGTGATAAATGAAACTGACTTGTTTGAGAACAACATACAACCCCTAGGGACATCTCTTTGACACTACAAAGTCACTCTTCCATCCTAGGGAAATTCAATAGGCCTATAAAAATATGGTATAGAAAATAAAGGCCAGGCCACATCATTTGTCATCAGACTTATATAATCTAATTCCTATTACTCATGTATCAATCTCGGGCCCATGTATTTTTGTATGCACTTCATTGTTGTAGAATTTTCATATACACAACATTGGGTTTGGCTACGTTTTATTCTTTGAATGGAATATATGCTAGGTAATGGAGTTGGAGAAATAATTTTGAAACTATGGATATGCAATATTGTTTGTTGCATTTGTGGAGTTGTGTCATACATAAAGCATTTTTGGGCATAAGGATATTGGTTGAAGGGGAATGATGAGGGGTGTAAACAAAGTGTTTTCTTGATGTGGTTGGACAACACTTCCCATTCTTTCCTTGGTGTTAATATTATTGAATATTTCATCTTCGATTGAATCAAGGAAGAACCTTATTTGTGTTGATTTATGAGAAAACAATAATGGTATTTGATTAGTGCAGTAACATGTTTTCTAACTTGTAGATAGAGAAATCCTCATTCTCAAGTTTCTAACAAGTGCTTAAGTACTTTAAGCAGTTATTTCATGATCTTTTCCCTTTTCATCAGGTTCCATAATGAAACTTATTCTTTTACCTCTAACATGTTGGAGACAATTATATGTAGATATTTAACCACAATTCTCTATGTTGTCATAGACTCATATAGTTCTCCAAAATGTTAAGATTATTAAAACCTTGTGAGCTTTCCGCATGTTCCAACGCAGTAGGTTCAATTTTTTTTTCATTGCAGGCCTCAACACCAAATCTCCCTAGGCTCCTAGAATACTTGCATCCTCTCTCCTTCAAACATCAAATACTTGAGCTTCATGGTGATGGGTAAACTTCAACATACAAGTTTCTCTACTCCAACCTCTCCCCTCATCCAATATTAATGGAAAAGAACATCATACAACCTAGGGACATCCCCCTGAGACTGGAAAATCACCAGTTGAAACAGAGAGACATTGAGAGAGGGTTTACCTGTTTGGAGTTGGTCCATAGATCTCTTGGCTCATATTAACAAGCATAGATGCAAAAGAAAATAGAAAATTCATCACAAAAGGTGATTTGAAAATTCATGTTGATTCTTTAAGAAATAAGATAGAAGGGAAACAAAATAGTCATCTTGTAAATTGATACAATATCAAAAGAAATATACCAGTGAATAAGCCAAAGATGATACCAAAGGAGGCAGAAGGAGGAGATGTTCTACTCTAACATTTTTTTTAATCATCTAACACATCATATCAACATCGCGAGACAATACAAAATGGAACATAGGGGAGTTCTTCTCAGAGGGAAATTCCCTAAGCACATAGGGGAGTTCTTCTCGAGGGAAACACCTTATGACGTAATTATTAGTTTGAAGCATTTGTTGTTTTTGACATTGAGGTTAATCAATACAAAACAACACAGAGGCATGTGTCTATTTTGGAATAGGGCTTCCATAATTTTAATTTAATTATCAATAGTTATTATTTGAATTTAACCTCCACAAAATATTTTAAAATATTCTTATTTGCATACAAAAATCAAATGTTAAGATTTATATCCAAATTAGTTATACCCATTTTTGCATTTTTAATTAAACTCGTTAATTAAAAAAATGTCATATGAATAAGTGTCATATGAAATGACTCATGGTTTATTGGACATATAGTATTTATAAGCCATGATATTTATCCATGGTATTGTAACAAAGCCTATAAAGTGAGGGTGAATCTCCATGGTTAAGAATATTGTCACATGATTTTTTTAAATGTATAAATAATACTACTACTACTACTACTACTACTAATAATAAAAATAATAATAAGAAATTTATAATTTAGTTAATTTTTATGATTTTTTGTAATTTAATAATGTGAAATGTATCATAAATAAGTATTTTGATGTTTATCAAAAATTTATGTTTATATTTTATTAGTGTTTACTAACTATTTAATTTATATAGCTAAATTAATTGTTATTAAAAAATCATAATCACTTAACTAAAAAAACAAAATGCTCAAAATAATTTAACAAAAATTATAACTAAGATTAATGAAAAAGAATTTGAGTTATATCAAGTTATTTGAGTGAAAATTCAGACAATATAACCAATAAAAGATGCAAGATGGAACAAGGAATAATGACAAATATAAAACACCATATTGCATGAAGAGTGAAATTAATGAAGTTTCCAATACCATGAAATTACAAGAAGAGTAAAAATAATTTTCCTAAAAGGGTTTGAATCCCATACTCCATTTCACCATGAATAAACCATGGAAAAAAACCATAAACCATAGTTAACTATAATTATCAAAATAATTACTTTTTCTAATCTTTTTCACAAAATATGCACTATGTTTATAGAAATTTTAAATATACTTAGACTCTCATGTATCTAATTATCCTCCCATGTATCTAATTAGCCTCTTCCCCTTGAGCATAACTTATAGAACAAAACCTACGATTGTAACGGTATCACAATAGTCGCACAGATTCTGTTAAAAAAACATATTTCAGATAAATTATTGAAAGGTATAGAAAAATGAATTTTTAATTTATCCAGGTTGAACGCCTTTACTTATTTAATGGTTTCTCACTGGTTGTTGTTATTATAAACAGTGCGCAGCGGAAAATCAAAGACAAACACAACAATAAAATCATACACAAATGACACAGTAATTTAACATGGTTCACCCAACCAATCTGGGCTACGTCCACCAAACATAGGCATCGGCAATATTTATTATCAAACAGGAGATTACAAAATAATCAATTTCCTCACAAACTCTCACACCCCCCAATCTGTACGGACATCTATTTTATAGCTAAGAGAATCTAACTGACTCGTAAATCCTCTTACAAAAAATATAGGATGCATTAACTCTCTCCCAACAAAATAGATCTAATATAGCAACAAAATCTTATTGTTGTCACCTACTGAGATTTTTGCCTAATTTATGAAAACCGAAAATCTCAACAATCTCACCTTGACAACAATTAGCCTGATACCCTGTTTCTTATTATTTATTTTTTCTGCAAGCCAAGAAAAGCCAAACACCAATGCAGCTTCTCTAACAAAACTGGTTTCGTGAACATGTCTACACAGTTTTCCTTTGTATGCACCTTTTCAAGAGAGACTCCCCTTTCAGTGATAACATGTCTTACAAAATGGTACTTTATTGGTATATGCTTTGATTTACTATGATAGGCCAGATTCTTTGCCAAATTTATTGCACTTTGACTATCACAAAGTAACTTGATGTTGTCCTGTAACCTACCAAACTCACCAAGCAAACCTTTCAGCCAAATTGCTTCTTTGCAAGCATGAGAAGCAGCAATGTATTGTGCTTCAGTAGTGGATAAAGCAACAATGTTTTGTAGCTTTGACATCCAGCTAATAGCTCCACCTGCAAGAGTAAAGACATACCCTGAAGTTGACCTTCTCTTACCAAATCACCTGCAAAATCGGAATCAACATACCCCAAACAAATTCACTACTCTTATTGTAAGTGATACAATAACTACTTGTGCCTCTCAAATACCGAAGCACCCATTTCACTGCTTACCAGTGTTCTTTACTCGGATTTTCCATATACCTGCTGACAACCCCAACTGCATGTGAAATATTCGGTCGAGTAAAAACCATCACATACATCAAACATCCTACTACATTGGCATATGGAATTCGAGACATATAATCATTTTCTTCATCTGTATTAGGACATAAACTGGAAGAAAGCTTAAAATGGGAAGCTAAAGAGACTGACACAGGCTTCACATTGTTCATACCAAACCTCAAGAGTACTCAATATACTTCTGTTGTGATAGCCATAGCTTACCATTGCTCCTGTCTCTGAAAATCTCCATGCCTAAAATCTGTCTTGCTGCTCCAAGATCTTTCATATCAAATGTCCTTGCCATCTGAGTCTTTAACCTATTGATTTCTTCAATGTTTTTGCTTGCTAAAAGCATATCGTCAACATACAACACTAAGATAATGAACATGCCATTACTTAATTGCTTAAAGTAAACACAATGATCGTGTTCACTTCTTATATATTTTTGACTCAACATGAAAGAATCAAATTTCTTGTACCACTGTCGAGGCGACTGCTTCAGACCATACAATGATTTCTTGAGCCTGCAGAGAAATTTCTTATTGCGATGCTGAACAAACCCTTCCGGTTGTTCTATATAAATTTCCTCATCTAAATCTCCATGTAAAAATGCAGTCTTAACATCTAGTTGCTGTAATTCTAAATCAAGCAAATCGAGTAATGCTAACACAATTCAAATTGAAACTATTTTAACAACTGGTTAAAAAATATCATGAAAGTCAATGCCTGCTTTCTGAGAAAACCCTTTTACAACCAGCCTCGCTTTGCATCTGTCCTCCGTATCATTCAAACCTTGTTTCACCTTGAAAACCCATTTACATCCCACAGTTTTCCTGTCTTTCGGAAGTTCAACCAGATCCCATGTGCCATTCTTACCTAAGGCCATCATTTTGTCCTTCATAGCTGCTTTCCATTTGTCACTTTTCGAACCTTCTATAGCTTCATGATAGCACAGAGGTTCAGCGTCATTAGTGGTAAAAGCAACTGAAGTAACATAATCATCATACCTTTTCGGAGGGCATTTGATTCTTGTAGACCTCCTTAAGGATGTTTCTGGTGCTTCTAGTGCTTCCACAATTGGCTGACTACCATATGTAGGAACTTCTTCATAACCAGCATCTGAGACCTATTCATGATCTACATTTGAACCCTGTTCATGATCTGATTCTGAAACCTGTTCATGACTAGTATCTGAACTATGGTCATCATGACTATCATTAGAAGTGCTTTCAAACTGAATGTGCTGAAAATCAGATAAATCATCATGTTTCAATTTATTATCTACATCTAACTGTACAAGAGAGGATTCATTAAACTTTACATCTCTGTTGATGATGATCTTGTGGGTAGTAGGATCCCACAATCTATATCCCTTTGTTCCATCACCATTTCCAATAAAGATATACCTTTTTGACTTTGGATCTAATTTAGTTCGCTGATG
Source organism: Pinus tabuliformis (assembly GCA_031772625.1). Classification (NCBI taxonomy): domain Eukaryota; kingdom Viridiplantae; phylum Streptophyta; class Pinopsida; order Pinales; family Pinaceae; genus Pinus; species Pinus tabuliformis. The sequence continues at coordinate 632,918,326 of CM062818.1, read as the reverse complement.
TTTAGGCACTAGAGCATATGCATCACAACCAAACACTCTGAGTTTAGAATAATCACAAGGGTGACCTTTCCATACCTCTTGAGGAATCTTGCAACCTATCGCCGTTGATGGTGATCGATTTATCACATAACAAGTTGTAGCCACCGCTTCTGTCCACAATTCCTTCTGCAAACCAGCATTACTCAGCATACTCCTTGCTCTTTCTAAAAGAGTCCTATTCATGCGTTCAACAACTCCATTTTTCTAAGGAGTATAAATAGTGGTTTTATGTCTTTCGATCCCTGCATCCTTGCAATAGTTTTCAAACTCCTTGGAAGTAAACTCACCACCATTGTTAGTTCTTAAACATTTTATAGTTCTACCAGTGATGTTTTCTACCAATGCTCTAAACTGCTTGAAAACTGTAAAAACATCAGACTTCCTTTTCAACATGTAGACCCACACTTTCCTAGAAAAATCATCAATAAATGATACAAAATATGACGAACCACCATATGAGGTTATAGGGGCTGGACCCCAAACATCTGAATGGATATAATCAAGTATTCCTTTACTAGTATGTTTGCTTGTTTTAAACTTTTGCTTACTTTGTTTTCCAAACAGACAATGTTTACAGAAATCTAACTTTCCAGACTTTAGATTAGGAAGTAACTTGCGATCAACCAAAAGTTTTTTCCCTCTTTCGCTCATATGGCCCAACCTTTGATGCCATAAGCGAATGGAACTACTGTCATGTTCAGACACCGTAGACACATGATTTGACCCTGTTCTTCCTTCTAACTGAAATAGATTTCCTACCTTCTTAGCTTTCATTACTAGTAAAATACCTTTGTAAATTTTCATTATTCCACCTTGAATTACAGTTTTATATCCATTTGTGTCAAGTGCTCCTAGTGAAATTAGATTTTTCCTTAAATCTGGTACATGTCTTACATCAGTTAACATTTTAATTGTCCCATCAAACATTTGTAGCTGTATACTCCCTACTCCCACAATATTAGATGTGACATCATTACCCATGTACACGACTCCATCATTAATTGATCTATACGTCTTAAACCATTCTCTATGAATACACATGTGGTTTGATGCACCAGAATCTAACAACCAATGTTGATCATAATTTGACAAATTAACTGATAACACTTCGTCGCTCATACCTGAACCAGATGCCGAACCTGTATCTGTCGTGTTTGCTTCCTTCTTCTCTGTCGATGAAGCTTCTTTAGAAGTTTATTGTCGCTTCCAGCAATCCTTCTTCAAATGCCCCGATTTGCCACAAAACCAGCACTTTACTTTACTATTCTTCCCTTTCGATTTTGAACGCGAGTTGTTGTGCTTACCAGAGCGTCTTTCTCTAGAACGACCTCTAGCCATCATTGCTTCTGATGTAGAGGTGTCAGCATTCAACCTCTTCCTTGTCTCCTCGGACAACAAAGCTCCGACGACATCATCAAATTCAATGGTTTCTGATGAACTAAGACTTATAGAAGTAACAAAATGATCCCATGACTCGGGCAACAAGCACAATAAAGTAATAGCTTTATCCTCTGATTCAAATTTTACTTCTATACTTTCTAATTGCACCAGTAGAGTATGAAAAACATTCAAATGATCAGTAATCAATGTACCTTCCTTCATTTGCAAACTGTATAGCTACCGCGTCAGGAGAATCTGATTTGTCAAGGATTTCGTCATGTAGACCTTCTCAAGCTTCGACCACAGGCCTGCACCTGTTTTCTCCGACACAATATTAAACAACACATCATCCGCCAAACACAGCCAAATAGCACTCACTGCTCTTTCATCCATCTCAGCCCACTCATTATCTGTGATATTGTATGGCTGTTTGGATTTGCCCAACAATGCCTTCGCCACGCCTTGTTGTACTAGCAGATCATGCATCTTTACCTTCCAGATCTCGAAGTTGTTTTTTCCATTAAACTTCTCGATTTCAAACTGAAGACTCTGAGTTTTCGCCATCTTGTATCGACCCAAAAACAATCTCCAATTCCAACTTGTTAATCAATCAAATTAATATCTAATAAAAAATGCCTTCTCCTTCTACTGTACTGTCTATATTCTATCAAAAAATGGCTCTGCTGTACAAACTACGATTATAAAATAAAAAACCAAATAAACAATTGTAGTTTCAACAATGCAGTTCTCGGTTGGTGCGTTGGTGTTGTCTTAACAGCAGACAATCCGCGCTGGAAGCAAAAACGCGTAGAGTAACGAACTTGGCACGCCTTTTCCCTTCGGATCCGCGCTGATAGGGATCTTGGCGCACTGGCACGATTAATAAACTCGGATCCGTGCCTGTTCCAGCATTTTGGCGCGACTGTTTTTTTTTAATTATCCGCGCCAATCGCCAGACTTTGGAAAACTCCACCTCCACGCAGCAGTTTTCTGAGACACGCACCGATTCTCAATGTCGTTAACAACCTAGAGTTGTTGACTGATTCGCACAACACTGCATAACTTTAGATCGCAGAACGTTCAACGCCACCTTACAAGGCAGAATGCACAGTGCCACCGTTACATCGCACAGCACTGCAAAACTCCACTGAAACACTCGCGCCGAGCTCCAGCGGCCTCACTGTGATTAACGGTCCTGCGCTGTGACAAACTGGTGCACGCAGAACCTCCAGTCCACCGCACTGAGTGCAATTCAACGCGTTGGTCCAACGGATAGGGCATTCTACGCACAAGCAGCAGACTTGGGCACAGGAAACAGTTCCTCCAGCAGACTTGGGCCCGCCACACCTCCGCTGCGCCACTCTGATACCAATTGTTATTCTAAACAGTGCGCAGCGGAAAATCAAAGACAAACACGACAATAAAATCATACACAAATGACACAGTAATTTAACGTGGTTCACCCAACCAATCTGGGTACGTCCACCAAACATAGGCATCGGCAATCTTTATTATCAGACAGGAGATTACAAAATAATCAATTTCGTCACAAACTCTCACACCTCCCAATTTGTACGAACATCTATTTTATAGCTAAGAGAATCTAACTCGCTCATAAATCCTCTTACAACAAATATAGGATGCATTAACTCTCTCCCAACAAAATAGAGCTAATATAGCAACAAAATCTTATTGTTGTCACCTACTGAGATTTTTGCGTAATTTATAAAAACCGAAAATCTCAACAGTTGCATCATACTAGGCTAATCCTTACACCATTAAATTATAATATCCCAAATTTTCTCACGATATGTCGGACAAAAAGACAATTTTGAGACTCTGCTACTTTTGAAAGTAATTAGCAACTAATCTCAAATAACTTATATTATTCTTATCTGCACACAGAACATGAACTCATTTAGTCATGATCAGTTGGGTACGTGAAATAAATTATGCAGATTATTCTTGAAGAGATAATATCCAACCTTGAGTTGTTGCAGACAATCGTTACGATAACGAACTTACTATAACTGCATACGATAATCCGACCGTGGGAATCTTTTTAACTGTCTAGGACTTCAAATTAAGAACGCAAGACAATACACCGTGGCACGTACGAGATACATAATTAAATATAATAGTTTTAATTTAATGATTTAGATAATATCATTTGGTTTCTTATGATGATATTTTATTTAAATTTCTCTAATTTTATAACAGTTCGATTTAATTAATTGAGATAATTTAATTAATGGTTAAATACAAGAGTGAAATGATTGGAAAATGGAGAGGGTGTTATCAGATGTACCAAATAAATGAGAAATCTCATATTTCAGTTCAAATAATGTTTGATAAAAAACACTAATCACGTCTCTCATCACGGAAGGTGCACAAATTCTACATTTCTAATGGCCAACATAATGAAATAAGGAAGACACTTACACGGTAATAGGTATGCAAATAAGCCAAACAAATTTGATAGTCAAAAGATTGTGATAGTTTTGACGCACAAATATTGCCATAGACGACACACTAACTCACCACATGCCTTTGACTACAACATAGAATCATGTTCTCCAACCTGCCTTTTATTCCTCTGTAGTGAATGCACAAAAACTGTCAAAATTTGATGAGTGAATGTGCAAAAACACTCAAATTTACTAAATGTTCATGAGACAGAAAACACTCAAATCTACGAAGACAGTTCAACCGTTAAAGAAGGCTTTAGTATGCTCTGTCAAACTCTCTCCTCTGTGAAGGTTGGTGTCAATCGATTTCTCACGTTGTTACTTCGACTTATACTAAGAAGATTTAAAAGGCTCAAAAAAGATGCAGTTAGAACCGGGGAAGAATCGTCTGTTAAGATCATACAACCCGACTACTGGCATCCTCTCTCCTTCAAACATCAAATACTTGAGCTTGAGCTTCATGGTGATAGGTAAACTTCAACATACACATTTCTCTACTCCAACCTCTGCACTCATCCAATATTAGTGGAAAAAAACATCATATAAGCCTAGGGACATCCCCTTGAGACTAGAAAAGCACTAGTGGAAATAGAGAGACATCGAGAGAGGGTTTACTTATATGGAGTTGGTCCACATCTCTATTGGCATAGATTAGAAAATTTATCACAAAAAGTGATTCAAAAATTCATGTTGATTCTTTAATAAATAGGATAGAAGGGAAACAAAATATCCAACTTGTAAATTGATAAAGTATCAAAAGAAATATACCATTGAATAAGCTAAAGACGATATTGAAGGAGGGGGAAGGAGAAGGTGTTCTATTCTGACATTTTGTTTAATCGTCTAATTGCGACGTACACAATGAGAAATAAGTTCTCGGAGGGAAACACCCTAAGCACATATGAGAGTTATTCATATGAGAGTTATTCTCGAGGGAAACACGTTAGGGTGTAATTATTAGTTTGAAGCATTTTCTACTTTTTGACATTGAGGTTAATCAAAAACAAAACACATGTCAATTTTGGAATAGGGTTTCCATAATTTTAATTTAATTATCCATAATTATTAGGTGAATTTAACCTCCACAAAATATTTTAAAATATTCTTAGTTGTATACAAAAATCAAATGTTAAGATTTATATCCAAAGTAGTTATTCTTTCTTGCATTTTTTAATTAAAATGATTAATTAAAAAATGTCATGTGAACGAGTGTCATATGAAATGACTCATGATTTATTGGACATATAGTATTGATAAGACATGATTCTTATCCATGGTATTGTAACAAATCCTATAAAGTGAGGGTGAATCAATGACTCAATGTTTATTGGGCATATAATATTGATAAGCCATGATATTTAAACAAAGCCTATAAAGTGAGGGTCAATCTCCATGGTTAAGAATATTGTGACATGATTTTTTTAAATGTATAAATTTTTAATTTATATAATTATAACAACAATAATAATAATAAATATTTATAATTTAGTTAATTTTTATGATTTTTTGTAATATAATAATGTGAAATCTATCGTAAATAAGTGTTTTATATTTATCATAAATTAATGTTTATATTTTATTAGTGTTTACTAACTATTTGATTTATATAGCTAAATTAATTTTTATTAAAAATCATAATCAGCTACCTAAAAAATAAAAAACATCAAAATAATTTAACAAAAAATATAACTAAGATTCGTGAAAATAATTTGAATTATATCGAGTTATCTGAGTGAAAATGCAGAGAATATAACCAATAAAAGATGCATTATGGAACAAGGAATAGTGACAAATATAAAATTCCATATTGCATGCAGTGTGAAATTAATGAAGTTTCCAATACCATGAAATTACAGGAAGAGTAAATATAATTTTCTGAAAGAGGTTTGACTCCCATACCCCATTTCACCATGAATAAACCACCGAAAAAAAATAAACCACAGTTAACTATAATTATTCTGTCTAATTTTTTTCACAAAATATGCACTATCTCTATACAAATTTTAAATATACTGAGAATCCCATGTAGCTAATTAGCCTCCCATGTATCTAATTATTTGCTTCCCCTTTAGCGTAACTTACAGAACAAAACTTATGTTTGCAGCAATATCACAATACTTGAACAAATTCTGTTAAAAACTATATTTCAGATAAGTTATTGGAAGGTATAGAAAAACACGTTTTTAATTTATCCAGGTTGAATGCCTTTACTTGTTTAATGGTTTTCTCACTAGTTTCACCATACCAAGCTCATTCTTACACCTTTAAATTATAATATCCCATTTTTCCTGACAATTTTGAGACTCTGCTACCTTTGAGAGTAATTAGCAGCTAATTTCAACTAACTTATATTATTTATCTGTAAACACAAAACATGAACTCATTTAGTCATGATTGGTTGGGTACATGAAACAAATTCTGCATCTTATTCTCGAAGATATAATATCCAGCCTCGAGTTGTTGCAGACAATCGTTACAGTAACGCACTTACCATAACTGCCTATGATGATCCGATGGTGGGAATATTTTTAATGGTCTAACACATCAAATCGAAAGTGCAAGACAATGACATAAGACAGAGCACCGTGACACATATGGGACACATAATTAAATATAATATTTTTAATTTAATGATTTAGATAATATCATTTGGTTTCTTATGATGATATTTGATTTAAATTCCTCTAATTTTATAACGGTTTGATTTAATTAATTGAGATAATTTAATTAATGGTTAAATACATGAGTGAACTGATTGGAAAATAGAGAGGGTGTTATCTGATGTACCAAATAAATGAGAAATCTCATATTTCAGTTCAAATAATGTTCGATAAAAAACACTAATCGCGTGGTTCATCATGGAAGGTGCACAAATTCTACATTGCTAATGCCAACATAATGAAATAACAAAGACACCCACACGGTAATTAGGTACGCAGATAAGCCAAACAAATTTGATAGTCAAATGATTGTGATAGTTTTGTCGTGCACATAAGTACACATTAACGGTCATCCTTAAGTGTATTGTAGATTGGTGGAATATTTGGGAATCAGATGGACATAGATGCAGTCAATTTTTTAGAGCGTATGTCCGTGAAATTCCCAAATATTCCGAAAATCTACAATCGACTTAAGCTCATTACAAACTAACGCACCATATGCCTTTGCATACAATGTAGAGTCATGTTCTCCAACCTGCCTTTTACTCCACTGTAGTGAACATGCAAAAACACTCAAAATTAAATGAGTGAATGTGCAAAAACACTGGAATTCACTACGTGTTCACTAGACGAAAAACACTCAAATCTACGTTTTCATGATCTAGCAGACAATTCAACCGTTAAAGAATCCTCTGGTGTGCTTTGTCAAACTCTCTCTTCTATGAACAAGTTGCTTGATTTCTCACGATGTTACTTTAATGAGCATTGAACTGGAAGCCTTCACCATTTGTGATGAAGTTTCCCTTTCTTCTTATACTGAGTACGTTTAAAAGGCTCGAAAAGATGTAGTCAAACCTAGGGAAGAATCGTGTGTTAAGATCATACATCGCTCTCCACACGAATTGAATATTCCTTCTATGGATAATTTACATTTCGCGGGAGTGAAATTATCTCCTGCTGAGGTTGACCTCAACATACTATAATTTGACGAGAAAACGACCACAATTTACCTTGCAAGAGTAAAGTTAGATAGTAACACAGAGGTAATCCTGAGAAATATGGTGGCATTCGAGGCTTCCGCTACGCCGTGGTGCCTTGAGTTGTTGCAGATAGTCGTTACGCTAATGAACTTACTATAACCGCCGTTTATGATGATCCGATGGTGGGACTTTTTTTAATCGGCTAACACATCAAATCAACAGCACATGAGAGTACACCTTGGCACATAGGGGAGTTCATTTTAGAGAGAAACTCAGGACTTAATTAAATTTTAGAAATTAAATTATAAAATAATTTTATTCTCTTCTTAGGTTTAGTAGATTTTATAGTTCAACACTTTTTATTACTCTCCAACAAGTAGGTGTATTTGATAGATGGAATAAAAAACATGATTCAAACAGAGCACAATATACAAAATTTTCCATTTAATTTAATACTAATTACATCTTAATTTAAATACCATACATATAAAATAACTTGAAATTTTCTATAATATTAATTACATAGTAATTCAAATGACACGCATGTTAAGTAGCCCCATATAATTAATAATATGACAAGAATATTTTAAAATATTTAATAATATTTATGTACGTAATGCATGTTTTCACACACCTTCATAGAAGTTGAAATTGCACTTTCACAAGAATTTATGATCTTAAAATCTAAAGGAATGTAGTTCCCAAAGGTATTTAAATATAGAAGGTGTGTGATAAAATAACTCTTTTTCAGAAGAGTGATAAAATAACTCTTTATTATTGTCAATGACCACAAAGTTTCAGGAAATGGTTAGTACAAGAGATTGTGGTTAGTACAAGAGATTGTAATGATTGTACAACCATTATAACCATAATTATAAGCTTCACAACATACATTCATAGAGAGGCAAGAGAAGGTAGTGGTTTTACACTTATACGAATTGCAGTGAGATCATGTGCAACAATATTACAATGTATTAAATAAAGAGAACATGTTCTTACAAGAAATGACATAGCTCTTTACATTATTCAATTAAAGAGAATGCATGAAATATAAGTTGAAATCATTGATGAAAGTTTTGTATGGGCATGTTTTAGAGTGTCTATAAGAATCTATGGTGATGCAAGTATTATAGCCATCTACAACGTTGATGTGATAGAAATTCTTAGAAGTGTTGAGCGTGAACTCAGTAAGTGTAACTTAATGACACACATATGGCGTAATTAAAGGAGAGATAAATTCCACACTTAGTTGTAGTGCAAAGGACCCAACCACGGGGGACTGTAATATCTTAGTTTTTCTTTTCGTTGATATGAGAAGAATCAATCCATGTGGATTAAGATATATTGATTTAATGTTCTAAGTATCTGAAATGCATTGCAAACATTTTTAGTGTGAAACATAAGGCCATGTCAAGGCTTGAGTAGTGAATTCATAGGAATCAAAGGATATATAATGATTTAGTTTTGTATGTATCTGGAATCAAAGGATATATATTGATTTAGTTTTGTAAGTATCTGAAATGCATTGTAATTTTTTTTAATGTGAAACGTAAGGCCATGTGAAGGCTTGATTAGTGAATGTATAGGAATCAAAGGGGTTGGATATGTTTAAAATGCGGTAGTTGTATTTTTCATGATATGCCTATGTATATGTAAAGTCCTATAAAGAAATTAAAAAAAACATAATGAACATCATATCCACCAAGATAGGGTCTTAATAGAGTAAATGTTGGAATTTAAGTACAAATATAGGATTTAAGAATGAAAAAATACTAGGCTAGCTACTACAAAGAGAGTAAAACCAATGAAAAAATTAACTAATTAATCAAAGAGACAATTTTGATTACTCATGAAACATTAATCTCATATTATTGTTGAACATGAATACAAGAATTAGTCTCTATAGGATAGCAAAGAAACTTGATCTATGTTGGGGTTCCCTTGAGCATGCACTCATTTAACTTGTTAACATCCCTAGAATAAATAGTATGTAAAAAATCAAGTGGGGGACCCTAAATTAGAAAAGTATCAAATGATAGGTTTAACTAAAAGTAAAGGGAGATGAAAATTAATTAGTAACAACCCTTACATGCCATAACTACCTAGGAAAACTTCAAAAATAAGATTGAAAGCCAACATATAAGGTAGGTAGGTGAATGGACAAGGTAATTATATATGTTATTTTTAGAAATAAGAGAGGTAATTTGTGTTGGGACTTAGGGATAAGGAAATGTGCAACAATGGAGAGTAAATAGCCATGTCATAGTCAAGTTAGTTCCTAGTAACTGCCATATGTCATTTTAGGTTCCATCTCTACTAAAAATAGTCTTTATTAAAAATAGAAAATACTAAAACTAGGTGTTGATCCAAAATGGTAGGTAAGGTTTATTAGTTAACTAAAACTGGTCATATTTTCCCCGAATGATATATGGAAGATGGTCAAATGATAGCCTAAGTGAGTGATCTAGGACATTTTAAAGTGACTTAGCTTTTAAAAATATTCAAGTGTATATGCTTAAAATAAACTAACTTAAAGTGTGCAATTAATAAATTGAAGTCAAGTGTAAAATACTTAAAGAAACCACAACTTAAAGAAATATAGAATATTGATACAAAAATGAAATAAGAAAAAAACCAATTGATAATGGAATTTGTCCAGTTCCGACTACCTCTCTGGGTTCTGCCTCTAAGGGAGTGGCTTCTTTATTATTCTCCAAAAATTACAATTAAAATTAAGAAAAATGCCTCCAAAATTGTGGTACAAATGAGCTCTGTACTACCAGGAAGTGTTCTACAAAATGACACCAAAAACCGTCTTTTGGTTGTTGCAAAATCAAGCTCTAACATCCCACTTAGTTACAAATACACATGCCAAATAAGGCTTAATGAATATTGACACTATAATATATACAACCACAACACTTGTGCATTGGAATTTTTTTTTGTTTAAATGGAGTTGGGGGTCCACAACCTCGGGGTCGAACCCATGGAGTTTGTGGCCCCATTCATTAAAACTGTATAAAAATAGTGTCTACAGTGCATTATCGTCATAACCACATAGCGATACCCATGTCAAATATAATGTAAGGTGTCCAATGGTGTATGTTTCATTTGGGTGTATGTCCAATCGAAGAATGGTTTTTAATAAATGTGGCCTAACCACTCTGTCCTAGGTGTATACGTTCTAACAACTTGTATGGGATTAGCAGACGGGCGTTGGTTTAAAATAAATATCATTTGTTTTATAAAATTCCTCACCATAGTATCACAAACCATCTTCATATTTGTTACAATAAAATTAGAGTGTGGTGGTATTGGTATAAAGCATTGCCCATTCATTATTAACACATTAGCAATTGTCTCTTTGTTGTGGTGAATTTTTGACAACTCTCGGGGAGGTCACAAGGTGAAACCTGTAGACTTCCTTTTTTTAGGCTTTTATGATTACAATTAAAACTTTAAATAAGACATTCACCCATTGCATAATAAAACACACGAATAGACCAAGAATTGTGTCATTTGCCTATCTCCCCCCACGTTGCAGGTCTAAACCCCACCGATATAGATCACCAAACAAATTTTAAAACCCTTGAATTTTCTATCTTGTTCCTGAGACGTCACGTGGAACCCTCTGATTGGGACACATGTAAAACTCTGATTTGACCACGCCATCCACCCATTCATAACCACATCAACCTCTGCCTACCAGCCCACTATTAAATAAATGTTATGTGTCATCTCCACACTATGCCACATCACCTTGTCCATACTACCACGTGTCCTGTAAGTTTGAATTTTTGCCTATTGGTCAAAGTATTCAAACTTCCATGACTTTTTCATATGAAATATGTTTGATGTGATTCAATTTTCATTAGAATAGCTCATCGATTTGTTCGAAATGGCGTTATTTCAATCAGCTTTTCAGAAATTTTGAATTTTATGCCTTTTTGGAACCTCTCGGATCAATCCTCCCCACTGAGAGCCTTTTCGACCCCCAAAAGGTTATTAATTAAACATTAAGTGTGGGATCTTCGTCCCCACTTGTCAAGTATATGTCTACCATGTTCGGTGTACCTTGCTCCAAAATCAACTGCATAAAAAACATGACAGCTAAAACTAAACTATTAGTTAACTACAATTTCCCACATCCTTCTGCATGTGTTACTTTAGCAACTATCCATGCACTAAACCTTAGCAGCATCAACAAATACAATTGAATTTTAATGACAAAGTAGTAAAAATATGTTTGATCCTCTTGACAAGTTCCCATTAAGAATTCCCATGCTCCAGATCACATTTTTTGTACGCCATTGCTGATATGAGTGAAAAGGTATTCATCATGGTCACAAGCCCTTCTAACTTATTTGTGGTTACCAATGAGGAATCATCCTTCATTTGATGAGCTCAGACAATATACTCTATGTCATCCTTGAAAAGGTGGCACATATTTTTCTTCCTGTAAAACAAGTAAGGACTTCCAAGCACAATTCAAAAAATATCCAATGGAACCATATCTAGTTCAACTTCATCCAAAAATTTAGATGTAATAAAAAGCATAATATTATATTTCTTAGTCACCTAGAACGTAGTGTTATCACATACCTATCCAAATGGATAAGGTTTAGAATGTAGTGTTGTTTCCAAATTTAGCTCCTTAACAACTGCCTCATATATCATATTGGCTTGAGAACCAATGTTAAATAAAGTATCTACTTTTACATGGTTGGTTACCACCCTTATGTGAAAGAGTTCATTCCTATTTCTTGCAGAAATAGAAGGAAAAATAGAATAACTAGAACCAACATGTGAAGATGATATACCTTTCAAACCCATAGCTATGATTTGTGCCTCATCTGTGGAGTTTGATCCCATATTCTACTAGATTGTCACTGTCGCCTTCTTCTTTCCCTTCTTATCTCGAAACCACTTAGGCCTCAACTATGGATGTAGCTTCCAACAATCATCATCATCATGTCCCTCTTTTTGCAAGTAATAAGAAATATTTCCATCACTCTTCGCCACAAAATATGTTCTCTTTGTCTTCTCCTCTCCTTTTCCTTTAGATTCTTTTGATCGAATATCTTCCACAGGGACTCAACCATCTTGTTTACTTTCTTTAATATAGTTCGCTTGCACATAAATCTCATCGAGGTTAGATGGCTTCAACAAGAAAATAATATTGCATATATACCCATGCAAATTACTAACATACTTCAAAATATTCTCTTATGTATTTAGTGGGATATTTAATGCCAATGCCTTTTTCCTAAACTCCCAGGTAAATTTTTACACACTTTGGTCTTGATGTTGCTCGAAGTTTTGTATTCTATTATTTCCTTGTAGTCATGTGCCAAAAAATAGAATTTATTTTTTAATGCTAAATTAAATTCAAACCATGAGGAAAGATTTTCACCTTCCTGACATGTAGTCTCCAACCATATGAATGAAATACCTTCCCATCGAAGAGAGACTAAGTAAATTTTTACCTAATTATAGACAATTTTCTACATGCAGTAATAGCTTTCCATTTGACAAATCTTATTTTTAAACTTTTCAAAATTAAGCTCACCATCACAGAGTAGCAAGTAGAATTTGATATCCAACTTCAACAATGGCTTCTAAAAAGTAGATTTTCCATGAGGATATGGAGGAGGAGAATGAAGAGGACTTGGAGGAGGAGAAGGAGGAGGATATTTTTTCAAGTCATCTTGATTTCCTTCGTATTTGACTTTCTTTGATGAGCTTCCCTCTCCAGACTTTTTCCATTCCTGATACATGTCATTTACCATGGCCTCTATCACCATGAAAGCTTCACGGAACTTTGTCTCAGAACCAAAGTTATTCTCTTCTCCCTTGTGTGATAACATTTCTCTTCTTCGAGTGAAGCTTCGTGATCCAATTCCTACATTTCGTTTGAGAAATATTACTTCACCTTGCTTAAATTTGCTCGTGGTTATAATGCACACTCATAAACCACCATCGTTCATGTTATGATATCATTTGATCTAGGATGTTTTAACTTGACATGTCTTGTAAAAATGTTCAAGTGTGTGATTAAAATAAACTAACTTAAATTTTGCAATTAATAAATTGAAATCAAGCATAAAACAATTAAAAAATTTGCAAGTTAAATAAATATATAATATCAAGACAAGAAGAAGATAGGAACAAAACCAATTGATAACATATTTCATCAAGTGTGGACTACATCTATGGGTCATGCCCCCAAGGGAGTGACCTCTTTATTATTCTACCAAAATTTTAATTACAAATAAGAAAAGTGCTTCCAAAATATACCTACAAACAAGCTCTCTGCTACCAGGAAGTGGCCTCCAAAATGCCACCAAAAACCTCCTTTTGGTTGCTACAAAATCAAGCTATAAACCCCACTTATTTACAAAATACATAGGCCAAAATAAGGCTTAAAATCTCTCAACACTATAATATTTGGAATCACAACATTTGTGGCACATTTGAAAAATGATTTGGTTCAATAAATTGGGGGTCTACAACCCAGGGTCGAGCCTATGGAGGTTCTGTTCCCATTGGTTACAACTATATAAAAATAGTCACCATAGTGAATTATTGTTATAACCACATACAATACTCATGCGAAATATAATTTATGGTTTCCAATGGTGTATGTTGCACTTGGGTGTATATCCAACCAAAAAATGGTTTTTAATAATATGTGGTCTAACCACTCTAGCCCACGTACATATGTTGTAACAACTTGCATGGGATTCGTAGACATGTATTGGTATAAAATAAATATCGTGTGTTTTATAAATGGCCCCACCATAGTATCACTAACCATGTTGATATTCAATTACAACCAAATTATAGTGCAGTGGCATTGGTATAAACTAAGGCCCATTCATTGTTGACACGTTTGCAGTTCTCCATTTGTAGTGGTGATTTTTTGACAGATCCCAGGGAGGTCATGGGGTCAAACTTGTCGCCTTCCTTTTTTGGGTCTTTTCTAATTATAACCAAAACTTTAAATTAGACATCCACCCATAGCATAAGAAAACCCATGGGTGTTCCAATGCTTAGATTGTTGGCATGTCTCTACTAGTGTCACAAGTTCAAACCCCACTGATACAAATCATCAAAAGAAAAATTAAACCCTTGAAATTTCTACACTTTCCTAAGATGACATGTGGTGCCCTCTAATTGAGCTATGTGGCATCCTACCATTCAACCATGCCATGAGCAAAGTCATCACGATGTCAACCTATGCCTACAACGTGACTATTGAATCAACACCACATGTTATCTCCATGTTATGCCATGTCACCCTATATGTAATACCACATGTCACATCCAGATGTTGCCACGTGTCATGTTGAAATTATTCAAACTTCCATAACTTTCGCATATGGACTTCATTCCACCTGATTCAAGTTGTGTTGGAATCATCTTGTTGATCTCTTCAACATGACATTATTTCAATCATCTTTTTAGAACTTTTAATTTTAGGCCTTTTTGGATCCTCTTGGATCAATGAGGTCCTTATGCACTTATGATGCAATTTACCTCAACAACCCCCCTAAAGCACAATTGGGGAGTATGCTAGTGAGTGAGTCACACTTTTCAGCCATACGCGTTACTCATCTATAGAGAGTATGCAAAATAATTAATGAGTCAAGATAATTTGTAGCCATGTTGGGAACTTATGAAACAAGTTATGTAAGACACAATATGAAAAAAGTTAGGTAAAGAGGGAAAACCCAGTGGAAAGAATATCCCCCTTAAAATAAAATGCATATGATGTCAACTATGTAGTTTATATGAAAGGAAAAGTGTTGTTTATTAACCCTGTCATGAATATTTGATTAGATTTGTCTTATACCATCATATTACAATCCTTTTATTGTTGGTTGATCCTTATACTTTTTAATAATAGTAGTGAGAGATCGTGGAGTACAAAAAAGCTAAAACCTAGGACTCTATGACTTCATAGTGAAAATAACTTCTACCAACAACAATGGTGGCTAGAGGTTGTTCAAGAGAAAAAGGAGAGACGTTGAGAGGTACATCTAATTCAATGTCGAAAGAAAATAAGAGGAAATTTAAAGTTTGGTACTGCAACAAGTCAGAGCATTTCAAGAAGGAATTTTTGAAGAGACAAGAATACAAGGAAGTCTAAAAAAATGAGGCAAATATGGTTGAATCAAGTGCATGTATGATTGATGAAGTTTTGTGTACTTGTAATGTTCCTCAATACTATGAAAATTGATTGTTATATTCAGGTGCTTCTCATCATATGTGTCATCATAGAAGTTGATTTTATTCATATGATGGTGGAATTGTTATATGAGGAATAATATTTATTGTAATGTTGTTGCAGTTGGAAGAATCAAAATTAAAATGTTTTATGGTACTATAAGGACATTAAAAAATGTCATACATTTTCCCGAATGAAAGAAATTCTTAATTTCTTTGTAAGCTTTGGATTATGAGGTTCATAAGCTTATAGGTCAAGCTGGAGGATGAAGGTGTCCAACGTTTCTTTAATAGTTATGAATGCTACAAAGTTAGGAAACCTTTATAAAAATGAAAAATCTACTCATATCAATGAAGCAATGATGGTTTCTAAGGAGGAAATCGAATCCACTTTTTCATGGCATCAAACATTGGGTCATATGAGAAATAAAGGACTACAAGTACTAATAAATCATAAATTACTTCCAAATTTAAAATCTTTAAATTTTGAATTTCTACAAACATTGTATTTATGAAAACCATTGGAAACAAAAGTTTAAAGAATGCAGTCATATTACTAAATGTATTCATGATTATATCCATTTAGATGTTTCAGGGCTATCCTCTATAATTTATTTCAGAGGATCGTTACCTTTTTTAACATTTATAGATTATTTCTCTATAAAAGTGTGGGCCTATGTCGTGAAAATAAAATATGTTTTTGATACATTTAAATAATTTAGAGTTGTGGTGGAACAAATATTGTAAGAACAATAAATTTTTAAAAATGGATAATCGAGGCGATTTCACTTCTTTAAAACTTGATAAATGTGCAAAGAAACTGGTATCATAAGATAGAAAATAATTGTATATACTCCCCAAAAAAATGGCAAAGAAAAACGTATGAATGAGACTATTCCAGAAAGAGTAAGGAGTGTGCTAAAAACTGGCAATTTGCAACGAGTTGTGGGCAGAAGAAGTCACCACTGCCTGTTGTATTCTAAATTGATCATAGTTGGTTGCATTAAATTGTAAAATATTTGAAGAGATATGGACAATTAATCCATATGATTATTCAAATTTAAAATTCTTTTTGGTTGTCAAGCTTACCTTCTTACTCCTAATAATGATTCCTCTAACTTAAACCCCAAATTGAGTAAATATGTATTTCTTGTATATGATGATGCAACTAAGGGATATATAATAGGGCTTCCTACTACCCAAAAAATTATAATTAGCATAGATCTAATGTTTGATTAATCCCCTCTCATTAATTTAGAAAATGTAGAATTTGATTTCGAACAAGAATAGGTACCATTAAATCAACAAATTAGTTAGAGACTCAACCATCTATAGACACAAAGAAGCAGGAAGAATCTTTTGATGATAAAAAAGTTGTAGATGCTGAAGACATTTAGGAAAATGTGGAAATTTCACAACCCACACCAAGAAGATATAAATAGGAGATAAATCCTCCTCAATGGTATAACAATTTTATTTTATCTATTTCTTTGGTCATTGATAATGAGGATCTTTTCTTGTTATCAGAAACCAATAGATGTTTGAACAATGTTAACATTGAGGGCAGGGGGGGTGAAACAATATTAAGGCTAATTTCAAATTTTAATGTAAAATTATATTTTCAAATTCAAACTTGGTAAGCACCATATCATGTGCAACAAATTAAATCATATTACTTATACATACACCACAATATCATAAGAAAAAAACACATGGAACAAAAAGCTTTTAAAGTGGAAACCCAAAATGGAAAAACCACCAAAGCTTTGTTTGTATTATGATGAAAAATATGATCTCCTACTCTATTTACATCAATGTTTGTGAGCACCCACTCACAGGAAGCACCAAATCCCTTAGATTGCTTGCTAGCACCCACTAGCAGGAACCATCAACTCTTTTATTTTATAGACACCTGATTAAGATACCATAAGCACGAACTAAAGCACTGATTTCTAGGATTTGTTGCAAGCACCAACTTCTAGGAGGCACCAACCGCCAAAATCTCTTTAGAGATCCACTAATATGGAAGCTCCAACTCCCT
Source organism: Pinus tabuliformis (assembly GCA_031772625.1). Lineage (NCBI taxonomy): Eukaryota > Viridiplantae > Streptophyta > Pinopsida > Pinales > Pinaceae > Pinus > Pinus tabuliformis. Next base: position 632,900,529 of record CM062818.1, on the reverse strand, counting down.
ATTTTGTAGGCTCCAACCCACACTCAATGACGAAATATTGTCTCTTTATAATAGCACCCACTTGGCCTAATTTCAACTATGTATTCTTCAATTCTTGGCCCTATAAAATGGCACACACTCTTCTTAATTTTATTTACTGCACATCAATAATTTTCAAATCTTTGTGCTCCACTCATTAGTTATTTGTTCTCATTAGCATCATTTCCTTTAGTACTCATCCCACACAACACTCCATCTTCTACTTGTTTTAATCATTATGCAACAACACACATTTAGCTCTTGGCCCTCATGCATTCAACATGCCCACTTTTTGACCCTAGTTGTTCCATAGGAAACCTTGGAATTTTATAGTAGCACACAGAACCTCAACGTTCTCTACACCACTCACAATAATGTTGTATTCCCCCCACCTTGCACAATTGTAATTCTCATGTTTTTTCAACTGCTACACAGGGATCTATGCTATAAATTTTTCCCATTGTACTACTCGAGTGTACTACAATATGGCTTAACATCCTATTATGTCTTGTTTCTCAACCACTACAACTATATTAAATCATGGAATGGCCTTTGGAGTGTTTTGTGATGATGAGATTTAAATCTCATTTCACCTAAACACTCAAGGAGTACCTCAATTGAAGTTTACCTATTTAATTAGTAGGGCTCTCCTTTTTTGCTATTTAATACTCATAAAGCTCAATATGTACTTCAATATGAATTCTTTGAGCTTGGTTTGGTCGTAGTATTCCCAAGTCCATTCTCATTAAATTTTTCATGGCAAGAGGGACACTTAGGCTTGACTTGTTCTATTTAAACCATGCCCATAGATTCATTCTACAAAGTGTGGTCCTCCCTGACTCTGTCTCCTCATTTCTATGCAATTACCATTAATTCCTTTTGCAATTCGTCGTCCTCTCTACCTTGTTTCTTTGTTTCGACTCAACCACCTATGACTGTAACCATCTCTCTAGAGCACTACCATGTTTGATGACATTGCATATTATAGCACATAATGCTAAAATGGATACCAACTCGTTCAAACTTATAATCATTCACCAACAATTATTATGCTCACAAATCCATGAAATAAGCTAAAGGTGATGTAACTCTTATAATTAGCAGTGTTTCTTGTGACAATCCCTTAGTCTCATTACACACAAGAACACTGCACTCATGGATCAATGAGAAACTTTCTTGCGTGTCAAAAACTCTGACACCCTTTAGTACATGTCGCCATGTGCCCGAGGAGCTAGAACCACATGCTAACCAAAGAGAGTGCTTAAATCACTAATGTATTTCATGAGTCAGAGGTCACTTGTTGGGTAGCAGAATCCCCGCGTAATGGTCATGGGGCACAAAGCCTGAAATTTTGGGTAGAGATAGGGTAAAGACTCCGCGGGATGCACGGAGCACGAATTGTAATAAGACAAGTCAAAGGGTTGTCTGCCCAAAGATAGTGTAAAGGAATGTAAGTTGAGTCGGCCCGTCCATGGTCCGCGAACCATGAAAATGTATAAATAGAGCGAGGCTCTATGGTTAGGAGGTAGTTTTTCGCATGAATGATCTGAATTGTAATGGGTTCATGAGCTAAGAAGTTTTGGAGCGTCTGTAAGTCCGAGTCGAGGGTATTGGGTGGTACATAGAGGCTTTGCAGCTTTGTGCACAAAGGCCTAGTAGAGTCCACAGCTATGTGCATGGACACCTGTAGCTGAGTGCACAGGGCAGATTTGGTTGTATTGACGAAAGAGTTGAATAAAGATAAGTTGATTCCAAATTATTGTGTCAAAGCTAAACTATTATGGATCTGATTGATTTATGATTAATACCTCTGTTGAATCTATATGCGTATGCTTATGTTCTGGGTTAATGCAAATATGTATCTCCTTTAAATGCACACACTAGTTATCTTGATAAAATGTTTGCTTAAAGACTGTCATAAGTAGATCTGATCTATAATAACTCATTAAGTAATTACTATTAAGGAATAGCCATGGTTTGAATCTATGTGGAAGAAAAGCAGTGTGAGGCCACAGAACGGTGCTCGAAACCTCCAGACCACATCAAAACATCCCAAGGGTGCAGAAACATGGTTCCAACACCCTACACTACTACCTCGGGTCAGCCTTTAGTCCGCGCTTGGCGGGTTGTTGCCGAAAGGGTTGGAAGCTGCGGGATTTGTTTGGCTAAATAACTCTTCCGAACCTGGGTCAAGCCTATATAAGCCAACATTAGCCCCAATTCTATGTTGTGAAAACAACGCATACCACCAAAATATGAACTCCATGACTGTTGGGTACAGGAATTGCACTAAAGGAAGCTCCTTAAACACTTTATTATCAACCCGAGGGTTTCATAGACTTAGAGACGAAGCACAGGTAATGCCAGAAGTGGTATGAACTTTTCCTATTTCTATTCCTACTTCTCAACTGAAACTTTGCAGGGTCAAACAGAAAAACCTCAAAGGTAATTAACACCAAAGTAATTCTAGTGCTGGAATGTAAAAGAATGCATTTGCGTAGAAATCAAATAAAGGAACTTCCACACTGTTGTAGACAATCTTAATTGTTGAAGTGAAACTCTATTTTTATCCTTAGAATAGGTGACGTAATTTTAACAAGTGGGCCCTTGAAAATATCTCCCTCTAAATGATTTTCCTTCTCACGCTAAGTGGTTGTTCCTATACTCTTGCAGTTTGCTTTCACTAGTGTAAGTAAAGAACTTATGTGAGAAGTAAGACTTACACTTATACTGGAGACTTATATTTTCCTGTAGGGTCTCTAAGCCTCAAGGCTTGGAGCACTCTATTCCTGTAACAAGACACTAGTCCTTGTACTAGAACGAAGCTTAAAAGAGAATGTTAACTTTAAAAAGAATTGCAAGTGTGAGTAGAATCTAAAATAATATTGCACACGAAAAGAATACATTTTAATTGACTGAATCTCAAAAATAGAAATAAACTCTTAAAATAAAAAAAATCTTCGATAGTAAAGCAAACTTCATTCAGTGAAAGGGGTTTTTCATGTAAACAAATATAACTCAAAATGGTTCACTGTAATATTCCAGATTACTTCTAGTCTTTTTCCTTAAATCGTGAAGTGCAAATACAAATTGAGAAATGTAACAACGTTCTTTTCTATTTCCTAAAGTTATCCTTAATCTTTAAGAATTTGACTTTTAGTATTAGAGATGCCTTCTTCAGATGACAAACACTTGCTTCACAGAAATGGATTAAATCATGTAAAAGGAAAATAATGAAACATTTGTTGTAAATGAACTAGCAAACTAGGGTGCAATATCTTGCATGCACTAGTGCAGGAAGAATCTCATCTGCACAATCCAAGCGAAACCAAACCAGCAAAGAAATTACATAAAGACATTTAATTCAACTTTCACACAATGGATCCATTCACACTTGACTCTTTTAATGAAATAAATCAAAATTCATAGGTAAGCATGAAATCAAGATTCAAACAACGCTTTTGTAAATAAATAAAGTTAACACACCTTTAAAATAACAAAGCAAGAGGGTAAACAATCTGGGTTGGCTGGGCCCTAGCCAACTAGCTCGTTTCCCATTTTAGGAAATGAAAACCTTTAGCACATTATCAACACATCAATGAAGAATTATAACACAGAATGAGAAAATCAAGGCACAACTCCTTGTATTAATTTCAATCAGCAAATATACATTTGAGTTCAAGCCCAGCCTAGAACAAGGGAAACAACAAAATTACAAATACTCCAGAAATTACAATGATCTTCTATCGCTATCGCTTTCTTTCTTAGTTCTACCTGAAATGTACATTTTATACAACCCTTCGGCCTGTGGCCATAACCAAAAATTACAGTCGTTCCAAATCAAGCCTTTCAGCTGAAACGAAGTAACAAACAAAATTACAAAATTAAGTCAATGGCTATAATAAGGTGTGAACTATTCGTGGCCGTAGACTGATCCTCGGTCATATCCTTGATTGTCCTCCACTTTTAGTTCAACTTCGAATGACTACAACTGAACTGGATGACGTGGACCAAGATGCCCGCATGAAGTGATCAGACTGTTACAGAGATCATGGAACGGATAGTTGCTGGTGGTGTAGGAATCTACCCGCGCTAGATCAAGCTAGCATAACGATTAATACTTTAGCTTATCAAATACTTTAGGAGAGTAAATATAAGTTACAAGAAATATTAAAGGTACAAAATCTATTTAAAATGATTGATCAAGCACCTAATAAACCTTAAACATGAAATATGAAGTTTATGTAGGAATGGGCAATATTCTTGGACTAGTGCACGAATGAGGAGGTTTATGTAGAAAAAGAGAGGTTAGTGATTGTGGTTCTATGATAGGAAGGGGATAAAAGTGGGGCATTTCGGCCTACCAACATCCTCCCATCCCTAAGCTATTGTGTGTCCTCACACAACCTTTACCTGCTGCAAAAATCTTCACATAGGAAGCCATCTTTCAATCTTGCACTTAGATACTAATTCCTACCTTCACTACCTTCTTCTTCTTTCCTCGGGATTTCATAAGTTGTTTGGTCACCTTATTGAGGCGCTTGTATCATTTAGAAGCCTGAAACTTCCATATCTTCACTTGACATTTCTGTTCTTTGACCTCTTCTTTCAACTCTATCTTGCCTTGCTTCTACCAAGTCTACTCCTTCATGACTTGGTTTAGTGCCTCCAAGTCGTGAATTTGTTGGTCGAGCTCTACTATCCGGTTATTTAGATAGAGGGTAGAGGTCTTTGTTTCTAGCTCATCTGGTGCAAGCACTTTATATGAAACTGATTCGAAACATGTACCATTATTACCAAGATCAAATTCATCTTGGCCATCTAGCATCTGCACTATAATATCACCAAGGGTTTCAGTGCCAGGGGCTTCCATGTCACCGAGGGTTTCATCTCCTATCCGTTTAACTCATTAGGTGTTTCAATTCCCTGTACATCCAAATCAATAGGGGCTTTAGTACCCTGTTCATTCACCTCGTCTAGGACTTTAGTACCTTGCTCCAATGCCTCATCAGGGGCTTTAGTACCCTGTTCCTTCAATTTATCGGGGGCCTCAGTACCTTGTTCATCAAAATTGTTGAGGGTTTTAGTATCGTGTTCATCAAAATTATCGAGGGCTTTTATGTGTTGTGCCTTGTCATATACTCGACCCTCTGTCAGGTTTTTACTTGCACTTGTTGTCATTATTTTATTCTTCAATTTATGAATGAAGTCCGACAAGGATATTTTGTCCTTCTTCTATACATCTTCTTCATTCCCCACTGTGTGGGTTGATGCATCTATGAGAACTGAGGGATTATGATCTCCAAGTGAAGCCTAGGGTGTCTCGCCAATCAAAATCAGGGAGCTCGACTGAGCCTCACTTGTCCCCAAAGAGACAGTCCTTCTCCTCATCAAGGTCCTAGTCGTTCTTCTTTTTGCCAAGGATGAGGTTTCTTAAACAGGTTTCTACCTTTCTTGCACCCTTTTGTCCTCACTTTTCGTCTCAGCTTTTCTCTTCTTGCCTGTACTTTTTCCAGTTGACTCCCCTGCACATCTTTCCCAAAATTCTTTCAAGAATGCCTCCCAAGTTATTCCCTTTTCCTCCAACTCTTTCTTGACTAGGATTTCAATGAGCCCGTGATGGTACAGTTTATTTGCAACCCAGCTGGCACTCCCATTTTGCACTCCTTTCGCCATTTTCTCTAAACTTCGGAGCAGGTAATAAGGGAAATTGATGCATTTCCCTTATTCAAAATGCAGCAAAAACTTGATATGGTACATGAATGCTAATTTGTAATGTCCCTCGCAGGTTAAAAATTTCTGTAATATGTACAGGAAGTCTTGCCATTTTCCAATCATGGCGCTCTGCAGAAGCCCTTTCTTCTAGTCAACTTTGAGCTCTCGATTGACCACAAATCGGCGCCATCTTTTCCTTTCGATCCTCTCCTTTTTGAACCATTTTTCACCCGTGGTTGACAAGCTTGTAGCTTGCACTATAGATTCCTCCATGACCTTAAATTCCAATGATCTTACCTTAGCTCGGCCCTTCTCGAATGTCTTTGAAAATCCCAGAGCCACAGTCGTATCAAACCCGTCAAATTTCTGGAAGAAAGGGAGAAATCCTGATTCTTGCAATAGTGCAAGACTCCCTCGATACTCGGTCATTTTTTCTATATACTTCATAAATGATGGTTCATGTCTCACGGGCACCATCTCTGTGTTGAATCCACCTTAATTCTTTGTCACAACTTTAGGAAGATTTCACATTGTGGAGTGCAAGGGAGCTGTCGAGAATTTTATGATGGAGATTTAGTTGTTCCACCGTCTTGTTGATATCTTACATCCAGTCACATTCAATCATTAAAATTTACCCTTTAGGATGGATGCACACACGTATCAATCTTCTATGGTAGGCAATGATAATTGGAGGACGCTGAAATTTTGCGGTGGCGGTGTAACTTTCGCGGGGGATCAGATTATGAGGTAAGGCTATCATGAGCGAGTGATTGAGGATATTTTCAATGGAGGTCAGGGTAGGACTTCGGTGGATCTGTAATATCCCTAGTTTCTTCATAATTCACATAAGGTGCACTTTGGTACTCATTAAAAAGATTAGACTGCAGAACCTAAAATACCTTGCACTTAAATGATTCCTCCCTAAATTAGTAAATGATAAAACAAAGTTTTAACCAAAATTTAAATAATACAATGCTATGATCTTTGTGGTAGTTATTCATTGCTAGGAAAAAATGTAAATTTCTTAATAAATGTTTTGCATCAATTACTTCTGTACTGTGTTTAAAAAATTCTTTGCACTGTCTTTGGGTGCTTGCACTAATCGTGCTTAGATTGATCCTCCCTACACTGCAACGTGCTTGCACTGAGCCTGCTTGCACTGCAATGTGCTTGCATTCAACCTACCTGTACCAAAAATGTGTGTCCCTGCACCAGGGATTTCTGTAGCATCGAAGAAAGTGGGGATAATAATAAAAAATTCTAATAGAACTCAGTTCTTTGGCTGGATTTTTTTTTAATTTCTTGAATATAGAAGAGAAGTTTTATTTGCCATTCTTTGGTGTTTCTTGAGCATGCCTTTTGATTTGACTATATCAGATCCTACAATAGATCCATGAGGGAACAAAGAAGTTGGAAGGGGTAATTTTTAGAATGGGAAGGAATGTCATAACCGGGATTCCAGGAATAATACTACCAAGGGGAATAAACAAGAATGGGATGTGGGAAAAAATTCGAGGGGGAAAGGAGGGATTTTACAAAATCGGATAGGGATAATTTTCTTAGAAGAAAAAGGATGGTAATTCATTACGGGATCAAGAAAAGAAAGATAGTGGGAATTACAAAATGGGAAAATAGAAGAAAGGAAGAATTTTATCTTCAAGGTTTTCCTACACTGCTGCCAAAAAAAGTAACTACAGCGGGAATTAAGCGTTTACTTGGGTAAAAATTTCCATGCTAGTTACCCCAAACTTGGCTAAGGGCTTGGTTCCTTGAACCTGCTTCTTCTTGGTGACAGCCATCATATCTAAGAAAATCAAGTAACATTCCCTTTTTATTGAAATTTTGATATTCCTACCAGCGTACTGGTTTTCAGGTTGATCCTTTGCAATCATGTCAGTCAACTAATTTTCATAATTACAGGAAAAAATATATATTTACATTTTTTATGTCAATTTTTTGTTTTTTAAATCCAATGAGGAAAAGAAAGAAAGAATCAAATATTCAACAGAAAGAATCAAATATTCAATAGGTTGGTTTTTCCACCTACCAACTCCTTTCCAGATTGTAGTTGGACTTGCTGCATAAAATCTCCTTTAGTAAGGGGCAGAAAATAGACCTTCAATCTATGCACTAGGAACATAGAATTTCGTCCATTAATAGTTTTAAATTTCTACTGCTCCATTTTCAAACACTTTGACCACCTCATAAGGTCCCATCTAGCACGAATGGAATTTGCCTTTAAAATATTCGAATCTAGAATCGTAAAGGAGTACCCAATCACCTATTTGTAATTGCTTCTTCTGGATAGACATGTCATGCCATATCTTGCATTGTTGTTGAACCAATATGTCTGTTGAACAACATCCCTTTGAAGTTCATCTAACTCATTCAACTGTAGAAGGTGCTACTATTGTGCTTTAGAGAGATTTAGCCCCAATTGAATTGCAGTCCTGAAATTCTTGATCTTGAATTCTATCGGCAGGAGGACTTGTTTCCGGTACACCAGCTCATATGATGTGTTCCCTGTGTTGCTCCTCGAAGTAGTTCGGTATGCCCACAAGGCTTCCAGTAATTTGTTAGCCCAATCCTTTCTATGAATATTTATTGTCTTTGTGAGGATGGACTCAATCACCTTGTTTTTGGACTCCCCCTGATCATTTGCTTGTGGGTGATATGGTGTAGATTTCCTGTACTGAATTTCACACTCCTCCATCACACCCTATACCATATTAGAAATAAATTATGGTCCATTGTCAGAAACAATTTCTCTAGGCACACCAAATCTAGTAAAGATTTTAGTAAAAAGAAAATCAACAACAACTCTTTCAGTAGCAAAAGAAACAACTTTAGCTTCTACCCATTTTGTAACGAAATCTATACAAACCAAAATATGATTTTTATTTAATGATGTTGGATTTATTGGTCCTATAAAATCAATGGCCCATTTTTCAAAAGGCTCAATCATAACCTGAGGACATAAAGGCATTTCATTAGTTTGATTCGGTTGGACAATTCACTAACAATTGTCACATTGCTAGACATATTGTTTGGCATCCTTAAATAAGGAGGGCCAAAAATAGCTAGCTCGTAACACTTTGTATGCAATCCATTCATCGGTTAAGTGATCTCCGCAAGGCTCATAATGGGAATATTTTAAAATGATTTTAAAATATCAAGAACTTCTTCCTCTCTTACACATCTACGGATAATAAGATCTACTTCAATGTAAAAGAGGTCTCCTTGAATCTAGGAATATGCAGCGCTTTTCTGTTTGATATTTCGCTTTTCACGAGCGGATAAGTGAGCTGGTAATTTTCCAATGAATAAATAGTTAGCTATGTCAGCAAACCATGGGGATTTTGTCAACACAACAAAAATATGTTTGTAAGGAAAATCATCATCAACAGGAATTGCTTCATCATGATTATTTAATCCTGAAAGTTAATCTGCTACTACATTAGATTTTCCTCATTTATCAATAATGGTAATATTAAATTCTTGTAACAATAATAACAACCTAGTCACTCTACCGCTAGTTAATGGTTTATTCATCAAATATCTTATTGAGGAATGGTCAGTATGCACAAAGACTTCATATCCTGTAATATAATGTCTGAATTTATTAATGGAAAAAATTATAGCTAAAAACTCTTTCTCAGTAACCGTATAATTTAGTTCAGCAAGTGACAAGTTTTTACTATTGAAATAAATAGCATAAGATTGTTTGTCTTCTTGTTGTCCTAAAGTTCCACCAATAGTATTATCTAAGGCATTAGAGGAAATATGAAATGGCAGGGACTAGTTTGGTCCTCTCAAAACTGGTGCCTGAACTAGTTTGTCCTTTAATGTCTCAAAGGACTGTTGGCAAGCTGTGGACCAAGAAAACTCTCTATCTTTAGCCAAAAGTCAGAAAATGTGGTAGATATCCTTGAGAAATTCTCAATGAATCTCCTATAGTAGCCTACATGTCCTAGAAAACCTCTCACATCCCTTTGGGTTTTTGGTATAGGAAGACTCAAAATAATTTCTATTTTTGCAGGGTCAACCTCGATACCTTTGTCAGAAATAAGATGGCCAAGAACCACTCCCGCCTTGCACATTAATATGGATTTTTCGTCACTCAAGGCAAGATGAGCTTCTTGGCAATGAAGAAGCGCCTTTTCTATATCTTTTAGGGCTTCCTGAAATGAATCACCAAACACGGAAAAGTCATCCATATAAATTTCCACACACTCAAGGTCAGCAAAAATGGCCAAGACTATGCTTTGAAAGGTAGCCAGGGCATTAAATAACTCAAAGGGAAGCACACGGTAAGAAAATGTACCCCATGGACATGTAAAAGTGGTTTTGTCTTGATCCTTGGGTGCAATCTGTATCTAGTTATAACCGCTAAAGCCATCTAGAAAATAAAAGTACTTCTTACCAACAAAGGTATCAAGTACCTGGTCAATGAAAGGGAGGGGGAAGTAATCCTGGAGAGTGGATTTGTTCAATTCTCTATAGTCACTACAAATTCACCATCTCCCATCTTTTTTTGGGGCTAATACCAATGGAGAGACCCACTAGCTATTAGAAATAGGATAGACAAAATCAGCATCAAAGACTTTTTGTAATTCTTCCTTTACAACATCTCTTAGATTTGGGTTCATACGCCTTTAGGGCTATCAGACGGGTTGGGATCCATCATGAATATAGATATGGTGGGTACAATTTTAATGAGGGATGCCTTTCATATCTTCATAGCCCCATGCAAAGGCATCAAGATGGTTTCGCAACAAATTCACAAGCTGCTCTTGCTAGGATGAATCCAAGTCTGAATTGATATGCAAGGACTTGCCTGGAATAATATCAACAAGAGTGGTATCATACTCAAGAGTACATATAGGTGTTTCTAGAGATGGTGGCGATGGAGGTAGAGAGTCATGACTTTCTTGAAAATCTAGACTAAAAATCTGACTCAATGACTCAAAATTGGGCATGGTGTCTAGATTGTTCAAGAAGTCTCGAATCTCTTCCTCCTATGAAAACTCAGCATCTTAATGTATCAAGGAAACAGGTTGAGTCTCCTCATAACTACTGTAGTCTAACCATAAAGTCTCTTGTAGCTCCTGAATGGATCTAGCGAGTGGATACAAGGTGACCTTCTTCCTAGAATCTCCATGGGAAATATACATGTCACCAGAATGGCATTCGATATAAGCATCGACTGTACCAAGCCATGGTCATCCCAAGATCAAGGAATTTCCTCCCACAGGATTCTTTGAATGAAGCACAATGAAGTCTGCGGGGTACTCCCAAGAGTCTTAAGAAATGACCACATCATCTAACACCCCTTCCGACTTGATTTTAGATCTATCTTCTAGTTCAAGCATAGTGGGAGTAGGACGAATATGGACCAATCCAAGTTGATCCATGGTTTGCTTGTTCATAACATTAATGGTCGCTCGCAGGTTTATAAGTACATTAGGGACAAGGAAACCACCTATCTAAACAGAGACAACAGGGTTTCTGGGGTAGATATATTTCTCCATGTGCATACATCCCATCATTAACTCTGTTGCTCTACCAACAAATTGAATAGTTTGTGATTCTAATCTTCTCCTTCATGGCTTATTTAGAAAGAGTTCCCTAAAAATTTTTGTGGAATTGGGGATCTCTTTAATATCTTGGAGCAAAGGTACCTTTATAAAAAGGTTTATAAGCTTAGAGGCCAGGCTAGACTCAGGAATGGGGTCATTCTTCTCCACAACTAACCTCTCCGTATAGGGAGGTCAGTTGGAAGAAGATGGAAAATTCTCAAAAGTTATAGGGATAGGATAGATGGTGACATCTTTTATAGAATGGTTAAGAGTTTCCTCCTCACCTTTCTCGTTGATAATCAACATAAGCGGCTTTTGATTTTCTGATGTTACTCTCTTCCCTGATCTCAATTGGAGATCATTGACTCCAACTGGCATGGAATGATATCTGGATGAGGAAAGCGGGTTCATGGAGTGGATAATTTGTACTGATTTTTTATTGGGGTTGGGTAAAGGTTGGGCAGGTAGCTGAGAAGGTCAAAAGGATGGAGGTAAAGGCATTGGTGGCATTGGCTGAGTCAACTGAGGTAATAATGGTTGTGGCATTGGGTAAGGTGCATATGTATGTGGGTATGACTGCATAGGTGCAGGATAGGAATGGTATGAATGGTTTTTCCCTCTGTATCCTTGTTGCCAAGATTGGGAGGGTTTTCCATAATGATATTGGTTCACATGCTGGCAATGTTGAGAGTGACTAGTGTTAGGATAGGAATATGGATGACCAAAAAAATGTGGTGGAGGTTCAAGAGACATATGTGCACTTACCTGAGGCTAGTTTCTTCGTGCTCCCATAGCTTGGAATGATTCGGCTTCAGGTTGTCCTCCTTCAATTAAAAATTTCAGCCCAGCTATGGAGGGACTTTTCTCCATGGCATGGTTCTCTATACAAATTTCACATTTATTAGTTCCTTTAACATTGAGAGGACATTCTCTTAAAAGATGCTTTTTTCTACATTTTGGAGAAAAAATAGACAATGACTCTTGTTCCTCTACAAGTTTTTGTTGAAACTTCAAAGAGTCTATTTGTTTACTAACATTATACATTATTTCAATTTTCATATTGTCCATTTTGTTTTGTAATCCAATAAGCATAACATCAGTTGATTCAATTTTCTTATTTCTATTCCGAATTATTTTACCAAATCTATATTGGTTCCTCGATAATTCCTGCACAAGTGATAGATTTGATCAAAGGATTTATAAGCAATATCCCCTTGTCCTAACAGATTTAGATTATTCCTAGAATCATCAGTAATCCCATGTAAGAACAAGATTATAATGGTACTTAGATCAAATTTGTGCTTTGACCTTTGAACGATGTACAGGAATCTCTCCAAGTAGTCCTCTAGAGTCTCATCATCATTTTTCACAATAGTAAATATTTCATCCTGAATATATATAGTTCACAATATTCCTGATATTTTGACAAGAACACTCTCTTCATTTGTTCCCAACAAGACATAGTGTTTCCTCCTAGTCCCATGAACCAGCGGCGTGTTGCGTCCTTAAGAGTTGCAGGAAACAACTTTAACTTCTGGGCATCAGATGAACAATCATAACTTCTATAAAAAATATAGAAATCAAATAAGAAAGATTATGGGTCTTCATGTACCTTACCATATAAATAAGGAAGAGTTGATGGTGAAATATTTTTCATTTGCACTTATGTGTCAGGATCCACAATTGGGAATCCAAAAGTGGTTTGTTCCTCATTTACCTGATTTTCACCAGTTCCTTCTGTATGGTCTTCCTGATATTCCATTGTTGCTCCTCCATGAGAACCACTCTCAACAGGCTGAGAAGGCTGAATATGGATTCCAATAGTCCCCTTCTTCCCCTTTGTGGGTTGTGTCAAACATGGACTGCTACTACCAGAGCCTAAGTAGATTTTTCCTGTGTGATGAGTCTAAGTATGTTTGGACTTTCTGCCTGCAAAAGAAGGCCCAATATGAGATTTTATTTTAGATTTATTAGTATTCCTTTAGCCCCTAGTGGGCTTTAGACCCCTGCATCTTTTAGAAATTCATTTTAAAAAAATGACAAAACAAAATTCTAATTAAATTCTACAATTCAAAAATAACTAAACACCTAGAAATTCCTTCAAGCAATAGAAGCACACTGCAAGGAAAAAATATTAGTAGACTTACCCCTATTGCAAAAAATGAAAAATTCTTACCAATTCAAATCACCTCCCTAGCAACGGTGCCAAAACGTTGGGTGCAGGAATTGCACTTAAGCAAGCTCCTTCAAAACTTAATTATGAACCAGGGGGTTTCGTAAACCTAGAGACAAAGCACACATAATTCCAGAAGTGGTATGAACTTTTCCTATTTCTATTCCTACTTATCAACTGAAACTTTGTAGGGTCAAACAAAAAAATCTCAAAGGAAATTAACACCAAAGTAATTCTAGTGTTGGAATGTCAAAGAATGAATTTCTGAAGAAATCAAATAAAGGAACTTCCACACTGCTGTAAACAATCTTAATTGCTGAAGTGAAACTCTATGTTTATCCTCAGTACAAGTGATGGCAGTTCAACAAGTGGGCCCTTGAAAATATCTACCTTCTAAATGAAATTCCTTCTCACACTAAGTTGTTGTTCCTGTACCCTTGCAATCTACTTGCACTAGTGTAGGTACAGAACTTATGTGAGAAGTATAACTTACACTTATACTGAAGACTTATATTTTCCTGTAGGGGCTCTAAGCCTCAAGGCTTGGAGCACTCTGTTCTTGTAGGAAGACACTGGTCCTTGTACCAAAAGGGAGCTTCTTACACCAAATATTCCAATTTTCTTTTGGGAAAATAAAAGAGCATGTTAACTTTAAAAGGAATTTCAAGTGCGAGTAGAATCTTAAATAATGTTGCACACGAAAAGAATGCTTTAATCAACTTAATCTCAAAAACAGAAATAAACTCTTAAAATAAAAACAATCTTTGAGAGTAAAGAAAACTTTCTTCAGTTAAAGGGGTTTTTCATGTAAACAAACATAACTCAAAACAGTTCATTGTAATATTCCAGATTACTTCTAGTCTTTTTCCTTAAATCATGAAGTGAAAATACAAATTGAGATATGCAACAACGTGCTTTTCTATTTCCCGAAGTCATCCTTAATCTTTAATAATTTTACTTTTAGTATTAGATATTCCTTCTTTAGATGACGGACGTTGCTCACTCCACTTTTCACTCTTCTACACGCTCCACTCCACAAAATGCATATTTCTTGCCAAAAACTAGGCCAAGTTGGGTTACATGCAATAGGTCCCCAGTTGTTGGGCGCAACCCAACTTGGCCTAGTTTTTTGCAAGAACTCCGCATTTTATGAAGTGGAGTGCACAATGGAGTGCGCAACGGAGTGTGAAGTGGACCATACAACACATTAGTTTTGGATATACAGTGCGGTATAAGGGCTTAGGGATAGGTCGAAGCCCCTTCCTTTCATAATTTTATAAAATATCAATGGTTTTGAGACCATAGTTGCTTGTATTAGGGAGTTCATGGTATATGGACCATAGTATTGTAATGATGTACCCTTGATGTAATAGTATATATATGGTCAAATAATAAAGAAGAGAGGTATCGAATTGATCCAAATCTCTTTTATGGTTTTATCCTTGTGATTTGTGGTTTAGGGAGAAAAGGAAAGGCTCTACAGCGGAGTGTGTATAGGCCTGAGTCTGTAGCTAAGTGCGCAGATGACCTACAGTTGAGTGAGCATGTCAAGAACTATTTGTTCTAGAGGAATTATTATTATAAGAAACATTTCTTGTGGATGTAGTACCACATTGGGATGAACCATGGTAAAATTGGTGTCTTCATATGTATATTTGCTTATTATTTATTGTAGAGTAGCAGTTTATTGCAGTTGCATTTTATTACTACAAAATGATATGTGTGATATGTTACTTGATTATACGAATGAAACGAAGTAATTTATGCATGTTAAAAGTAAGAAAACACAATAATACCATATCTCCATGTCCTTTAGGGCTACAGAAACCTATTTATGCATCCTCCCATAATCGCTTCGGGTGAGACTGCGATCTTATTGCAGGTCATTGCCTAAAGGGCCAATGATTAAGGGTTTTGCTAGAGTGTAGTATAGATTGAACCTGGGTTAGCCCAAATCATAATCAAAAAATGGTTTTGTTTCCATGATCGAGATCTGTTTGAGAGATATGCTTATGTGGCATCCGTCGAACAAGGAGATTCAATTGGCTAGAATCGAAGGAGAGAAAATTTACAGATCAAGAGAACAGAAACCTCCGTCTGAAGTTTGAAGCTTGGTTATAGAGATATATTTTCACAAATCAATAGGAAATTTTCTTTACATCTTTTCCTATTGAGTTGTACGAGTGGATATCAAAGTTGACTCAAACAAAGACTTGTTTTAAAGGTGGAGAACCTATCACGTGGACTCTTGAATTGATACAATGACTCAAGAGCATTGACAACAAGATTTCAAGGGATGTCTATTTCTGGATTGATAGCATATTTGGGGTTCTTCAAAGGATTGTGAGGTAATCATTTGAAATATTTGAAAATTTATATTAAGATGATTTTATGTGAAAAGGGAGTTTTACAGATGCAACCAGATTGTTAGTTTACTTATGTTTTGAAGAAGAGAGAATAAATCTAAAGCCAGAGATTGTAGTAATGTGAAGTGGAAAAAGATATAGAGTAGATACCAGAAAAGGGTTTATTGAAAATACCTAAAGACCTTTGTAGCGACTTAATATAGTCCTTTGTTGAGTGAATATGAAAGTGAAAGAGAAGATTACCACCCTGATAAACCCCAGGTGACTTCTCAATATTCACCACCTGAGATTTTACAGAAGCCAGAATCCAGTAATAGCGATGGTGTTTTTGGCTCTCCCCCTCCCCCTTCTCCCCCCACTCCCCCTATCCCCTATCCCCATCCCCTTACTCACCCCCCTCCCCCTCCAAGAATAAATATGGATGATGATATTAAGCTCTTTGTTTTCAAAGGAACTGGATCGGAGGATCCAAAATAGTTTTGGATTTTATGTGAATCTATATGGACCGTGAAGCATATCATTGATGAAAGTATAAAGAAAGCACAAGTCATTATGATGCTACGAGATAGAGCTTTGGCATGTCATATTAGGTATTCAAATAATCAGATTAGAACATTTGTAGATATTAAAGCAGTGTTGATAAGAGAATTTAAGAAGTTGAAGTTTGAATCGTAGTGCATCGCTGAGTTAAAAGAAATTAAACAGAAAGCTACTGAGTCTGTTTGGGAATTTGATCAGAGATTTAAGGAATTGTTGGATCAAGTGAGCTTGGAAATAGCTTCAAAAAAACATCAATAATGGTTTATAGCTCTGTTGTTACCACATAACAGACTACCATTGATGCAACAAAATATAACAAGTCAAGCTGAAGCTCTATATATTGCGATGAAGTTGGAAGCTTCACCTATAGGAGATACTAGGGAAGGTATGCAATAGATTTAGAGTCAGCTGGTGAACCTAACCCTCTAGACACAAGATATCAAGAAAAGAAAAGAATTCAAAGAAGAAGTATGGTGTACAAAGTGCAGATCAGAGGTCCACTCTAAAGAACAACGTCCTATATTTAGGGATTACACAACTAGTGGATTACCGAATTCTTTAAATGCAAGATCCAACCTATGGTGTGAGATATATAAGACTAGAGGCCAACATCAATCATAATTCTATTATCTGTTATATAAATATGTATAGAATCCAAGTAAATTATATTCCAAATTCTATAAATCAGTATGACATGATGAGAATAATTGTTGAGCTTATGAACTAATCATGGAGCACAGTGCTCACACTTATAGAATGCAAGTTGAAGAACATGGACATGAGGAAAATGTATATCATGGTGGTCGAGTTGGTTATCATGGAAGAGCTCAAGATGGTGGAGTTGGTCGAGGATGTGGACAGATTATTTTCTATAACTGTAGCCACCCAGGCCATTTTTCAAGAGATTGCCAGAATCCCACTACGACATGTAAGTATTGTAAATACTTTGATCATGTAATTTAAGAATGCCCTGTACTTATGGAAAATATGCAATAAAAAAGGAATCAACAACCAAAACAGAATATTCAAATGATGACTACTAAAAGGAGGGTTGAAGAACCTCGAATTAGTATTGTCACTAGAATTGGAGTTGCAACCAGAAGTGATAAAGCAGATGAGAAGAAAGAATTTGAAAGTAGATGGGTTAGCAAAATTGTGGAGAAAGTTCCTATTTTTGATATTCAGGAGGAAAAAGAAGTATCTATGGAATAAAGGCAAAGCTTTATGGATGTTGGAGCTTAGACCTCTAGTGCATAACCAAAGTAAAAAACTAGCTGTGACGTGTCATCAGCTTCGACACATAATCAATCTTTAACACAAAACTGAGCTTCGACACGGGATCAAGCTCCGACACAAGACCAGGATTCAGCAAATCAAGAATGTATTTAAAATAATTTTCTACAAGCTTGTATGAAATTATTAAGATATCAAGAGGATGTAGAAGGGCTTCAAGAATTTATAGATTCCTGTGTATCCAAAGAAGCACTGCGAAGTGAGATGTGCATGGTAAATAATTTGCACCAACAAAAAAGAACTGGAAGAGAGATGAGGCTTAGTGTGTAGATAAGAGTATATAAGATGGATCAGGTTATTATGGATATGGGATATGATACTAATGTCTTAAAAAATCAAACATGGGACTTAATGGGTAAGTCGAAGCTACAGTGGTAATCTATTCAGTTAAGGATGGAAAATCAGCAAAATATCTTCCCCTTAGGAAAACTACCAGGTGTAACAGTGGACACTAAAGGAGTTCACACTATTGTTGATTTTGAGGTAATAGAGATCGTTGATGACAGTAACCCCTATCCTGCATTTCTTGGACTTGATTAGGAATTTGACAATATGGCTATAATTAATCTGGAGAAGAGACAAATGATATTTGAAGGGAATAGTATGAGGGTAATTGTTCCCTTGGATCAATCAGAAGGAGTAAGATATAATGAACCAGCTAGAGAATAATAATGTGCAACTACTATAGATAATATTTACCAAATGAGAACAAAGGAACAAGATTGGGTTAACCCTAGTGCAGAAGGCAAGTTGACTTGGGAGAATGATAGTTCTTGTGCCTCAGACTCAGAAGAAGAGTTGGAAAATTGGAAGAATAGGCTGCATGAAGTATCCACAAGGCCTTGTGCAAGAATTACAAAATCAATTTGTTGCCTAACATCCCAGGTATGTAATCTTCCTTATTATTATGGCTTGGGTAATGTAAATACTTTTCTTGATGATTATGAGGAACAAGTTCTAGAGAATCAAAGGTTGTTAGATTTAGATATAGCCTTGAAAGCTAGCCCTACTAGATAGTGCGATGCACACAAGAAGAATATAGAAGGATGATAGGAATGTTGAAGATTGATGTGGATAAGCTTTGGACAGAAAGGTATAGAAATAGAGATAAAATATGATAGTTAAACTAATCCTAGGAATCATATCTAGCTATGCACTACAACATGGAAGGTGGTTACACAAAAATAATGGGTACATGGATTCATTTATACATTAGAGACAATCCCTAAGAACTGGTACTTAGAAACAATTCTTTGGCATGATACAATAAATAGGTCAGACATGGTTGATGGCTTCATATTAACATTCAACTTTGAGGATGATTGCCCAAACATAGATTTGGCCCTTCGGAGAGTTAAGAAGAGGATTATTGAGAATGAAACCCCATTGATATGGTGGCAACTTGATTGGGTTGCGCAGATAGAAAACGCATTAGAATGCTATAACCTTACTCGGAAGAAGAAGAATAAGATCCTCACAACATTGACATACAAGAATTAGAAGGATACTACGAAGTAACTGGACCTAAGCTAGAAATATTAGATATAGCAAACCCACTAAAGACCAAGAAGGTGAACATAGGATCATAGGAGGAACCTAAGCTTGAAACAATAGGAGACTATTGGGATGAAGAGGAAATTAGTAAAGTTACAAAGTTAGTTCATGAATACCGAGAATTGTTTTTAGAGACGAAGGGTATAATAGGAAACATATGAGTCATGAAGATTCCCCTTATGACTGACATGAAGCTAGTCAAGAAAAGACCTTACAGGTTGAGCACAAAGTATAAGGAGAAAGTAAAGATAAAGCTTGATAAGATGATAGTGGTAGTAATTATTGAATCATTGGAAGAGTCAAAATGGGTGAGTCCTATGGTGGTGCAAGAAAAGAAAACTCAAGGAGAAATTAGTATCTGTGTTGGTTTGAGAAAGTTGAATGATGAATATTTACATGATCCATTCCCTACCCCTTTCATAGATGAAGTGCTATACAACATAGGAGGTCAAGAATATTACTCAGCTATAAATGGATTTTCAAGTTATCATCAAATTAGGATTGCACCTGAAGATAAACATAAGACCAAATTTGCTACATAATGGGGCTCATATCAATAAACAGTAATGACTTTTGGATTAAAGAATGCCCCGGCTATATTTTCTAGAGTGGTGGTTGGAGATTTTAAGGAATATATCCTTAAATTTTTAGAGGTATATTTTGAGGACGAGAAATTATTTGGGTTGTTGAGCAAACATATTGGAAGTTTAAGACTTATGCTTGACACATGTAGACAATATCAGATCTCCTTGAACTTAAAGAATTTCATATTTTTGTACCCTTTGGAATATTGTTGGGACATATTGTTTGCAAGGAAGGATTAATGGTGGACCCTACTAATATTTATATCATTGTGAATTTTGCTCCACCTAATATAGTAAGACAACTTCGCACTACATTGGGACATAATGGGTATTATAGGAAATTCATCAAGGGGTATGTGCAGATCCCAGGTCCTATGGGGAAATTGTTAAAGAAGGATGTAACTTTCAAGTGGAATGAAGACTGTTAGAAAATCCTTGACATATTGAAATAAAGAATTGTAGCCACACCTATACTAGTGTTCCCTTATTGGAATTACGAATTCCATGTCCATGTGGATGCCTCTTATAGAGATTTGGGAGTATTACTGGCACAACCTAGTGTAGGAGAGATTGACCAACCTATAGCATTTGCAAGTACAAATTTATCCAAAAAAGAAAAGAATTAAACCACTATAGAAAGGGATGGATTACTTGTGGTGTATGATTTGCATAAATTTAGACATTATTTGCTAGGATCATAGTTTAAAATGTTCGTAGATCATTCTTCACTGAAGTATTTGGTTAATAAACTTGTTTTAGGAGGAAAAATTTGTAGATGGTTATTATTGTTTCAAGAATATGACTTTGAGATCATTGTTAAACCAGGAAGACTGAATGCAGGACCTGACAATTTGTCAAGGGAAGAACCAACCAGTATAGAGGATAATCTCCTTGATGTGTAGTTATTTTCAATCAGACTTGAGGATGGTCATTGTACAGACATCATCTAGGTTTTCAACACAGGAATGGCTCCTTCATAATATACTACGCAATGGAAGAATGAATTAGTGGTCAAGGCACGTGACTTCTCATTGATAGCATGATAGTTATATAAGATGGGACTAGATGAGATAATGCTAAGGTATGTCTCTAAACATGAAAGATAAATGATTATATCAGAGGCTCATGAGGGCATAATTGGTGGACACTATGTAGGAAAAGCTATTGTGCAGAATATTTTGAGAGCAGGATTGTGCTGGCCTACATTACATAAACATGTAAAGGAATACTTCCAAGCATTTGATGTGTGTCAAAGAACGTGGAAGCCTTCATGAAGAGATGAAATTCCATTAGTACCAGAAGTTACATTGCAGGCCTTTGATAAGTGGTCTATTGATTCTGTTGGACCCATCAACCCACCTAGAAAAATGTAGGTTTTAACCCCGTACAGAAATTACCTGCATACGAATTCTAAAAACAGAAAATAAATAATGGTGAAAGCACAAAACATAAAACATATATACATAGAGGTTTTCCCTTAGATCCCATAACCAAGACTTCCAGATTGATTTTTCATTATATTCCTTTCAATGTTACAATACATATATATACACGTCGAAGCATCCATAAACTCCAATCCATTAACCCTAGATTAGAACATAATCGTAGTTCCCTTGACCATATCTACAAAATACCATGGACAGAAAACCAACATGCCCAAAACCATGTGTGAAATCCATGAGAAAAACAATAGGTAGATCCGCTCACCTAATATAGGGTCCAAAAAACAAATTCTCAGGACACTTCCCTAGGCCCCATGTAGTGGGGCTACCGCCCCCCTGCTTACCACCCAATAGAGGGGCAGCCACCCCCTTGTGACCCCCGTGCTACACCTGATTCAATGTATAGGGGAGGCTTCCACCATGGAAAATTTTAGGGGTGAATGTTTGCCCTTAGGCGAAATTAAGGGGTTTTAAATTTTTAGTGGGCGAATATTTTGTATCATAGAACATTTTTACAAATCGCCTCAAATAGCCCACCTTATTTTCAGGGAGAGGGTAAAAAAGGTAAATTTAGCCCTTGAAATTAGGAGTTACAACCTTCCATTCGCCCTAATTTTCAAGAATAGGTTTTATTTAAGTGAATCCTATGGGCCAAATACCATATTTATAAACAAAGTATGGTAAATTAATAAAAATATAAATAAATGAGAGGTATGGTAAATAAATAAATAAAAATTATATTTACTCCATAAGTCACCTTATATACATGCAAGGGTGTAAACAAATAAAAGTATAAATAAAGTGGAGGTATGGTAAATAAATAAAACCTCTTTTTATACTTACTCAAAAGGTATGGTCAATAAATAAAAATATAAATAAACTAGACGTATGGTAAATAAATAAAACCTCTTTTTATATTTAGTCCATAACCCTCTTTCTATTTATGAGGGCTCAAAAAAGAGGTTTTATTTAAGTGAATCCTATGGGCCAAATACCATGGGCTAGATTATTATTAATACCATGAAAAAAAACATTATTAACCCTAATATTAGTATTAATAAAAATAAAAATGGCACATGGTATTGACCCATGGTATTTACATGGAATGTAGCCTATTTAAATAGGGGAATTAAACCAGCATAGATCCATCTTTACTCTGGATCTACTAAGCCCCGAGAGGGATCAAATATTGTGATATGCAAACTAGCATAGAGTGAAAAAATATTTGGTCCCTCTCGGGCTTGGTGGATCAAGAGTAAAAATGGATGTTGTAATTTAATGTATGTTAAACATTTTAACTTGGTTAAAATAAAAAATAAAAAAGTAAAAATCAATTATTAATTTTTATAAATTACTAATAGTAATTTTTAAGCTCTAGGATTATGATAACCCATGGTAATACCATGGTATTCATGTGAGCATAGACTATTTAAAAGGGAAATTCTATCATCTTAGATCCATCTTAATTCTAGGTCTACTAAGTTCTCAGAGGGATAAGTAGATTTCATCCCCCTAAGAGTGGTAGATGTGGAGTTAAGATGGATATAGGTTGGTTTTTATGATAATGAAGATATTAAATAGATTTAGGAAATTATATTGTAAAAACATCTTAAGGTGAATGGTTAAAGCTACATTTAGTCACTTCACAAAATTTAGTAAAAAATACCAATATCTCCATTAATATTGGTTTTTAACTTTTTCTGATTTAACAAAAAAAATTCAAAACAATGAAACCTTATCACTCTTTCTGCATCACCCTCGCAGAAGATTTCTCACCATTTTTCAAACATTCTCAATATGATATCTTCATGAAAAAGTTGAAGTACTGATGTTGGATTAGTTGTTTGAAAAATAAGCTGGTTTGTACAACCTTTCATCTTCTATGCTATTCTTAGTTTGTCCTAATGATATGTAGGGGTTGGAGCCACTGCACCATGTTTTCCTAAAAGGTGGAGATTGTTCACCAAAAAGGAAATTGATCTAAATGTTACAACGTTGTTAAAAATGTGAGACCTATGAAGGTAGTGAATTATGCTAATAAGAAGTTTAGATTGCGAGAGACGTAATTAACTTTTATTATTTAATTGAAGATTTCCAATTAAAATAATAATAAATCTACATTTATATATTCATATATTGATTGGAAGGATTCTCACAATGGTCACTTCTTTCAATTATATCCCCTTCAAGCCTTTGGGATACCTAATACTTTCTTATATAATATAGTTGGGGTTTTATACTTGTTGGCGTGTTGGGGTAAACAAACTTGATGTGTTTTTTTTTTTATCTCGCAGTTGGAGTCTATGGAATAAGAAAGAAATTTGATAACTTGAAAAAAGTGGTAGCTTGACAAAAGTTGTAGAGAAAAGATTAATCTCTCCTACCTTGACAGAACTCGTTGTCAATATCAACACCTACAAGAACTTTGTTGTGGAATATTATCAAAACTAATAGAAGGATATGAAAGACTGTATTGTAAGAACCTTGACAAACACGGCCACTGAAACTTGGAACATTGTTTGTAGGAAGAGAAAATTATGTTTCTTTTTTCCAAACATGTATGTTAGTATATTACAGTTTAATGAATATGTTTTCTTATTATCATATATGGTTTCATACTTTAACAAAACATTCACCAAGACTTCACAATGTTTTATTATTCAGTAAAAGATTTTCCAAGATCTTACAAGATTTTATAATTTAGTGAAATATTCTCCATCATTGTATAAGATAATATAATCTGGTGAGAGATTCGCCAAAAAAACTATATATACATATTATATTATTGATAAAATCTTCTCCCATTTTTCCTATGTATCATGGGAATTAGCCCATTTATTATACATATAAATTTAGGGTGGTCCTTAAAAATTTTCCCTGGCTTCCGCCCCCCTGTGACCCCCTCGCACGTGGCGTAATCGTGGAAAGAATATAACACACACCCAACCTTCTCCCACTTGTTGTTTTCTTTCCAAAGGGGTACATAGTAAAGAATAGCCATTGATCCAACCTTGCAATGCCCATTGTTTCTCTACACCAAGAGAACTTCTTAGTGCTCATAGACCTTGTCAATGCATCTACAGTATTCTTCAAAGTGTCCACCTTTACTAGCAACATTGTTTTATCCTCAACCATGTCCCGCACAAAGTGATATTAAACATCAATGTTCTTTTTCTTTGAATGATAAGCAGGGTTCTTTGCCAAGAAAATTGTGCTTTGGCTATCATAGTCTATCGTTATAGATCATTGTACTAATCCAATACTTTAACACAATCTCTGCAACCAAACTGCTTCATTTATTGCATGAGTGGCTGCCATGTATTTTACATTTGTAGCTGAAATGGCCACAACACACTATCTCTTACTCATCCAACTGACTCCACCTCCAATAAGGTTAAACACATACCCACTTGTAGATATTCTCTAATCCAAATCTCCAGCGAAGTCTACATCAACAAAACTATGTATGTCCAAAACTCTATCTAATCCTTGTCTTCCTTGGTAGCACAAACCATAATCACTAGTGCCACGAAAAGTACCTGAAAACCCCACTTCCCTATTGTCCAATGCTCCTTCCCTGGTTTTGACATAAACCTACTTGATACTCCCACTACATGTGCAATGTTTGGTCTAGTACATAACATTGCATACATCAAGCTACCGACTGCACTTTCATATGGAAAACGAGACATGTCCTCTTCCTCTTCTTGTGTCTTGGGACACAATTCATGAGATAACTTTACACATATAGGAATAGGAAACTTCACCGGTTTACTATCCTGAATATTAAACCTCAGTAGTATTGTCTCGACATAATTCCTCTAGTTTAACCAGAGCTTCCTCTTTGCACGATCTCATTTAATTTCCATGCCCAAAATATAGTTTTCAGCACCAAGATCTTTCATGTCGAATTTCGAGGACAATTGGGTCTTCAAATCTTGGATAATTTCTTTGTCATTTCCAACCAGCATCATATCATCCACATACAAGACCAAATAAATAACACGGTCACCAATTAATTTAAAATACACACAATGATCTAATTTGCTTCTGGTAAAGCAAATTCCCCATATACATGTATCAAATTTCTGATACCACATCCTTGCTGACTTTTTTAACCCATAAAGAAACTTTTTTTAACTTGCATACTAGTTCTTTCTTACCCTTCTCCACAGAGCCTTTAGGTAGCTTCATTTAGATCTCTTCTTCCATATCCTCGTGAAGAAATGTTGTCTTCAAATCCATATGTTCTACCTCAAAATCAAAAGCAACAACAATAGATCAAAGTAATCTAATACAAGCTACCTTGGCAACAAGAGAAACAATATCACCAAAATCAATTCCTGGTACTTGGGAATAATTTTTTTCTACCAATAGAGCTTTGTATTTCACCACCTTGCCTTCTGCATTCATATTCTTCTTAAACACCCATTTGCTTCAAATGGGTTTCCTTCCATTCGACAACTCCACCAGATCCTAAGCCTCATTTTTATGCAAAGATGCCATTTCGTCAACAATGGCCTCTTTCCAGAGTTTTCCATCCTCTGAATCCACTGCTTTCCTCATA
Organism: Pinus tabuliformis; assembly: GCA_031772625.1. NCBI lineage: Eukaryota > Viridiplantae > Streptophyta > Pinopsida > Pinales > Pinaceae > Pinus > Pinus tabuliformis. The sequence continues at coordinate 632,874,698 of CM062818.1, read as the reverse complement.
GTTCTCAGATCATCATCAGTAATAGATAAAGAAAAATTTGAACAAAAAGCAGATGGACTATACCTTTCTGGCTGCCTTCTTTCTTGAACTGATCTTCTTAAAGCTAGAGTGTGTGGCTCTTCATCTTCTAATTCATCTTCTAGTGTAGAGTCTGATTCTTCCTCCTTTATATCAAACTCTACATTCTCAGGCTCCTTTGGTAGGACTTCATGTTTAATAACATCTTTCACCTCTCTAAACACCACATCTCACCTCTATAACGTTCCTTGTTTCTAGGTTCCAAAGATTATAACCTTTTAAACTATCCTTATACCCAATAAAGTTGCACCTTTCAGATTTACTATCTAAATTTGTTCATTTCTCCTTTGGAACATGTACATATGCATCACATCCAAATACCCTTAGATGTGAAAGAGAATATTTCTTACTAGTCCATAACTATTGTGGAGTCTTATCCTCCAACACTGATAAAGGTGATATGTTGACCAGGTAACATGTAGTCTCTAGTGCCTCTACCCAGAATTCTTCTCGTAACCCTGCACCACTGAGAATGCTTCTTGCCTTTTCCATCAATGTCTTACTCATTCTTTTTGCAACTCCATTTTTCTAAGGTGTGTATGGAGTAGTCTTTTGTCGTGCTATACCACACTTCTTATAGAACTCTTCAAATTCCTTCTTGCAAAACTCTCCATTGTTATCAGTTCTCAACACCTTTATCTTCTTCTCTGTCTTGTTTTCCACCAGAGCCTTAAATTATTTAAACCTGTCAAAGACTTTAGATTTATTCCCAATGAAATATATCCATGTATTCATTTATAATTCATTTATAAATGATACATAGTACATAGACCTACCAAGTGATGGAACTGACACAATTCCAAACACATCACTATGCACAAGCTCTAATATTCCTTTTTCCCTCTTAGCTCCAGAGGGGAAACTCACAAAATTCTTCTTCCCATATACACAATTTTCACATAAATAAAAATCTAGATAACACTTAGACACACCTTCTACCATACCATTACCATGAAGTATTCGAAGGCCCTTCTATCCAATATGTCCAAGCCTTGATGCCATATCATGGTCTTTTCTCGAGAGACCACTACATTTTCTGCTCTAGTTTTAGGAACCACATAACTGTTGCACCCATAAGTAACAATGCTACCCTAAAGCTTGTATAGAGTTCCATTCTAAACTCCCCACATCAATACCAGTTCTCCCTGAACCATCTTGCAGATATCTTTATCGAACACTGTTTTTACACTTGCATCATCCAACTTGCTTACAAAAATTAGATTTCTGGCCAATGCAAGAATATGAAAAACAACCAGAAGTGTTCTAATCCTTCCACCTTGCAACTTCAACTTGAATTTTTCATGACCAAGGATTCTAGACTTCCTATCATCCCTTAAGAAGACATCACCACCATTATATTTCTCATACTCGCAAAACCACTCTCTATGGGGAGTTAGGTGAAAGGATGCACCTGAGTCAATCAACAATGCCTCATGATCTACATGTGTACTTGAAGAGGAAGCAAAGTACACATACCCACCTTCATCTGAGGTGGTTTTTTCCTCTGTAGAAGGAGCATCATCAGATCCCTTTCCTTTCTCAGGAGCTTTAGATTTACAGTCCTTTTTTAATTGCCCTTCCTTTCCACATTTCCAGTACACCTTTACAGGTTTTCCTAGAGATTTAGATCTCCCTCTATACTTAGATCTCCCACTCGAGGAATTATTTGGTTTTTTTTCTAGGGTCGTCCTCGTACAAATAAGGCATCACCATTCTGGCCCTCCATATTTTTCTGTCTCATCTCCTCCAACAAACAAGGATGAGATTATTTCATCAAACTGCAAGGTAGTTGCATTGCTACCTATTGCAACAACCAGACTATCCCACTAATTTGGTAGAGAACACAACAAACTGATGCACTTATCTTCATCTGAAATTTTAATATCAACAGATAATAATTGGCTTACCACGGTATTAAAGGCATTCAAATGCTCTATGAATGAGTCTCCATCTTTCATCCTCAGGTTATACAACGTTTTTCATACGAACATTTTATTCACCAGAGACTTAGATTGGTACAAAGTCCTTAACTTGTCCCACAAAACCTTCGCCGAAGCTTGCCCTGATACATTTAGCAATACTGGATCTAAGACACACAATCTTATTGTGCTCCTTGCCTTTCGATCCATCTCTTCCAAGTCTTCAGCTAGCATTTTTTTTTGTTTTAGTACCTAGATCTACCGCAATCCACTAATGTTTATCCACCAGGAGATCCTTCATCTTGAATTTCCACAACTCAAAACTCTGACCATTAAATTTCTTGATCTTTCTGTTTCCGCTGCCCACAATCTTCTTTCACCACAAGAATTGATCCCGTAGATCTCCCACTGAACAGGGTCTACACACAGGCCCAAGGAAAAACACTCAGCATCAAAGGCATCCCCTTGAAGCTGAACCAACTATGATACAATCTAGCTTTTAACCCCATACAAAAATTACTTGCATATGAATTCTAAAAATAGAAAATAAACAATGGGGAGATCATAAAACATAAAACAAATATACAAAAAGATTTTTCCCTGGATCCAAGAACCGGGACTACTGGATTGATTTTTTGATTATATTACTTTAAATGTTAAAGTACATGTATAGACATTTCGAAGCATCCATAAACTATAATCCATTAACCCTAGATGAGAACATAACCATAGTTCCCATGACTGGATCTAGAAAATACCATGGACAAAAAACCATCATACCCAAAACCATGTGCGAAATCAATGCAAAAATTTAAGCGCACCTGAGGCGTCGTAGGTGCAAGTCTGTCACCTGCTAGATGAGGTCTGCGCACTTGATATAGGGTCCAAAAAAATTTTCCGGAGGCGTTGTCCCAGGCCCCATGCAAGGGGTCTGTCATCCCCCTGCATACCCCCCGACAGGGGGGAAAGCTACCCCCTGCTAAATCCAATGCAATGTCCAGGGGGGGCTACTTCCCCCCCATGACCCCTCCATACATGGGGTATTCGTGGAAATAATATAACACAAACCCAGAAAAAGAGGACTAGGGCGAGGTAGATAATCACAGCGACTGACTATTTTACAAGATGGACCGAAGCACAACCAGTGTGGAACTACAACGTAGAGACTATTGCAAAGTTTATTTTTGAATATATAGTGTCTATATTTGGAAGTCCAAATATTTTGATGAGTGACCAAGGTTCTCACTTCCTGAATGAAACTATTGAAGAATTGACTAAGGAATTCCAAGATTATCATCAAAAGATTACCCCTTATCACCTTTGGGCCAATTGAACAATAGAAACATTTAATTAGATTTTGGAGAATGAACTAACTAAGATATGTAGTGTGAACAGAGATGACTAAGACCATAGAATCACAACAACATTATGGGCTTATAGGAACACATGTAAAAAATCGACAGCTCTGACACCATTCAGGTTAGTTTATGGGAAAAAAGCGATGATGCCCATGGAGTACATCGTGCCCATCTTGAGGACCACAACTTTTATAGATATGGCAGACCCTGATATAATGAAGGGAAGAATATGGCAGTTGATCTCTTTGAAATAAGATAAATTTATAGCATGATTCCGTCAACAGGTACAAAAATCAAGAGAAAAGGCTTGGCATGATAGACCTATTAAGCAGAAGAAGTTCTAGGTAGGACACCTTATTCTCCTCTACAACAATAATTTTATGAAATTTCCAGGAAAATTCAAGATGCATTGGTTGGGCCCCTACATTATCAAGAATATTACTGATGGAGGCACAATTCAATTACCAAAGTTAAATGGAGCATTGATCCAAGGAAGAGTAAATGGCAGTAAGTTGAAGCTATATAGGGACAAACTTGTCCCTACAACCTCACTATAAGAAAGAAAGGTGAAGAGTCTTAGTGCCACCTACAGTTGAAAGTGGGCACTGGGCTATAAACTACGCTGCAGAGAACTTCGATGTAAGGAGTTACTTCACTACAATCTAGATTATGTCAAAGTACATAGGAGCTGTGAAATAATATGGATGTTCGCTACACTATGGGATGCATCAAATTTTTTTGGAAAAATAATACCATTAAAAAGGAAATTTAACGTTAAAATATGTGGGAAATTAAATTTATGAAGACATGTTGCCAAGATATAAGGATAGATATGCAGTTAATGAACATAATGAGAGCATAATCTGAACAAAATATAAGCTAATGATGGGGTTAGAAACTCAAAATTGTTATAAAAATATGCCTCCTACCTAGATCTAACACTTTGTTGAATTGAGAATTCAAGTCTTGAGAGTGCGAAGAAGTTGCAAAATTTTTAGCTTTTGTATGCCGTCTGGGTGTTTTTTGGTAGGAAATTATGTGTAATTTTCATGAGAAAGGCTTATCTAGAATCATGGAAACCGTTGGTATACCCGAAGCATGAGCTGAGATGCCCATAGTAGCATCACCCACAGTAGCATAAACCACATGATAATCACAAAAACAATGGAGATATCCATGGAAGAAACCAACCAAGGAAGATAGGACAAAGAAGAAACAAGATAGGAAGCTTGTCAAACCTCAACAACAACCCGAGCAATTTAGAGACATTGAGGAAGAAGTGGAGCATGTAGAGCAGATGGAAATAGAGGGAATAACATTTCCATTGCCTCTACCACCATACATTCCACCAAGAAACCCCAATGCTAAACTAGTGAAAGAATCAAAGGATGCGAAGTTTGGCACCTTCACACCCATATTGCTAGAGGAGGTACCATTTACTGGGGAATTACATGGGAAAATACCACAGCTTAAGTTCATAGATTATGACTTCAACGATAGGAAGAAATATGCACAATTCACACCAGACCTCTATTTCAAACAAGTAAAATACCCAGAAAGCAAAGTTTTATGAAACTAGCTCACAAAAAGATAGAAAAGATAGATTAATGCCTTATAATTTAGCCTCTTCGAGGGGGAAACCTCCTTTACATTACACAAATGAACAATTCTTGGATGATACAAATGACAAGACCTCCTTTATATATAGGAGTCTAAGGGGTCATAATATAATCAGAGTCGACATAAAAATAATAATGTAAGGTCACAATAATAACAATAGTGGGCTTCTATGGGGCACAATAATAACAAAATGGGGACTACATGGGTACAACAATATAATAAGGGGGTTTTACTGATAACAATAAGGGGTTACACTAGTACTATAGGGACCTAACATGCCCCTCTCCTTCAAAATGTGTTGTCCTTAACGCTTGAGTAGCTCTTGATGCTTCTGTATAAAATTCTCATCCTTCCATGTGGAATCTTCAGCAGGTAAGTTCTTCTACTTGATGACATACTCTGAGATTGATCAATTTCATAGTTGTTGACTTCTCGGTTGTGTGAATGCTTCAGGTTCCCATATGATTTTTCCTTCCTTGTCAAGTTCTAGCAATATTATTGGAACTGGGATCTTCTACAACTTGTGAACGAGTGGTCACACTTCTTCACCCTTCTTCCATTCATCCCTTCCTTCGTTTATCCAATCTGGTTGGATAATAGAAATAGCACAAAACAATGCTTCCACATCCTCATCCTTTCTTGAGAGTGCATCTGAAAAAAAAAAAATCTTCCCTTTTCTATAGATGATGTCAAAGTCATAACCCAAAATATTTGTGTCCCATTTTTTCTATTCTTCTAAAGATAATAATTGTTCTAAAAAGTATTTAAGACTATCATGATCCATTTTTACCTTGAAGTGTATTCCCATTCGGTAAGGTCGCCATTTCTGAAGTGCATGTAGTATTGCCAAAATTTCCTTCTCATAAATAGCTTGCTTGAGATGTACCAGTGAAAATATCCAATCACCTAAATCAAAACATTTTTAACTATGATGTTGATCTACCTGTTGTTTCATTCGATTTTGCACCAAAGTGGCGTTATCCTTTAAAAGTTGGAGAACTTGTTGTTGATGCTTGATGTGATCTTGCACTGCTTGAACGTTTTTCTTCTTGATATGTCCTTCTATCTTGAGAGTTTGAGGAGTGGTAATTTCTTCCAATGCTTTAGAAGATATGGTCGAATTCATTTCTTAATTCTCGATGTGATCTTTCACTTCTTGAACATTTTTCTTCTTGATATGTCCTTCTATCTTGATATTTTGAGGAGTGGTAATTCCAGCCAATGCATTACAATATATGGCTGAATTAATTTCTTATTTCCTAATGTGATCTTTCATTTCTTGAACGTTTTTCTTCTTGATATGTCTTTCTATCTTGAGAGTTTGAGGAGTGGTCATTCTTGCCAATGCTTTACAAGACATGGTCGGATTCATTTCTTCTTTCTCTAGGGTTGGGTCCTGGCGTATATCGTTTTCTTTTGATGTTTCTTGATCCTTCTTCCTCCTCTTTATATTCTATGTAAAATAATTTCTTCTCATCACACTTATGACCTTTAGTGCATTTGTTATCACAATTGTAACAAAGCCCTTTTTCTCTTTTTTCTTTCAATTGTTGTGGTGTAACCCTTGTAGGTTGTGGAAGGCTAGGAGAAACAACACTTCCATACTTATAGTTGTGAGGGGTAGAATTCCTTGTTTCCATAATTTTTCTTTTCACTTTGTATCAAAGCCATTTTTCCCCTTTTTCTTCCAATTGTTGTGGTGTTTCTCTAAAGAAAGTGTTTCTCTTTGTATTCTCATAATGTGCTATAATTTCCTCTGTGAAAATTGGCCACGTAACAAGTTTTTTACGAGAACAAAGCCCTTTATACCATAAAAATTGATCTTATTCTAAATATGAAGATGCAATACATACCTTTTGTAATAGTGGTACACCATGTAGATCAAAATATTTCTCCATCTGTAGTATCCAATTTACCGAACCCTTGCCATCAAACTTCCTCATCTCGCTTTTTCTTGATTTTAGGAGCTCGATCTTGAAATGACTGTAACTTTGTACTTTCAGATCTTTAAGTTCTAAAATTGTGGTTTGCAGTAGCCCTCTGCATCCTCTTTCCAAAGCCACCAGTCTGATCGAATTTAGATTCTCCAAGAAAGAGTTATGCACAATCTCCCAAGATAACCTGATCATATACATTTTTAGAAGAGCGAACTTGTATCAAGTACCAAGTATCACTGTTTTGACCTTAGGATCTGAAAAATATACACAAGAAACTATAGTCCGTCCTCTTTCTGTAACTTCTTATGGAATTTCAATCTGATGCTCAAAAATAAAGTTATGACTATTTTCCCCAGGTCACTAGTTTGGAATGTAATTCGGGAGTCTGCAAAAAGGCCGACTTCCTCAGACCATATCTCCACACATATATCATGAAAAACTCTGAAATTCGGACCCAAGGTTAAGAATGATTTCAACCCAAATGGGTGTTTTTCTTAGTGTCTGAAATGTCATGGAAAAAATTATAGCGAAAATTCCATGATGACCTGTTTGGAGCAGCAAAACCCTAGAATCCAAAGCTCTAATACCAAATGTTATGAAACTAGCTCACAAAAAGATAGAAAAGATAGATCAACACCTTATAATTCAGCCTCTTCAAGGGGACAACCTCCTTTACATTACACAAATGAACATTTCTTGGATGATACAAATGACAAGACCTCCTTTCTATATATAGGAGTCTAAGGGGTCATAATATAATCAGAGCTGACATAACAATAATAATGTAAGGGAACAATAATAACAATAGTGGGCTTCTATGGGGCACAATAATAACAATATGGGGACTACATGGGTACAACAATATAATAAGGGGGTTTTACTAATAACAAAAAGGGGTTACACTAGTAGTATAGGGACCTAACACAAAGTGACAAGGTTAGAGCAACAACAATGGCCAGACAAATTTGCACAATCAAGATCGATGAACGTGTTGAATGTGCTACACTTCTGTAGAAGTCCGGGAAGCACGACTTGCGTGTGATAGTCACTTGTGTTGATGCACAATTAATTCCTATGGATGGGAAATAAGATCACTCTAGATCCAATGTTGGTATGGAGAATCACCAGACTACCATATCAAGAGCGGAACCCCACAGAAGAATTCATTAGAAAATATCAGGGCTATGCCATAGCTGAGAGCAGGAAGAAAAAATTCGTCTTGACAAATGGAAAGAGGGGATATGATATAAATTCAATTAGTGATAAGGCAGTTTGTTTCATGACAAACATATTAGCTGGGAAGATCACGAGAAAGTGTCAGGCTAATGAAGTCCCTAAAACAGTGGTTTCACTAGCTGCGCAATGTGCCAATGGAGTTCAGTATAATTGGGTCGAATACCTTTTCAAATAATTTATGGACAACCACCGCGAGGTCCAGGAAAATGGTACAACATTTCACTCTACTTGGCTAATTATAATAATTGCAATGTTAGCATGGAGGGAGCTGGAGGATTCGCAGTTCCCTCTAGTAGCTTCAGATGACCTTAGTTGACCCCTTGGACCCCCAACATTGTCCCCTTCAGTTTTTCGGTTTCCTCAAATGTAGCAAAGTTTACTATTTTTGGTATTTTTCGGGTCCTAAACTTCCAAAGTTGTTTTGAGGCCCTAAACAAAATTTTTAGGGAAAACGGAGACACCGAAAATGTCCATCTCTCCTCAGAGATAAGCTACCATCGCCCGAGCTATTCTATTTCCATTCTGTTTATAAGCATAGTTCAGTATTTTTCTATTAATGAAATGAAGTGTTTTTTTGTCGCATCTCTGTGTTTATGATTATATTTGTAAGTTGATGCGTTCCTGTTTAAGTTCAAATTAGTTGACCAAGGTTGACCTTGGTTAACCATGGTTTACCATGGTTGATTCTAGTTAACCTTTATTGGCCATGGTTGATCATGTTCAACCAAGTCTGACCTTAGTTGACCATTCTAACTATGTTGATCTTGGTTGACCATGGTTTCTCATGGTAGATTATGGTTGGTCATTGTTGAGCATAGTTGAGCATTGTTTTACATGATTGACCATGGTTGATCATGATTGAGCATAGAAACCTTGATTCATCATTATGGTTGACCATATTCAACTCTAAAGTCCTTGGTTGAACATGTTGGACTATTCAAACCATAGAGATCTCGATTAACCATTATGATTGATCACAATTAACCTTGGTTGTTCATGGTTCACCATGGTTTACCATTCTAACCATGTTTGACCATTCAACCATGTTGATCACATTTGTCCTTGGTTGATCATGGTTATCCATGGTTAACTATGTTTGACCATTCTAACCATAGAGATCTTGGTTGACCATCATGTTTGATCATGGTTGATCGATTTTGACCATAGTTAACCACAGTTGATCATCGTGGACCATGGATATTATTATTACATTAATAATACATTTATGTCATAATTAATGTAATATTATTATTGTAATAAAGTATTAATACAACATTATTGTAATTACTATTATATTATTATCAATGTTATTAATATTAATATTAATCTTATCGATATTTTTCTAAGAAAAATACTACTAATAATTAATATCAGTGATACTATATTATTATAAACCTAATATTCAACCCTAAAGACCTTGGTTGATCATGGTCGACAATGGTTGACCATAGTTTACCATGTTTTACCATTCTAACCATAGAGATCTTGATTGACTATTATAAGAGTACTCTGGAGCTTGCAATCCTTGGTGATGGGTTTCCCTGCGTTTGATAGGGGGTTTTCATTATTGACTCCCAATTGAACGATTATATAAGTGTTTTACTTCAAATCATTCATTCACACTCACTAGATTGTACTAAGCATCTTGGAGACCATCATCCTTATTGGTGGCCTACCTCGTGTCTATTAACAATTTTCTCATTGATCAGTAATGAGAAAAATTCTCACGTGTTCGACATCAACTCATTCATTCACATGTGTAGAATTATGTAATTTTGGGATGGTGAAAAGTATCTTGGGATGAGGCTTACTTCACTCACCTTTGTTTCCTCTACCATGAAGTTGTGCATTTTGTTTCTTGAGACAGCTTATATGTGGTTTTTTACACTGTTGCATAGGTCCACACTTGTACATGTTGTGATCCAGGTTTACGAAGGAATGAAATAAAATACAAATATAAAAAGAAACAAAAATATATAGTGAAAAAAGAAACTCAATTCATTAATAACAAAGTACAAAAAATTGTTTACCTTCAAAATGGATATAAAATACCTCAAGATATGGTAGCTTATACCTAAGAAGAGATGTGGTGGCTACGTGTATTCTAAACTCTATTACAATGAGACTCAAAGGAATATTTATTATTTATAAATAGTGGAAAACCCTAAACATCCAAAAACCTAACCCCGGGAGATGAAGCGCCAAAGTTTTGTGGGCCTCGTTAGGGAAAATTGGTACATCAACTTCTTGGGGTTGTGACTTTGGCATACGATCTTTGTTTGACATGTACAATACCTCATTGGAAATATGAATCTAAGGAATACAACTTTCGACTGAAAACTTTATCATAAGCTATGGGCTTTCCTTCTTTCCAAAAAAGCATCGTTTATGGCCTCAAAATGATTGCAGAAGTTTAGGACCCAAAAATAGTAAGATGTGCTACAATTAACGAAACTGAAAGAAATAATGGTGGGGTTCGAAGTGAAATAGGTGGGTCGACTCCAATATCCACCTAGACCATGGCTCTCCCCTTAGGAAGTAATGGTCCTCATTACATTGAGAGCCTTCATGAGGTGGGGAAACTTATGCTAAACTTGGTCCCTGGTGAGCCACTTTCCTTGGTGCAGGAATTGACTAGCTTTGACAACTTGATACAGTCATATACTACACTAGAAAGTGTTCTTGATTTGTGTGTCCATGATCTGATCAGTTATAACCTATTCCATGTACTCTGGGTTTAGCTATGTTAGTGTGAGCTATTTTGCAACATCTGACGTGTCCAGTAATGGTGGAAATTATGGTCAAGGGGGTCCACATTCAACACTGGGAGAAAACAAAGGAATGGGGAAATGTTGATCTCAAAAGCATTGTCCCCGATATCCTTGGTGATGGTGTAAGGCTCTGATAAGGTGTTGATCTTCTATAAATGAAACCAAACATTTTTTCCCACCTAAAACTTGTGTGGCACTCGATGTTGATCATGTTGCTTCTTGTACTTGGAATTCTCCAAGATGTCACCAAACTGCTAGTAGATGTACTATATGCGTTCAGTAAACCTAGTTTCTTTATCAACCTCGGACTGTACATATGTGGCTTATGTATATGTAGTCACATGAGGCATGGTAACGTAAATCAAACACAATGGTTGAAATCCCAAACCCAATTGAAAGGGACTGTGACCAGTTGAACTATGGAGATATTTTTTATAACTGTGATGCACATAGGGAAGGATCTCATCCCGGGTTTGTGGATTCTAGAGTTGTACATGTGCAGTATGTGCACCTTCCTCATGTTGACAACTTCTATTTGGACATCAATATGGGGTTGGAAAGTAGTCGACTTGGTGATCTTGGTGTCTAATAGTGTCCAGAGGCTCGACCAGAGTGTGCTCAGGAACCTTTTATCACGATCTAATATAATGGTTTGTAGGATCCAAAAATGTACGCACACTCATTTAAAAAAGAGTTTTATAGTGTCCTTTTTTGTGATACTGTTATTGTAGGCCACCAATATAGCCATCCTAGAAAACTTGTCCATGACCACAAATACACATTCATTACCATGCTTGGTAGAACAAACACTAGATAGATAATCCATGAAGATGGATTCCCAGGGCTAGCTAGAAGTAGGCAAAGGAGTGTATAGGACTTCATTCTTGATGGTTGGTTTGGCGATGGCATAGGAAGTGCAGACTCTGATATATTTTCCAACATCCTATCAGAGTTTTGGCCAATAAAAGTACTTATGGAATATGACCATAGTTTTCTTCACACTAAAGTGTCCTATGTTCAATTATAAGGTGCCTCCCAAATTAGCTTGGCATGCTCGTTTGAAGAAACACAAAGGTGGCCTAGGTAGCATAATAATGTGTCCTATAGGTGGAAATCAGGAACTTTCTTGCCATCCAATAGCATCTGGTATGTGGTGGCAAACTCTTCATCATTTTTGTATAGTTGCATCCATCGAGAGGTATCGTGGCCACAAGAGTTGAGAACAATCATTGTAACACCCTCCTCCCACATCAACCCAAGTAACCATGCCAGCTGGGGTAAAAATGAGATGAGAGGTTGCTATGATTAGATTAGACCTCCTATGTAACCTTAAGGAAGTGGAATCGATGGAAACAAGACACACAATCATCCAACATCAACAACAGAACCCTCAAGAGACATGTCAGCCATTCAGAAAACCTGTCCCTGGGTCCCACTATTGTTCTGGATCTCTTGGGCCATAGTCACTTTCATTCTACGGGCAAGGGAGAGACTAGCATTCTAAAGTTTCTCTCATAAGATTGCATGACAGCGACCAGAGACCAAAATTGCTAGTTTTGTGCCAGAGACCTCGGGATTTAAGGCATGCTTTTAGGCCTAGAGTCCAAGCCACTGCCCAGAATGGAATGATAGGTTGAAATCAGTAAAAGTACAGGGAAACAATGATACAAAAGCAATAAACTAAACAAGACCATAACCAAACCCTTACTAGCCATGACAAGCATTTCGTCAAACACACATCAACATGTAACCTATAGGTATAAACAACAAAATTAAGTGTAGGGATGTCATACTTATATGAGAATCACTATGAACCATTGTTCCCTCATGTAAATTTCTGCATTATCCTCTATTAGGTTATCGACACCTTACCCATTCATATACAAGAAAAAACATGCTGAGAGACATACATAGATGTTATCGTAAAACATGCATATAACCAATATAATAGGAACATAAATACCATAAACATATCAGAAATCAGAATCCACATATACATCAATACATTTACACATGAAAATCAAGGGAATGAATTTATCATTAATGAATGAAATGAACCAACTGGATATGTAACTCAAGTGACTAAAGGTTACTAACTGATCCTCAGAATCCTTTTTATGCACGAGGCCTCTATTTTCTTCATTTTCCATTATTTTCCTTCATTTTCCTCCTCACATGCAACTTGTGACCTTTCACCTCCCTTTTCTCCTAATTTCCATTATTTTGATAAATAAATGTGCTAAAAACTCCATTTTTCCTTTCTAAATCCTTAGCTATTCCCTTTGGCAATTTCCTTTGCCATAAACAACCAAACGAACACCCCCAGGGATGCCCTGCCCAACATTCAACTTGGAATAAGTGTCCCATCAACCGCGGTTATTGTTTTTAACTTTTATTACATGGAATTTTCACCAGGTTTGTTACACAACCCTCCCCCTTGGGGGACACCGTCCTCAGTGTTCAATCACACATGTAGCTCAACAACCTGTTGAAAGAAGACATATTGCTCATGGATCTTTATAACACAGCTCGATGCATTATTTACAATGAAATAATTGCTCAAAACAAAACATCATGACAACATGATAACATACCACATACCAGAAATTTATAACACAACTCATTACGATATTTACAATGATCATCCTACTGAGTACTAACCCAAATGACATCATAACATCATGATAACATAACCACATGATAGGATAGTAACATGACAGCATAGTCATAATGGAATAACACCCATACCACATAATGGAGCTTTATAACATAGCTCATGGTGGTATTTACATCCATATACATGTGTACATATAGAAACATTACCAAAAATATATACCAAAAACATATACCAAATTATATACCAAATCATATATTGAAACATATACTAAACACCATATCTAAGCATTTATCAAAAAATCATACAGCATATACCAAAACATCATAAGGCATATATCAACCACCATAAAGCATATACCAAACCACCATAAAGCACATATCGAACCACCATAAAGCATATACCAACCACAAAGAAACATATACCAAATGACCATATCGAAGTTGCTTTGCCTCATCTAGCAAACAAGGAAGGATACATAGCCCGCATCTAATCTGCCATCCCCATGTAACTTCATCAGGCCAAAGGTGCTTCCATTTCACTTTAACTTGCATGTTTTCTCAGTTCTAGAGCATGAGCACCTTTTTCTGCAACATACAATGAAGCTCTAGCTGGAATTATGCATCTGGTTCCACCTGCAATACAGACTAGTCAGTCACATGATCAACATACTTAACATACTTCTTAAGCAAAGACACATGGAAAACATCATGGAATTTCTCTGTCAGAGGCAGTGCAAGTCAATAGGCTACTCACTGAATTATCTCAATAATAGTGAAGGGTCCACAAAATCATGGTGCCATCTTGGCACATGATCCAATCTACAAGGAACTCTTCTTCAGTTTGATACACAAGTACACTTATTTCCCAACTTGGATCTCCCTAAACAACTTTTTCCTATCTTCATAACTCTTCTACATACTTGTGCTTCCTTTAGATTCTTCTTGATCACCTACATTTCTTGTCCCATGTCTGCCAACATGCATAGTCCAATCAATACCCTGCTAACCAGATCACTCCAACTGATGGGAGTGTTACAACTACTCCCACACAATGCATCAAAAATACTTATCCTCAATGTCTCATGATAACCGTTGTTGTATGTGAACTCTACCAAAGGGATATACTCTTCCCAGTTCCACTACTAATGCATCGCAAACATCCTCAACATGTCCTCTGATATCCTTTTGACCCTTTCTGTCTGTGCATCTATCTGTAGATGATAAGTTGTGTTGAATGCAAACTCTCTGCCCAAACTTGAAAATAAGTCCTTCCAAAACTTGCAAGTGAAATTTACATCTATGTCTAAGACAATATTATTTGGAACATGTTGTAGCGGCTAACACCACCCTCCAAAATTTTTCCTTAGCTTTGTTTTAGAATCTCCCTATGAGCCATCCTTACCAGTATGTCTTGCATTATCAAGCACACAAGTTTCAACTAAGTTTTAGTGGCCTACCGGCTTGTGCATGTCATGTTGTTTGTCTCTTTCCTGCAGGTCGACATTCCGACCTTAGATTATTTGTTGCCTAAGACACTCCCCCACAAAATTGCGCAATTCTGGAGGGGAACCAACCTTCCCTCCAGAAACTACACAAATTGACTGGGCAGCCTGTTGGGCTCTAGAATTGCACAGAAAATTCAGGCAGATCTCCTTCAGAAAACTGTGTAATTTGGCCTGACACTATAGTTTAGCCCAAAAATTGTGCAATTCTAGGAGACATTCACCTACTGATCCTAGAAATTGCACAATCCCATAGGGATAGCCAACCTAGAAACTGTACAAAGTTTCATTCCAGGCTCGTAGGTCAATGAATCTACCTTCAGGTTGACTGGTTCCCTCCGATACTGAGCAAAATTGATTTGCATGCATGGGATGCTTTTCTTGAAATAGAAAATGACAACATGCAAAAGGAATCCCTAGATTTAGGGATCTATTTTTAGCAACTGAAGGCTACATGCAAATATTGTTCTGGAAACCTCCCGCCAAGTATCCATTTTTCCTATATTTGTGGCATGCATGTTATAACCTCAATATTATCAAAACTTATTAACTAGACACTACAAAGCTCATTCCTCACATCAATCTTACAACTCTGACAAACCACATCGCATTCAGGAGTCTTTAGCACTTTCAGATTCTCTATTTCAGGGTGATTTAGCTTCTCATGTCTTGCACTATGTTTCTGTCGCTTTTTGTGTTTCGTTTCATGTAAGTGTTGTCTCCTTTATTTCAATGAGCACTTGTTGTCGTTTTAATGTATGTTAGCTTGTAGAAACACCATTTCAATTTTCATTTGCATCTCATTGTTGTCACATGCATGACATTGTTTTTGCATCGTTGGTCTTCGTTGCGGCGACTTACTTCACACACATGCATGCTTTCCCATTTTCTGAATCCTACACTTACTGTGTGCATGTATGGCCATTCACTCTTGTTTACGCATAACTTCACCATGCATTCAAGCTTCTCATGTTTTCAGTCGTTGTCGGCAGGTCTGGGCTGCCTTGACCAGAATCGTGCCTTGCTCGGCTAGCATTGTGCATTTCTGGAAGTGAAGGCTATACCTTCCCTCCAGAAATTGTGAAAATTTGGCCCAACACTCACCTCTAGGCTTGTATTTCATGATTCTGGGAGGTAGTAGCTTGTTGTCCTAGAAACTACGCAATGCAATTTTCTCGTTTGCATGTCACTGCTAACTGAAATTGTGCATTGCGTAGGTTTAGTCCGTAGCATGCCAGGTCGGAATATGCATTGCATAGTTCCTGCAGTCAGTCAACCTCTCGGTAGCATGGACTGTGCCTTGTGCATTTCAACAGTTAGTCTCCTAGCTTCCTGGTGAAAATTGTGCAATCTTCATAAATAGACACACATGTATGTTACATGTCGGTTGTCCATTTTGTTTTGCTTTTCAACTGATAGCTTGCTTTTCATGAGTGTTTCTATGTATCCAAGTATTACAAGTGCTCGTCTGCCTATCAACAACACAGGTACAACGGCTTCCAAGAGATTAGAGTCAAAGACATTGTTGAGAGTGCAAGTAGGGATGCAGTGGATCAAGTATCTATGAACTTGCCTATCTACGAAGACATCAAGTTATTCATAGACAAGGATATAAAAATGAAATGGCAGTGGCATCACAACAAGAAGCACCATCAGCAATAGTAGAAGTTAGCAGAACTCCATACAAAAAATGCAAGAGGAAGGTTGTTAATAGCGCAGAGGTGGAGCAAAGTTGCAAGTTCAAGCAGATCCACTTGTGATGAAAACGAATTTTGAGATTGAGGCTATGACGTGACAGCATGACAAGAGGATCGTACGAAGGAAGATAGAGACAAAGAGAAGGAGTTTCAGGTGCTGAGGAAGAACAGGAGATGCATAGACAATAGGATTTGCAGTAGGAACAGGTAGAGCAAGAGGTGCCACATGCACAGACTGATGGAATTGTGCCCATAAAGGTTATAGACCCAGTCCAGTAGTTGGCACAGAGTAGTCAGGGTGAGAAGTGTCGTCGATCGCATGCAAGGATGTTCAGGAGCATGGATGTCATTATGCACATGCATGCGATTCCACCCATTGGCACACTCACTAAGGTAAAGACAAGAAGCAAGTCTGACTAGAGCTGAACATGTATTTCAACAAGTTTATGTACATGGTCATCGACACACATGTAGAGATAAACATAGACACATGCATCAATATGTTGCTGGTCTGGCTGCACTCAAGATGATGTTGCGCATGTTATCAGATGAGTTGGATAGACGAGGTATATCAGGGTACCCGAATGCAATAGTTTGCTTTCAACAAGATGTCACCATTAAGCGCACGGACACCATCACAAACGACTGACCTTGGCATTAGTTCACCACCATTGATGATCGCAAGGATGTCGAAGAGTTGTTCTACCCACAATTTTATGAGTCTTAGTGATGTCTTGCATGGCTTTCTCAAGCCTATTTTTTCTCACATGGGTACATGTGTAGATTATATGTAACATCTTGTAAAGTGAAAGTCCATGTGTCGATAGTTGAATGTAACAGTGATGTAGAGGTGAAGAGTCACAAAGGGGAATGTCAAGAGTAACCCCACCCTTTGCTATTTATATAACCTCATAAGTCATTATACAGGTTTTTGGTTAGCGAAACTTCTGATAGTAGTATCTTAGAGAAAGCTAGGAGAGTATTGTAACACACTTTGGATTCTCCACAGTGTAAACTAGTTCATCTCCTTGGAGGAGCAGGTGCCAGTGAATGTAACATTTTGTTATCGGGACGAGTGGTTGGTCATGGTTGTAATGTATGATTGGAACTTTCACTTCTTAATATAATAGAGCCAAAACGTTTCATGCATATGTTGTTGTTTTATTTTAGTTAACTTGGTTACTCTAATGATATATGTATCTGTTTGCTTACACATGTATGTATAGACTCTTTATGTATATGTATGTATGAATCTTACTAAGATGTGTTGTTGTTTTAACCATCACTTTGGATTGTTGGTTCGCCTGCCTTCTAGTTCATGATGCATCCTTACTCGCGTGTTCCCTTCCAAGCTACAGGTTTATACAGGTTTCCAAGGGGCACACTCATTCCACCTTCCATTTTCTAGAACCATTCATGCACCTTCCTTGGCTTGCTGCACATGTCACACCCTTGCTACCAACAAGGACATCTTTCTTACCTCTGTGCACAACCGCAGTCAAGGTGATACTGTACGACCCACTGCTGGGACTCGTACACCAAATGGTCTAAGGTATAGTTGGGACTTCTTACCGGGCAGATCCCTTGAGATGTTGGCTGGTGCAGCACTATCAACATTTTGGTGCTAGAAGGAGGGCTAGATGACAAGTTGTGTCCTCTCATCCTATTTTGAATCTTCGCACATCTATCATGGATACTATCAAACTCATCCCTCTGCAACGTTTTTCGCATGCCAAACCTCTCAAAATCACGAGGGAGTTGTCTAATCTCTTCTCTGAATTTACGTATGATGGTGAAGGCAAAGTAGCCTGGCCTGAGTACTTAGATGAATTCTATGCATTCCTTACAGACAAGTTCTATGCAGAAGAGGCCAGCATGCTTCTAGCATACACACTGCACGAATCCCAACAATGATGGCGATGGAGTCTGCCACCTGGAAGTGTGCACTAACTTGAGTAGTTTTGTGACCTCATTGAATTTTCTTTCCATCATTTTGATCCAAAACCTCTTGACAAAAAAATGTTAAAACAATGAAAGACTCCTCAATAATCGCCTCAGGATTTTTGGGAGTGCTTCCGTGTATTGGAGTTTCAAGATCTGAAAAGTCAGATGAAATTCCAATATCTCATGTACAAATTTGAATATTGTCTTACCAAATCTGTCAATCATAAAAAGAAGTTCAAGCTCAATCCCCACTCAGCATACTTCGGTGATGGAGTTGTGCAATCACAGATGAACACAGTCACTGTCACAAGTGACTTTCCATCGTCCCCTCATTAAACATCTCCACCACTGCAAAGTGATGTGGGAGAAAATGCACACACATCTGTTCAACTGTCACATCCTCCCAACATCACTTCTCTCAATTTTCGTGCAGACTTGGTTGCGAAGGCCACAGGTTGTCACATGCATGTCTTACCTCAACCTCCATTTTCTTGTTTTTTTGATGCTCCAAACTACAATGTCTTGTGTTCTTCCATTCTGGACTCTACACACATTGTGAATGAGGATCAAGCTATAGATGAAGTTGGTGTTGCAAAACTAGCCTGCGATGTCATTCATGAAGAGTATGAATTGGAGCCTGAGCATCAATCCACAACGAAGGATGATTCCCTTCCATCCATGCCCCCTCCGTTTTTTCCTGACATCTTAGGTGATTATTCTATCCCTGATTTCTCATGTGTATCTATGTCTATGGATTCACCCATTGTTCATCATTTGCAGAACACACCAGATGTCATTCCATCATCCGTCAATGGAGAGGAAAAATCATTCATTGAAGATTCACTTGATTTTTCATGTGCTTTTTCCGAAAACACAGAGGATGAACATTCTTGCTTCTCATCTACCCCTCTATGTGATTCATCAAATCATAAGGATGTCGACAAACATCCTCAATTTTATGATCTTGATTGTTGTGATCCCTCTACTTCTTCATCTAATCACAATGTTGATTCAATCATTGTTAATTTGTCTAAGGCACTGGTCTATGATGATCTATCTATCGACGAAGTTGAAACCCTGTAGACTGTCAAGGCACTATAGCCCAAGCTAATGGTTATGTCTGGCCCTCATTGTCCTCAGCTTGGTTTCACTTCTAATCGGGAAATCATTGAAACATGAAAGGCTCCTCATCACTCATTTGTAACTGAATA
Source organism: Pinus tabuliformis (assembly GCA_031772625.1). Taxonomy (NCBI): domain Eukaryota; kingdom Viridiplantae; phylum Streptophyta; class Pinopsida; order Pinales; family Pinaceae; genus Pinus; species Pinus tabuliformis. The sequence continues at coordinate 632,854,809 of CM062818.1, read as the reverse complement.
TCAAGCAAACACCCATATTTCACTTACTCCATTCGAATTTCACAATCCCATAGCCCTTGAATTGGAGGAATCCTACACAGTAAGCATACTTGTAGAAAGTAATTGGTCTACCTTTCTCACGTTTTCTTGCATGTCACATTCGAGAGAATGTGTATTCTTAACATCTGCACGCACTGTAGCATAGCACCATGGCAAGTCCATAAAGTGAATGTCATGCACTTTCACGCACTTATTTTCGGTGGACGCACTTAAGCCCAAAGTGTGTTTGGCTTCACTATTATATCTTTTATGTTTTCTGGTTCACACAATTGTACTACTTTTGAACCATGCCTTCACCAACATGGGTCGACCAATGCATTGGTGGCCGCATTAGAAGTATCACTTTATGTAAGAAGACCCATGCACCATTAACTTAGGAGTAGGAGTAGTGTTTCCTTTTGGTTTGTTTGCTTGCATGCATGTTTGCTTCTTACTTTGCATGTTTGTTTGTTTATGTGCTTGTTTTCTTACTCATTTTTCTTTCACATTTTCTTCTGCTTTTGCTTTGTTTTGTCATTTGTTTTCTTGTTTACGTCCATAGGTTAGTTTCACATGAAATCATGTGTGACTCTTGAAACAAGCTGGGTAAAGTAAAAGAGGACTTGTGCAGTTATTAATACTTGTTTTTTTCCTGTTCTGCATTTGCATGAACAACCTGTTGTCTTTAGTCCATGATACATCAATGGAAAATATGTATTGTTTGAAGTAAACCTTGGTGAAAACACAACGCTTGCACACTAACTAGTATCACCTACTCTAGTTGGTTGTTTTTGGGCTAATCCTTGTCAGCTCAGTAAAGTAGAGTAAGGTGAGGGGGAAAACCTAACAAGCATGTCAGAGGTATTTATAAACTACTTCCATGAAGGAACGACCACTTGTTCTCTCAATAAGTTGGGATCCCTCTTGTGCCTCTGAAATGAATAATTGTTATGCATGGTTCTGAAAATGAAAAATGGAAGATGAAAATGTAAAAAATTTCGAAAAAATGAAAAATGAATAAGGAGAAAGAAGAGAAAGGATTCTTGCACAGATAGGTGATGCAAGTAACTCCGCCAGGGTACTGAACAGGCTTGCTAGTAGCGGAGCAATTCTTGTGTTCCTGCGTGACTCCTCTGGGATACTGTCCAGGCCTACTAGCACCGGAGCAACACCAAAGATGAAACTAAAACTCTAATGATCATATGGCTTTTGCAATAATATACCCCTCATCCCAATCAAAACAACTATGTTGGCTTGGATTGGAATGTGTGTCGACCAACCAAGAGTAAGGTAGATGCTACATCTTATAATCAAGCAAGTATGGAAGCCAAGATAATCAGAGAATTGAACAATACTTCCGAAGGTGTCAGACTTTCTTTTAATGAAAAAGGACCATGCACAAAGTTGGAGATCTACCAGTGTGTTTCCAAGTGTTGTAGTAGTTGTAACCACCCTTAAAAAAATTTCCTTAGCTTCATTTCGGAGCCTCCCCACCAACCATCCTTAGCAGCATTTTTTGCACTATCAAGCACAGAAGTTTTAGCTGAGTTTCAGTGGCCTATCGGCTTGTGCATGCCAGCTTTTTTGTCTCTCTCCCATGGGCTGAAATTCCATAATTAGACTATTTACTGGTTGAGACACTTCCCCATAAAATTGGACAATTCTGGATGGGAACCATCCTTCCTTTCAAAAATTACACAAATCGATTGGGCAGTCTGCTGGGATCTAGAATTGTGAAGAACAGTCTGGACGTCCTCCTTTAGAAAACTGCGCAATATCAGCTCATAAATTACGTAATTCTGGGAGACAATTACCTGCTGACCCCAAAAATTGTGCAATCCCATTGGGACAACTAGCCCAGCTCAGCCCTGAAACTCTACAAAGTTTCATTCCAGGATTGCAGATCGATGCATGTGCCTTCAAGTTGATTGGTTCCCTCCGGGACTGAGCAAAAATGATTTGCATGCATGATCTCCTTTTCTTGAAATAGCAAATGACAACATGGAAAAGGAATCCCTAGATTTAGGGATCTATTTTTAGCAACTTGAGGTTACATGCAAAGATCGTTTTGGAAACCTCCCGCCAAGTGTCTCTTTTTGCTAGATTTGTGGAATGCACATCATAACCTCAACCTTATCAAATATAATGAACTGGACACTGTAGAGCTCATTCCTCACATTGATCTTACAACTCTAGCATCTCACATCACACCCAAGAGTCTTCAACACTTTCAACTTAGTTTTTTCAGGGTGAGTCAGCTTCCCATGTCTTGCATTGTGTTTCTGTTGCTTTTTGTGTTTCACTTTGTGTAAGTGTTGTCTGCTTGATTTGAATGAGCGCTTGTTATCGTTTTAGTGTATGTTAGCTTGTAGAAGCATGATTTCATTTTTCGTTTGCATCTCACTGCTGTCGCATACATGACACTGTTTTTACACCCACGGTCGCCGTCGTGGCGACCTGCTTCACACATATGCATGATTTCTGATTTTCTAAATCCTGCAATTACTATTTTCATGCATGACCATTCACTCCATTCACTCTTGTTTACATGCAGTTCCACCATACATTTATACTTCTCATGTTTTTAGTCGCCCGTCAGCGAGTCTGGGCTACCCTGGCCTGGACCGTGCCTTGCCTAGTTAGCATTGTGCATTTATGGAAGTGAAGGCTATGCCTTTCCTCTACAAATTCCACAAATCTAACCCAACATTGACCTCCAGGCTTGGATTGCGCAATTATGGGAGGCAATGCCTTGCTGGCCCCACAAACTACACAATGCAGTTTGCTAGTTTGCATGTCATTGCTAACTAAAATTGTGCATTGCACAGCTTTAGTCCTCAACAGGCTAGGCTGTATTATGCATTGCACAGTTCCAGTAGTTAGTCAGCCTCCTAGCAACCCAAAATGTTCCTTGCACATTTTCGATAGTCAGTCTCCCAGCCTCGCGGTGAAAATTACACAATCTTCGTAGACAGTCACATAGGTATGGTGCATGTCAGTCGTCCAATTTGTTTTGGTTTTCAACTGACAGATTTCTGGTCATGAGTGTTTCTATGTCTCTAGGTATCACAGGTGTTCATTTTCCTCTCAACATCATAGGTACAATGGCTTCCAGGAGAGCAAAGTCAAAGACACCGTGGAGAGCACAATTGGGGATGCAGTCGATCAAGCATCTATGAACTTGCCTATCTATGAATACATCAAGTAATTCATAGACAAGGATATCAAGATGAAATGGCAGTGGCATCACAGCAAGTAGCACCATTAGCAGTAGCAGAAGGTAGTAGACATGTGTGTGACAAATGCAAGAGGAAGGTTGTTGACAGTGCAGAGGCAGAGAAAAGTTGCAAGTTCAAGCAGATCCACTTGTGATGAAAGCGGCTTTGGAGATTGAAGCTATAAGGTGACATCATGACAAGAGGGTCGTGCAAAGGAAGAGAGAGAAATAGAGAAGGACTTGCTGGTGCTGAAGTGAAAACTCAAGGAAGAACAGGAGCTCCACACATGAGAGAAGGATTTGTAGCAGGAACAAGTACAACAGGAGGCACAACATGCACATATTGATTAAATTGTGCCCATACAGGTTACAGACCCAGTCTAGTAGCTGGCATGGAGTAGATAGGGTAAGAAGTGTCATGAATCACATGTAAGGGTGTTTAGGAGCATGGATGTTCTTATGCGCACACATGTGATCCGACCCATTGCCACACTCACTGAGGTAAAGACAAGAAGCAAGTCTGACTGGAGCTTAACATGCCTTTTCAACAAGTTGATGTGCATGGTCACCAGCAGGCACTTGTAGATTAGCACAGACACTATGCATGAGTATGTTTTTGGTCTAGCTTCACTGAAGATGATGATGCACGTGTTATCAGATGATTTGAATAGAGTATCCATATCAGGGTACCCAAATGCAACAGAGGAAACAATTCACTTTCAGCAGTATGTCACCATTAACCTTGCGGACACCATCACGGACAACCAAGCTTGGCATTAGTTCACCATTGTCGATCATTGCAAGGATGTCAAAGAGTTGGTCTTCCCACAACTATCTGAGTTTTAGTGATGTCTTGAATGGCTTTCTCAAGCCTATTTTGTCTCACATGGGTACATGTGAAGATTATATGTAACATCTTGTAAAGAGAAAGTCCATGTGTCGATAGTTGAATGTAATAGTCATGTAGTAGGTGAATATTCATGAGGGTAGGTGAAGAGTCACAAATGTGAATGTCAAGGGTCACCCAACTGTTTTCTATTTATATAACCTCATAACTCATTGTAAAGCCTTTTGGTCAGCCAAGCTTCTAATAGGAATATCTTAGAGAAAGCTTGGAGAGTATTGTAATGAGCTTTCACTTCTCCATAGTGCAGAGCTAGTTCATCTCGTTCGAGGAGTAGGTGCCAATGACTATAACATTTCGTTATCAAGACTAGTGGTTGGTCATGGTTGTACTATATGATTGGAACTTTTGCTTCTTAATATAATAGAGCCAACATGTTTCATGCATGTGTTGTTATTGTATTTCACTTAACTTGGTTACTCTAATGATATATGTATATATTTTCTTACACATGTATGTATAGACTCTTTCTGTATATGTATGTATGAATCTTACTGAGATGTGTTGTTGGTTTAACCGTCACTTTGGATTGTTGGTTCGCTTACCTTCCAGTTCATGATGCATCCTTTCTCGTGTGTTCCCTTCCAAGTTTCATGTTTACACATGTTTCCAAGGGGCGCGTGTTTGAACCATTCATGCACCTTCCTTCGCTCGTTGCGAATGTCACACCCTTTCTACCAACAAGGACATCTTAGTTACCTCTGCGCACAATTATGGTTAAGGTGATATCGTACGACCCACTGCTAGGACTCCTACACCAAATGGTTTGAGGTCTAGTTTGGAATTCATACCGAGGAGATCCCCTGACATGTTGGTGGGTCTAGCACCATTAATAGAACACCATGCAATATAACTACATCTCTGATGAATGCCTGCTCCACATCACTAGCTGAGAATGTAGACTTCACTAGAATGAAGTTTGAAACCTTTATTAACCTGTCAACAATGACCATGATGTAATCATGCTACTTCAATATCTTAGGCAACCCTATGATGAAATCCATGGAAATAAATGCCCATTTCCATTCTAGAATCGAAATTGGTTGTAGTAGTCCACCTGGATTTTACACTCTACTTTTACTCACTCACAGTGGAAACACCTCACCACAAAATCTCCTACATCCCTCTTCAAATTTGACCAATAGTAAAATATCTTCACTGTTGTTAGTGTCTTCTGATAACTTGGGTGACCTAAATAATGTTTTCATGGAACTCCCTCAAGTTCAACTTCTTGAGCTCACTGTTGTTGTAATAGCCCTGGTTAAAAACTCACGTAAAAATATATAAGGACATGGTGATGGGACACCTATTCCAAGATGAATGGTGGGGGAAAATCCTAACGGGTGTTGATTTAGTTTATTATGGCTAACAGAAACTAGGAAAGGAAATGACAAAGGATTTGAAAAGGCATGAGCCATTAATTGGAATTTTATTTATGAAAATAATGGAAATTAGGAGAAAAGGGAGGTGAGAGGTCACAGGTTGCATGTGAGGAGGAAAATTCAAGGAAAATAATGGAAAATGAATACAATAAAGGCCTTGTTAATAAAATGGCTTATGAGGATCAGTGGGCAAGGCTTGATCAGTTTATTTTTGGAGCTCTCTCATACTCTTGGATACTTATAGTTTTCTTGGAGCACTCTTGGAGGGTGTGGAATATTTAGATTATTGGAGAAAGAAGGCAAAGGAAGCGCAGGAAAGCATAAGAAGGCATCAGCATCAGCAAGGACATCCAATTTACTTGCAAGTACCCAGTTGCATGTATGATTTCTTCACTGGTTTTGGCATGCATGGAATATGCGCGTGGATTCTTGATTGTGATATGTCATTGGCATAGAGGATGGCCTGGGTCGACAGTGGATTTTTGGTTGTGATCTATCATTGGCATGGAGGATGGCCTGGATTGTCAGTGGATTGCCTAGCCTTGCCATTTCCTGAATAGCCATGGTGATTGTGGGTTTAGTTTCATTGTTTTGTTTTGGTTGGTTATCATGTTTCCTTATCTTGGGTTGAGTTATTAGTCCTAGAAACCCTAGTTGAACAAATGCTCTGGAAGCCCTAGTTGAACAAACGCTTTAGAAGCCCTGTAACAACTCGGGTTGAGTTACTAGTTCTCGAAGCCTTGGTTGGACAAATGCTTTGGAAGCCCTTGGTGGTTTGAGTTACTAGTCCAGGAGGCTTTGGTTAGACAAACCCTCTAGAAGACCTGTATAAGTTGTGGGTTGCGTTACTAGTTCTAGAAGCCTTGGTAGGACAAGCACTCTGAAAGCCCTGGAAGGCTTGGATGGAGACCAATCTGATGATGGTTTTGATGATGTCCGAAATTAAGGTGGAATCATTGTTTTATGGGTTGAGGTGGATGGCCTCTAGAAGCCCTGGGTTAGTTTTGATTGATGTGTTCTATGAGATCCCACATTCATGCCTGTAATATGGAACGGGGGTGAATGGATAAAGAGAGATTTGGCTCAGTAATTCTATGGTTGGGTGGAACGTGGTAGTCCCATCTCTAGTTGGTGTATTCCATTCATTAATGAGAAATTCATTCCCTTGATTTTCGTGTGTAAAGGTATTGGTGTATATATGGATTTTGATGGTTGATATGTTTATTGTATTTATGTTCCTACTATGTTGGTTATATGCACATTTTATGACCATAACTATCTATGGATGTCAACATGTTTTTACTTGTATATAAATGGATAATGTGTCTATGGCCTAATATATGAATATGAAGAAAATGGAACGAGGGAAAAATGTTCCATAGAGATTCTCAAATAAGTATGAGATCTGTACACTTAATTCTATTGTTTACACCTGTAGGTTACACGTCGATGATATGTTTGACAAAATGCTTGTCATCGCTAGTAGGGATCCAGTCAAGTTCTTGAACAAGTATTTTTTTTAGTAGTTTCATTTCCATGTTACTTTAGTAATTTGAAGAGATGGATCAGTTCTGGGTAGTGTCCTAGGCTTTGGTCCTGGAAAAGTGGGTCAAATCCCAGAGTCACTAGCATAGCACTGACAATTTTGATCCATAGTCACTGGCAGGTAGACCTGTGAGAGTGATTTTAGGTTTCTTCTCGCTTCCTTGGCCATAACATGAGAGCAACTATGGCCCAAGAGACCTAAAACAATAGAGGGATCCAGGGAAAGGCTATCTGAGTGGCTGCCTTGTCCTCTGAGGGTTAGGCTGATGATGTTGGATGTTTGTATGGTGTGTTTCCATCAGTTACACTTCCTTAAGGTGGCTTAGGAGGTCGAATCATATCATAGTGGCCTCTCGTCACATGTTTACCCCGGTTGGTTGGTTTCTTGAGTAAATGTACGAGGGGGGTGTTATAGAGTGGTATCAGGGCATGGTTGTGCTCTCCTTGGGTTGTGTGTTGGTCATGAATTCATGTCGGTTGTGTATGTGTCTCTTGTGTTGTAGTCCATGAGCTTCTTGCATTTGATTGGTGTTGATCATGGTTTTCAGCATGTGAAAGAGGATGTTGTTGTCATGGAGTATGGTTGATTATCCATTGTTATGCACATCATTGTTCACATGTTATCAAGTGCACATGATGTGGTTGTTTTTGTCATGCATGAGGTCATGGTTTGTGTAGTTGATATGGTCATGATTTGATGACTCGCCTCTAGCTAGAATGGTGTGTATATGGTTTTGTACTCATGTGTTATATGTATATAAGTAGGTGTTATGCACCTATGGTGTTGGGTATAGTTTTGAACAAATAAGTAGGTCAAATATTCCTTGTGAAGTCATTGTATGAAATTGAGGTCATCATGATGTTATTGGTTTTTATGATGCTAATGTGTTGGCTAAGATAGAGCAGGAGCTGCAGACTATCAAAGTGAGGATGCAACATTAGACTTTGGGGTAAGAGAAGACCGCCATACATGTATGGTATGTTTGGCATGCATGTATTTAAGTTAAGGATTGTTATATGCATTAGGTTTATGTACGTCTTTTGATGTCATGGTTACATTCATGATAGATGTTAGTTGATCAATGTAGTTATATGCACACGTGTCAAATAGTCAAGGATGGTAGTATCCTACGGTTGTATGCATTGACATTTTTGTTTTATGTTAGATGACTTGATGATCATGTTATACGTTGTTGACGCATATTCTATAGGTTAACTTCTTGTTGTTATATGATAGTTAGCTTGATTATTAGGTCATATATTGTTGATGAGCATGTTATATGTTAATTGATTGTTATTATATGTTAGTTAACTTGATAATTAGGGTTATTTCATTGATATGTTGATGTTGTAATTTGGATTGGTCATATGCGTGATGGTTATGTTCATTGCATTGAAGATCTTGATTTTATATGTATTGTTTTAACCTGGCTTGAGCTATGCAGATGGTTATGGTTGCGAGATTCAGGTATGAGCCAACATATTTTTGATATGGTGTCATACTAATCTATACTGATCATACATATGTGATTGTTATGCATGAACGACAAATTCTTATGAGCTTATGATGTGAACATGTTAGTTAGTTACTGTTATGGATAACATGATTTAGGTTTGAGTTGATATGTTGTGAAGTTGTATCGTGTTAACCTAGATTGATTGTGAAGACAAGATACGATCCCCTAAAATACACTAAGGTATGAGTTCGCTTATGTCATATATTTTGTGCTTCATTGTTTGATTATGTCATCTGTTTGGTGTTCAAATGTTTGGTGTTTACTACATCATCGGGTTGATTCATTTAACATGGTATGTTTGTAAGTTGGTTGAATGTTTTATGAATTGCATAAAATGAGTATGTGTTCCAATGATCTTGCTTTAAGAGGATTGTACTTATAGATATGTGTTGAGATGGTTGATATGTACTTGAGTATAGAAGGTGAAATTGGTAGCATTGTGTTTAAGGATTGTGAGTTGACTATGAATTATGACATGATTGTTAGTCTTGGTAAAGGTTGATCTCAAATTGATAGATATGATTGTATTGATATTTGGAACATGTGGTTGACATGTGTGAGAAGTTGGAAGGTAACATGTCAGGTATTACTGTGACAAGGTAACACTTGATGCTACATTTGGGTGATGTTACATTAGATAGTAAGCCCTGATTGCAGCAAGGTAAAAAGGGTAAAAGAAAGGAATTGGACAAGAATTCCTTTGGTTAGGTTTGGAAACCCTAACTCCAAACAAATGAGTGCCTTGCATACAGGGAGTTTTCTTAACCTTGATTTTTTCTGACATTATGTGGATATGTGCTACAGTCATGAACATGTACTTGACAGGTATATTAGCTAGTCTCTAGTTGCAGGTGGATATGTCAAGGGAATTGCAGTCTCTTGAGAGATGACATGGATGTGTTCACTTACAAGCAATGTGGTTGGTAGGAAATGGTAAGGTAACCAGTGTATTGTTATGTTTATTTAGGCACTAAAAGTTATGTTTTTATGGTAGTATGATGCAAGGAGTTGCATGGAAAGAGAGGTTGTCAAGAAATTTTGAAGAAGGATTAGGTTGAGCTTTCCTTGGGAACCATTGGGATTGAGTCATGGTGTTTGTTTATAGTCTTGTGCTTTTGTCCTTTTATGAATTTTGAAGATTTATTTGTGGTTTTGTGTATGTCTGGTGTAAGGGCTTGGCACTTTGTTGTGGTGTCATATTGTCGTTATTAGTTTTCATGATCTTCCTCTTGGTTGTCTTTTTTCTTTCCTTTTATGATTTGAGTGTCTTGGAAATTTTTTGGGAAAGAGGAAATTTAATGGAGCTCAGGGAGACCTGTGTGGTACTCAAAAGGTAATGTGACACATGGATGAAGCTCGGTGCATGAGTAATCACAACAGAAGGTAAAGACTATGACATGCAGTTGGATTGGTTGGGTCCAAGGTGACAATGGTAGTACAAACATGTGAAAGTTAACCAGAAAGGTAAAGTAAATGGATCTGAGGTGCCATATGCCTTGGCTAAGTTGGGTACTCTAGTTCTGAATGTTGTGCATGTTGTGTACAATAACTAATTTCTCTTAACCTAGAACTTATGTTATCTGGAAATTATGTTATGATCATGACTATTCTAGTGTTTTTATATGTATGTATGTCATTATCTAAAAGGATCACGATTGTTTTATTCTAAATATTTATGTATATGTATGTATGCATCCATGCATATATGTCACTATTTGACAAGGTAATCAAGAGTTGTCCTTGTGGAGGAATGATTGCTTGCACAGGTGAATGACATGAAAAGGTTCTTGGCATGAGGAATCAAGTGGAAGAGTAGTCAAGAAAAATATATGAGGTTAGTATCATGTGGTTATGATTTGGTATTATGTGATTATATTATGCCTATGTTTTGTTATTGCAGGTAATATGGAAGGATATCAGTGAAATGAAAGCAGGGTGGTCTGCAACATGCTAGGATAAGCATGGATAAGGCACTGGAAGAAAGGTTCCTTGGTAGAGACAATGTGCTTTTGGATGTGAGGTATTATTGTTGCGCATATGTCATATATCTCATACTTTTTGCACCTGTGATTTTGTGTGCATGTTGTGTGGTGTATATTTAGTGTGTGTACATGTTGATTATGTAATGTTATGTACATGGTGTAGTACACAAAATGTTGTTTAAATGTTTCATATTCAGTGTTGGGTATATATGGTGTTATGTACATGTTGGATATAAGATGTCCTGTACATATTGTACTATGTTCATGTTGGATATGTGGTGTTGTATGCATATGGTACTCTATGTGTGTTGGATATATGGTGTTGTGTACATATGATGCTATGTACATGTTGCATATGTAGTGCTATGTACATGTGGTGTTGCGTGCATGTTGTACATGTGGAGCTATGTAAATATGGTGTGGTGTGCATGGTGTTGTGTGCATGTGTTGTTGTGTACATGTTGTACAAGTGGCGTTGTGTGAAGGTGGTGATGTGTACATGTTGTGCATGTGGTGTTGTGTACATATGGTGTTGCATACATGTCATGAATGTGGTATTGTGTACACATTGTATAAGTGGTGTAATGTACATGTGGCATTGTGTACACTTTGTGCAGGTGGTGTAGTGTGTAGGTGGTACTGCGTACATGTTGTACATATGGTACTCGTACACGTGTGGTATTTTGTGCATGTCATACCTGTTTTGTTGAGGGTATGTGGTACTATTTATGTGAATTATGTACATGCATGTATTGTGTGGTGTTGTACATCAAGTACAGATATAGTGTGTTGTGTTGTACACTAGGTGTAGGTTTATGCATTGTGTTATGCACTGGACGTAGACGTATGTACTGTATTGCATACACTAGGTGTAGCTGTATGCATTGTATGTCAGGTGTAAGTGAATTTATTGCATGGAGTTGTATGTCATGTGTGGTCATATGTGTGTGATGCACACTATGTATGTGTGCACCTGGTTGAGGAGAAGGCACTGGGTTTTTTTCAGGTGTCGTAACTGATCCTCTGTGCATACGAAATAAAAACAAAGGAAAAAGTAAGAATCGATGAAGGATAAGTATCAGAATCTTATTTCAACTTTATTATATATGTGGTTTATGATTATTAGTTATGATGATTACATGTGAATTATGATTCTGGTTTATGATGGTTACATGTGATTTATGATTTTGATGGTTATGTTTCAGCTAACCTGATGTGATATTTTTATACATGTTTGGGTCAAATATGCTACTTTGATTTGTTGTGATAGGAAGTGAACAAGATTGCAAATCTACCTTATTGACGAACTACCAATGAGGTATGATGTGAATTTATTTCAATTTATTTTAAATCTAATGGAAGTTATGTGCTTAGTATAGGAATGCATGAAATGCCTAGTTGGGTGATTGAAATCGATTGCAAGAATTTGCAACAACAAAAGGAATTGGAACGTGTAGTGGTATGCTAGTAAAGAATTCAGGAACAGATCCATTGTGGGACACTGGTACGCAATAGTATCCATTGATTTCCATGAGCATGCTATGACTGGTATGATGGTTTTGAGGCAGGGATATGATTTGGTTTTTGTATCTTCTGATGCAAGGAAACCTTGCCAAGGGATGGACTACTCGAGATCGAGGTGCCAGTGGAACTTGGAAGGCGAGTGACTACACGGAAGGGGTGACCAGATTTCCCAAGGTAATGTGTAGCAAAGAGCAAAAGGTCACAGATGGATTTGTGTTGGTCATTAGCATTGGAAAATGGAATCATATTCACATTGGGATTACGCCCTAGAATTATGAGCTGGTAACTGTTAACTGAGAGGATAAGTGGCACACTATTGTAGTGCTAGACATTGGATCCAACTTTGACTTTAACAGTGGATTCTGGACTTCCTAGGAAGGAGGTGAATCCTAGGATTACTTTGAGGGTGAAGGTGTGAGCCTCTAGATTCCCTTGTTGATTGATACGGGCATCGTATCCTTTTATTTGTTCGTCGAGAACATGTATATATGTGTATATGTGTATATATTATTGTAAATATTGTATCAATATGGATTTATAAATATCCATAGATAGTATGGTTATTTGTTGGTTGAAGCAAATCTGTATGTGTATATGTGGTCATTGTAAATACCATAATGAGTTATGTTATAAAGATCCACCATGTGGTATGTTTTCATGATGTTTTTCTTTTGGGTAGGTCTTTCATTGTAAATATGGCAACAAGATGGGTTATAAATATCCATGCACAGTATGTTTTGTTTACAACAGTTTTGTTGGTATAGGTGTCATTAAACACCGAGGATGGTGTTCCCCGAATGGGGAGGGTTCTGTAACAACTCTGGTTAAAAACTCATGTGAAAATATATAAGACCACAGTGATGGGACACATATTCTAAGCTGAATGGTGGGGGAAACATCCTAATGGGTGTTGATTCTATTTATTATGGCTTAAGAAGACTGGCAAAGGCAATGACAAAGGCTTTGGAGAGGCATGAGGCATTAACTGACATTTTATTTATGAAAATAATGGAAATTAGGAGAAAATGGAGGTGAAATGTCATAGCTTGCATGTGAGGAGGAAAATTCAAGGAAAATAATGGAAAATGAAGAAAATAGAGGCATCATTAATAAAAAGTCTTCTGAAGACTAGTGGGCAATACTTTATCAGTTCAGTTTTGGTGCTCTCTCGTTATTATCTCTCTCTTTCATACTCTTGGATACATAGATTTTTCTTGGAGCACTCTTGGAGGGTGTGGCATATTTTGATTCTTGGGGAAAGAAGGAAAAGGAAGAGTAGGAAAGAACAAGAAGGCATCGACATCAACAACCACATCATATTTTCTTGCAGGTAATGTGTTGCATGTATGATTTCTTCACTAGTTTTGGCATGCATGTCTTATGCATGTGGATTCTTGGTTGTGATCTATCATTGGCATGGAGGATGACCTGGATCAATATGGATAGCCATGGTGATTATGGGTTTACTTTCAATTTTTTTTGTTAGTTCTCATGTTTCCTTAGCTTGGGTTGAGTTATTAGTTTTGAAATTCTTGGTTGAACAAATGCTATCGAAACCCTATAACAACTTGGGTTAAGTTACTAGTCCTGGAAGCCTTGGTTTGACAAACACTCTGGAAGCGATTGGTGGGTTGAGTTACTAGTCTAGGAAACCTTGGTTGGAAAAACGCTCTGGAAGCCCTGTATAAGTTGTGGGTTGAGTTACTAGTTATGGAAGCCTTGGAAAAACACTCTAGAAGCCCTAGAAGGCTTGGATGGAGACAAGTATGATGATGGTTTTGGTGATGTCCGAATGTGAGGTGGAGTAATTGTTCGATGGGTTGAGGTGAATAGTCTCTAGAATCCCTGGATGAGTTTTTGTTGATGTGTTCAACGATATCCTACATTCATTCTTGGAATATGGCACATGGGTGAAAGGCTGAACTATGATTTGGCTCAGCCATTCTATAGTTGGGTGGAATGTGGTAGTCCCATCTCAGGTTGGTTTATTGCATTCATTAATGAGAAATTCATTCCCTTGATTTTCATGTGTAAAGGTACTGATGTATATATGGATTTTGATGGCTGATATGCTTATTGTATTTATGTTGCTACTATGATAGTTATATGCACATTTTATGACATCATGTATTTATGTCTCTCAGAATTTTTTTACTTGTATATGAATGGATAATGGGTCTATGACCTAATAGATGAATGTCCAGAAAATGGCATGAGGGAACAATGGTTCATAGTGATTCTCAGTTAAGTATGAGATCCCTACACTTAATTCTGTTGTTTACAGTTGTAGGTTACATGTCAATGATATTTTTGACGAAATGTATATCATGGCTAGAAGGGATCCAATCAAGGTCTTGAACAAGTATTTGCTTTACTACATTCATTTCCATGTTACTTTACTGATTTGAAGAGATGGATCAGTTATGGGTAGTGTCATGGGTTGTAGGCCTGAAAAAGTGGCTCAAATCTCGGATTCATTGGCCCAACACTGATAATTTTGGTCCCCAGCCACTAGTAGGAAGGCCTGTGATAGCGAATTTAGGTTGTTTGTCACTCCCTTTCACATAGCATGAGAGTGACTATGGCGCAAGAGACATAAAACAATAGTGGGACCCAGGGACAGACCATCTGAGTGGTTGAATTATCCTCTGAGGGTTTTGTTGATGATGTTGGATGTTTGTATGGTGTGTTTCTGTCAGTTCCACTTCCTTAAGGTGACTTAGGAGGTCAAATCATATCATATTGGACTCTCGTCGCATGTTTATCCTCGCTGGCTGGTTGCTTGGGTAGATATGGGAGGAGGGTGTTACAGCTCTCTGACTCATATATCCTATCTCAGAACCTAGCCAACCCATCCATTGTGACACAATAATCCGTACCCTATGCACCTGCACCTGTACCTGTACCTATGCCTATACTACTACCTATGCCTATACCACTACATGTACCTTTACTTCCACCTGTACCTATACATGTACCTACTTCTATACTAGCATCCTGATGTGACCTGTCACAACCTCACTAAACCTGACATCATTTTGACCTACCTGCAAGATCCTATCTTGTAAGTCTGTCCCATAGGAGCTTGTGGCTACCAAAAGATGCACCTGTACCCATCTCCCAGGAGCATATGCTACCCTATTCCCTTTACCTTTGATGTACCTGATCTTGAAATCAAACTCGTTGATCATGGCCAATTATCTAGCCTACCTAGAATTTAGATTCGGTTGTTCAAACAAATACCTCAACCAAATGAGATCACTCATAAGTTCAAACATCCTACCAAGAAGATAGTTTCTCCACACATTAAATGCATGTATGATTGCTGCTAACTCAAGATCATGTGTCGGGTAGTTATGCTTGTGCTCGTTTAGTTTCCGAGACTCATAGCATACTACTTATCTATCCTGCATAAGGACTTTACCAAGCCCTCTCTTGCAAGAATTTTTGCATACAATAAACTATTTTTTTGGATGTTCAATTTGTAGCACTTGTGCATGTGTCAACAACTACTTAAGATGCTCAAAGCTAGCCTCACACTCCTTTGTCCACTCAAACTGTTGGGTCCCTATAATACTAGTGATTACCCCATTACTATTGTAGTTATACCCCTTATTTATATTGTTGTGCCCCTATTACCCCCATATTGTTATATCTGTGCCCCATAGAATCCCTCTATTGTTATTTTTGTGGCTTTATATTATTATTGTTAGGTCGGCTGGATTACATGGTGACTCCTTAGACTCCTATATATAGAAAGGAGGTTTTGTCATTTGTATCATCCAAGATTTGTTCATTTATGTAATGTAAAGGAGGTTTCCCCCTCGAAGAGGCTGAATTATAAGTCGTGGATCTCTCTTTTCTATCTTTTTGTGAGCTGGTTTCATAACATTTGGTATCAGAGCTTTGGATTCTAGGGTTTCGCTGCTCCAAATAGGTCATCATGGAATTTTCGCTATAACTTTTGTTCTGTAACGTTTCAGAAGTCACAAAAAAAACCCATTTGAGAAGAATTGGCGCTAAACTTTGGGTCCGAATTTCAGAACTTTTAGCGCGATATTTGCAGAGATATGATCTGAGGAATTTGGCCTTTTTGCAGACTCCTGAATTACATTCAAAACAGGTGACCTAGGGAAAATCGTCATAACTCTCTCTCTGAGGATCGGATTGAAATTTCGTAAAAAGGTACAGAAATAGGACGGACTGTAGTTTCTTGTGGGTGAGTTTCAGATTCAAAGGTTGAAACAGTGACTCGTGGCACGTCGTACAAGTTCGCTCTACTGAACCAGTCTAAAAGCAAGTCACTGTGGGAGATTTCACATAACTCTTCCTTGGAGAATCCAATTTGGCTCAGACTTGTGGCATTGGAAAGAGAACGCAGAAGGCTACTACAGATAGCAATTTCAGAACTGGATGATCCGAAATTACAGAGATACATCAGATTCAATATCAGGCTTCTATAAAGTGAAAAAAGGTGTGTAGTTTTTTTTTTTAAATTTTTGTGTAAGCTTGGTTTAACGGAATTCAAAGGGCATAGTAAAGCATTATTATCGGTAACTGATGCCCCGAGGAAAGAAAATGCAAACACCTAGTAAGGAACCTGAAAGCTCTAGCATGACTCATGAAGAAGAGGAAGAAATGCTACATGATATATCAAAATTACAAGAACAAGTGCAACAAATGTCACGCTCACAAAAGCTAACAGAAGCTAAGATAAATGGCGTGGAATCTAAGGTAAATGGCATGGAATCTAAGATGGATGGCATGGAAGCTAAGGTGAATGGCATGGACGCTAAAATTGATGGCATGGATGATAAGATGGATGAATTGAAGAAGTTGCTACAAGAAAGGGTCACTAATGGTGAAAAGGTAGTAAAGGAAACTCATGATGAGAAAAAAAGAAATGTTAATCATGATTCCATAGACTCTAATGTTGGATCGAAGACTCACCATGTTCCAAAAATCGATATGAGGAAGTTTGATGGCAAGGATCCCGCCACATGGATATTACAGATGGAGCAATTCTTCGATCTCAATAATGTGCAAAACACACAAAAGGTACGTATGGCAACTTTATATTTGGAACCAAATCAGTTTGTATGGTATCAATGGCTTTGTTCTCGTAAACAATTTATCACTTGGGCAATTTTTACGGAAGAATTGATAGCACATTATGAGGATACAAAAAGCAACACTTTTTTTAGCCAATTGATAAGTCTCAAACAAAAGGGTTCAATAATGGAGCACATTGAGGAGTTCCAAAAATTGAACATAAGGGTAAAAGATATTCCAGAGGAGCATAGGATTGATGTGTTCATAGGGTCTTTAAAGGATAATATCCAACATGATGTGCGCCTTTGGGAACCTGATTCATTAGAGAAGGCATTCAGGTTAGCAAGAAAAATGGAAAGCAAAATTATGGCAACTAGGAAGCATACCATTCACAACTATAAAGACGGAAGTGTTGTTGCCCATAGTCTTCCACAACCTACAAGGTTGACACCACAACAATTGGAAGAAAAAAGAGCAAAAGGGCTTTGTTACAATTGTGATAGCAAATACACAAAAGGTCATAAGTGTGCTGAGAAGAAATTATTCTACATAGATTGTGAAGAGGAAGAAGAAAAGGAGCAAGAAAGGTCAAAAGAAGAGGATATATTCCAGGAACAAAGCCTAGATGAAGAACAAATAAATCCGACCATATCTTGTAATGCATTGGCGGGAATTACCACTCCTCAAACCATCAAGATAGAAGGACAAATCAAGAAGAAAAAGGTAATAGTGTTGATTGATTCAGGAAGCACCCACAATTTTATTCATTGTAGGGTAGCAAAAGAATTGAATTGCTTCCTATATCCAGCACCAGAGTGTCAAGTGATGATTGCAAATGGAGGAACAATAAATTGCTCTGGAAAGTGCCATAATATCAAGCTATCCATGGGAGAATATGTATTGACTAGCCCAATGCTTTCCATTCCAATGGGAGGTGCTGATGTTGTACTAGGAGTCCAATGGCTACAATCCTTGGGTACAATAGCTTTTAATTTTCAAGAACTTTTCATCAAATTTTCTTCGGAAGGAAAGGAAGTTGAATTAAGGGGTATTGCAGGGAAACCAGGAAAGATAATCAGCTCTAATGGTATGACAAAGCTTCTAAAAAAGGAGCAAAGAGGTGTAATTGCACAATTATGTTCGCTAGATGTTTCCACATTGGAATCATCTATTTCTCCAGATCTCCAAAAAGTCTTGGACAATCATTCCAAGGTATTTGAGACTCCCAAAGGTCTCCCACCTATGCGTGATCATGATCATGCTATTCATCTGATTCCAGGAAGTGTTCCTCCAAACATCAGGCCGTACAGATATCCCTATGTCCAAAAAAGTGAAATTGAACGTATGGTTGCAGAAATGCTAGAGGCTGGTATAATTCAACCGAGTCAAAGTTCTTTCTCAGCTCCAGTAGTATTGGTGCACAAGAAGGATGGATCATGGCGCATGTGTCCAGATTATAGGGAGCTCAACAAGCTCACTATTAAAGATAAGTTCCCCATTCCTGTTATTGATGAATTACTGGATGAATTGCATGGATCAATTTACTTCACCAAGTTGGATCTTCGTTCGGGATATCATCAAATCAGAATGAAGATTGAAGACATTCCAAAAACGGCATTTAGAACTCATGAGGGTCATTATGAATTTTTGGTCATGCCTTTTGGCCTTACCAATGCACCTTCAACATTTCAAGGTTTGATGAATTCAATTTTCAAACCATTCCTTAGAAAATTTGTGTTAGTATTTTTTGATGATATACTAATCTACAGCAAGTCTTGGAAGGATCATGTTGAACATGTTGACAGGGTGCTACAACTATTGGAGGAGAAACAATTATATGCAAAAAGATCCAAATGTTTCTTTGGAGTCCAGGAGGTGGAATATTTGGGTCATATTGTATCTCATGAAGGAGTTAAGGTAGACCCTAGCAAAATTAAAGCCATTAAGGAATGGAAAATCCCCACATCCATAAAGCATCTGCGAGGATTTCTTGGGTTGACAGGGTATTATCGCAAGTTTGTTAAGAATTATGGGAGAATAGCAGCACCTCTAACAACATTATTGAAGAAAGATTCATTTTCATGGACTCCGGAAGCAACAAAGGCCTTTGAACATCTTAAAGAGGCAATGTGCCAAGCACCGGTCTTAGCTACACCGGACTTCACAAAAACCTTTATTGTGGAATGTGATGCTTCAGGAAATGGAATTGGTGCTGTTCTAATGCAAGATGAAAGACCCATTGCTTTTGAAAGTCGTCCAATCAAGGGAAAGTTTTTAAGCAAAGCTATTTATGAGAAGGAAATGTTGGCAATACTCCATGCACTTAAGAAATGGCGACCCTACCTAATGGGAAGACACTTCAAGGTAAAAACGGATCATGATAGCCTTAAATACTTTTTAGAACAAAGATTATCCTCTGAAGAGCAACAAAAGTGGGTCACAAAGATGTTGGGTTATGACTTTGAAATCATCTACAAAAAAGGGAAGCAAAATGTGGTGGCAGATGCACTCTCAAGAAAGGATGAGGATGTGGAAGCATTGTTGTGTGCCATTTCTATTATCCAACCAGATTGGATAAACGAAGCAAGGGAGGAATGGAAGAATGACGAAGAAGTGTGGGCACTTATTCGAAAGCTACAACAAGATTCCAGTACTTCTGATACATTTAGCTGGAAAAATGATTCGTTATGGTACAAAGATCGCTTATACCTCTGTAAGAATTCCCAGCTAAAACAAAAGATTCTTATGGAATTGCACACTTCTCCCTTAGGAGGGCACTCAGGATTTTTAAAAACTTACCACAGGGTTAAGAAGGAATTTTTTTGGGATGGCCTTAAATCAGATATTCAAAAGTTTGTGGCGGAATGTTTGGTTTGCCAGCAAAATAAAGTTGAAACAATTAAGACACCAGGTCTATTACAACCTTTATCCATTCCAAGCCAACGTTGGGAGGAGGTTTCAATGGATTTTATCACAGGTTTACCCAAGTCTGAGGGAAAGAGTGTCATCATGGTGGTAGTTGACAGACTTACCAAGTATGCACACTTTTGTGCATTATCACATCCATTTAAAGCCAGTACAGTTTCTACTGCATTTATGGAAACAGTTCAAAAGCTACATGGAAACCCAAAGATTATTGTAAGTGACAGAGATCCCATTTTCACTGGAAAATTTTGGACAAATTATTTTCTTGTCTTGGTGCTCAATTATCTCATAGCTCATCTTATCATCCTCAATCTGATGGGCAAACTGAGATAGTAAACAAATGTTTGGAAGGATATCTTCGTTGCTTTGTATCTGATAAACAGACACAATGGGTCAAATGGTTGCCTCTGGCTGAATGGTGGTATAACACTTCCTTCCATACAGCAACAAAAATGACCCCATTTATGGCACTTTATGGGTATCAACCACCATCCATCACATCATATTTAAGAGAAAATTCTAAGGTTCAGGCAGTGGAACATCACATCGAACATCAACAACAAGTCCTCCAACTCTTAAAGGATAACCTCGTGTTGGCACAAAATAGAATGAAACAACAGGCAGATCAACATCGCAGTGAAAGAAGTTTTGATGTAGGTGATTGGGTATTCCTACGGCTACAACCATATAAGCAAATGTCCCTAAAGCAAGCTAAGAAGGATAATAAATTATCACCAAAGTATTATGGTCCATACAAGGTGTTGCAAAAGATTGGTACTATGGCATACAAATTGGAGCTTCCTGCAGCTTCTCGATTGCACCCAGTCTTCCATGTTTCATGTTTAAAGAAGGTTATAGGTGACAAGCTTCCAATTCAAACAATATTGCCAGAACTTGATGAGGAAGGAAAAATTATATTGGAACCAGAAGCAGTCACAGAAACAAGAACTCGACAGCTACGAAATCGATCAATTTCAGAGTATCTTATCAAGTGGAAGAACTTATCCGCTGAAGATTCCACATGGGAGGATGAGAATTTTATGCAGAAGTATCCAGAACTACTCAAGCGTTGAGGACAACACTTTTTTGAAGGAGAGGGGCATGTTGGGTCCCTATAATACTAGTGATTACCCCATTACTATTGTAGTTATACCCCTTATTTATATTGTTGTGCCCCTATTACCCCCATATTGTTATTTCTGTGCCCCATAGAATCCCTCTATTGTTATTTTTGTGGCTTTATATTATTATTGTTAGGTCGGCTGGATTATATGGTGACTCCTTAGACTCCTATATATAGAAAGGAGGTTTTGTCATTTGTATCATCCAAGATTTGTTCATTTATGTAATGTAAAGGAGGTTGCCCCCTCGAAGAGGCTGAATTCTAAGTCGTGGATCTCTCTTTTCTATCTTTTTGTGAGCTGGTTTCATAACACAAACTTCTTACCTTTCCTTTGCAATGATGTGATGGGACAAGAAATCTGCCAAAAGTTCCTGACGAACCTCCTATAATAGCCTGCCAAACCCATCAAATATCTCACCTCATCCTTGCTCTTAGGAGCTAACTGCTCGATGATGGCCCTTATCATTGCTAGATCTACTACAATTACCTCCTTGGTGACAACATGCCCCAAGTAGTGTACCTCAATCTGAAAGAAACTACACTTGCCGAGCTTAGCATACAATTAATGCGCCCTCAACAATATGAACATTGATGCTAAATTCTTGGCATGCTCTTCCTCATTTTTAGAATATACCAGTATATCATCAATGCACACAATAAAAATCTTATCCAAATATGGATTCAACACAATATTTATCAAACACATTAATGTAGCTGGAGAACTAATTAAGAAAAATGGAACAACAAAAAAATCATAATGCCCATACCTAGACCTGAACATAGTCTTGTAAATGTCCTATTCTTTGATGCGTACATAATGGTATCCAGATCTCATATCAATATTTGAGAATGTTGTTGCTCCCTTCAGCTGATCGAAAAAGTCATCAATCATCGGGAAAGGGTACATGTTCTTCATGGGCACTTTTTTCAACTACCTATAGTTAATGCATAATCTGAAAGTACCATCTTTATCCTTCACAAACAATATCAGTGCACCCAAGGTGATACACTTGGCATAATGTATTCCTTATCCAAAATTTCCTTTAACTACAACTTTAACTCAACCAACTCAGGTGTGCTCATCCTGCAAGGTGCTTTTGATGTTGGAGCTTCCCCTAGTGCTAACTCAATAGATAAATATACCTCCCTATGATTTGGAAATTTTGTAATGTCCTCAAGAAATACATCCTAAAACTGTTGTAAAACTGGGTACCTGTTCAACACATCTGTATCCTCAACCTCCTTATCCTTATCACTAGAAATGTGTACTGCAAATAGCTTGCACCCATTCCTGTGGCTACACTTTTCTTGCATAGTTGTCACCATCCTAACTAACATGGATTTCTTTTTACTGTGTAAGACTCTTGGTTACCCATTGTCATCAACACACTCAATATATTTTTCATAACATTCTACCTTGATTCTATGAAGATACAACCAATCCATGCCCAATAACATAGTGTATGGTCCCAATGGTAATACATTCAAATGTGTTGTTGTGGGCATACCATTAAAATCAAATGCGCATGATCTTACTAAATGGTGAACTCACTTCTTTTTACCTATAGCCAACTGAATTAACCAAGACCCTGCATGCAACGCCTTACTCAAACCACACGTATCCACCAATTTAGGACTAACATAGCTATAATTAGATCCAGGGTCATTCAAAATAGAAATAACTTGATCACAAATCTTACCGCCCATTTCAATGATATATGTCTGGTGTTATGCCTTCCTATTGTCCACTCCTGCATAGATATGTGGAATACTCTAACCAACATCCCCAAATCTCTGCACTTCCTATGCAATGTATATTTAGGCCTTCCACCCTGATGTTATGGACAATCCCTCCTAAGGTTCTCCTCACCACATGTCCAACACTCCAACCGAAGTGCCCTCACCTATATGTTGTTTCTACTGTTGTGACACATGTCCCTGTCTAGCTGCATTAAATCTCTTTTGCGGTGCAATGTTTTCTTTCCCATTTGCATGCTAAGGCCTTGTCCTCTTAGGCTTCCATTTACCTTTAGCTTTTTCTTTTCCCTTCCATTCTTGCTGAGATTCATTCTTATGCTTTGATTTCTCATAACAATTCTTCAATTTCATAATGACTTCCTCAAGTGAATGAGGCTCATCATACTCAATCTGATCTCTAAATGCTAATGGAAAACCACTAAAAAATCTATAAACTTTAGCCTTCTCATTAGTAAGATACAGTACATACCTCAGTGGCTCCAGAAGCTTGTTCATGTACTCTTCGTTTCTCATTCATCCCATATTTAGCTCATATAATTCTTTAGCTTTACTGTCATAGTACCTCTTTAACAAGTACCTCTTCCTGAAAATCCTCTTCAACTACCACCAATGCAATTCATTTGTCTTGATGTCTCTAACCCGCTTAACATCTTCTCACCAGATGTCTACTTTACCTTTCAAGATGAAGATAGCTATTATGGCATTCATGTTATCTGTGTACTCATGCAACGTAAAGAATTTGTTCATCCCAAGTATCCAAGCCTTTGAATCTTCCATCTTCTTCACATCTCCATAAAAAATAGTTGGTTTTTCTTTCTTGGATACATCTGGTAAGTATCAGCTATCATTCCTCCTATAATGATTATAGCGATGAGGATCGTGATGTCTGTCAGAAACAGAACTAGAATAGTACCTGTAGTCATCACACCCCCTTTTCAAAGTGTCCAACAACCTTCCATCTCTCATTGTGTCAGATCTATCTTAACTATGTCTAATAGGATACCTACTACCTTATGCCCTATTAGTTCCATCCTCATTTCCATGGTGGATCCGAAGCATCCCTTGTCTCTGCAATTTCAACAAACTTTGAAGAAGTATAGCATTAACGTCTACTTTCTTTTCTTGTTCCTGTATGATCCAGTAATTATCTCCCTTAGAAATCCTTATCTCTTCCTTTAATCTCCTCAGTGTTACTACCAAATTGGAAGTATTTCCAACACCATACTGCTCTTCGAATTCATAGGGAGAGTCTTTGTAGTCAGCCATTTTGTTAGATATTTGATATGTCTTCCTGAAATGCATAATATGTTAGATAAACCAAATCATAATATATCGACATACCTTAGTATAGCTCGAGGAGGATTTCTTGTCTAAAAGATTACCAAATCAATGTGATACATGTATAAAATAATCATAACAATATATATACATACACAAATAAATGTATCAACACATAAACATCACTCTAGTTAGGGTAGAGTCAACAATGTACGGCCATATCAACAATGCATGCCATGACCTCATGCATGACAACAACCATTACTCCATTGTACACATTTCCACATGCAACCAACAACATGCATAAAAAATTCCTAATCAACTACACATACACATAAACACATGTAGTTTAAGCAATCAATTCTTGTAATCAACATACAAGAGTGATAAATTAAATCAAAATATTCAAGAATGTAACCTAACATACAAGGATGAAATGAAGCGACATACAACAACATGTAAGCAACCTATAATTCATATGAAACTAGACATCTAGTCATGACAAATACATTTCAAGAAATCAATATCAAATTCGTATAGCAACCATACTACAACCATAATAAATCATCAAGCCAATACAAAAATCACATGAAATGCAAGTGTAAGAGACACACATGGAATCGACATGCATGCATGACCACCACACACTGTCCATCGAGTTAGACAATTGAACCATGCTTTGATACCACTCTATAACACCCTCCTCCCACATCTACTCGAGTAACCATGCAAACTAGGGTAAAGATGAGACAAGGGGCTGCTATGATCAGATTTGACCTCCTATGTAACCTTAAGGAAGTTGAATCGATGGAAACATCACACACAGTCATCCAACATCAGCAACAAAACCCTCAGGAGACATGTCATCCACTCAAACAACCTGTCCTTGGGTCCCACTACTGTTATGGATGTGTTAGGCCATAGTCACTCTCATGATATGGGAAACGGAGAGACAAGAAACCTAAAGTCTCTCTGACATGCTTGCTTGCCAACAACCAAAGACAAAAATTACCAATTCGGTGCCAGTTACCCCAGGATTTAAGCCACTTTTTGAGGCCTGAAGCCTAGGACACTGCCCAAAATGGAATGATAGCTTGAAATCAGTAAAAGTACAGGGAAACAATGATGCAAAAGCAATAAACTAAACAATACCATAACCAGACCCCTACTAGCCATGACAATTATTTCATCCAACACATCATCAAAATGTAACCTACAGGTGTAAACAACAAAATTAAGTGTAGGGATCTCATACTTATATGAGATTCTTTGTGAGTAATTGTTCCCTCATGTCTATTGTTGCATTATCCTCTATTAGGTCATAGACACATTATCCATTCATATACAAATAGAAACATGCTGAGATCCATACATTGTTGTTGTCATAAAACATGCATATAAGAAACATAATTGGAATAGAAATACCATAAACATATCAGCCATCAAATCCACATATACATCAATACATTTACGCATGAAAATGAAGGGAATGAATTTCTCATTAATGAATGCAATAAACCAACCTGAGATGGGATTACCACGTTCCACCTAACCATAGATTGGCTTGCCAATCATCCCTGTGCAATATTCCAAGCATGAATCTGGGAATCATAGAACACATCAAAAGCTCCAATCAACATGGATGCCACCGGAGTTCTCCATCTACACTGTGAGGAATTTGAGTTCCTCCTAGTCTCTCAGGCTTTAGCGTGCATCCACATTATGATGCAAGGATCACTAGGCCCTACACCAAGACATACTCTCCAGGATTTACTGTGCATCCCATCTTGGGATCACTAGTCCCAACAGAGAGAAAATCCACCTCTTGGCCTTACTGTATATCCTGCTATTCACCGGAAAGGATTACTAAGCCCATTGAGGCACACAATTTAGCTTTACCGTAACTCACAGTCTGGTTCAGGGGTTACTAGGCTAGTGGATTCCTGATCCTCAGTTTGTTTTAGGGACCACTCAAACCATTTGTTTGTCAATTCAGAGATCCACCCCACTTAGCTTCGAATCTAATCCAGCCATCCAACATAAACTGAATGGGAGAACCCATCTCATCCAATCTATCAGGAAATGGCAAGGCTATGATAATAACATTGTCACACCTGACAAAACCCATGTCGTGGTAGAAAAGAAAAACATGTAATCCCATGCATGCCAAATCTAGCAAGGAAAAATACACATGCAAGTCGATCCCTGTTAGATAGCATTTTGTCATTGTCCATGTACTCCCCATTCCTTGATCCTGGAGGACCTCTACAGTGAACCTTGCATGCTTTGCTTTCATGGAGAAACTCACATTATGTCCCTCTTCATTAGAAAATCATTTCCCTTTTGCACCATTCCCCTGAAACTTTTGTTTTTCCCAGTTTACAAGGCCGGCGCTAATGACCTTTGTCTCCCCCATGCCGGTGTGTAGATATTAGCACTATTCCCCATGCCAATCGGTGTGACTGAGATTTGTTCAAGTCACGTCGATCTTGTGATGGAATTTTTTTTTAAATTAGAGCGAAGATTCCAGCTCTGGAAGCTACGTACTGGAAGTGTGGTAAATTGTTTGGCCGAATGGGGTCGAGGATGATAGATTGGACTCCTTTCCCCTATAATGATGGAACTACCTTAAGAGATGAGTCCTTCTCCCATGAGAAGAGGATCCATCTCCCATCCATATTTCCTATATAAACCTCCATTCTTCCCAAGCACAACCTAGTTATAGTTAGAGTTTTGGCTAAGTGTGAGTATACAATTTTGATTAGACAAGCAAGCTATTACTAGTTGTAGCCATCTAGTCGTGTCAGGAAGAAGTGTGTTTGGTTTGGAGTGAAGCCTAAAGGGAAAAGCCTTTAAAATATTGTTGTTTGAAGCCATCATGAAGTGATAGCAAAAGTGTGTGGGAACCTGGTCTTGTCAAAGGAAGACTGTGACATCAAGATGAATGGTTCTAATCTCTCTTTGATATTAATATATGCAACTATCGATTAATTTCCTACATGTTTTGTAATATTACATATTCGTGTCTTAATGCTTATTAACCCATTAAGTAGGTTGAGTTGCAATTTGTCTATTATTATGTTTGTGTGTTGTTGTTGTTTACTTGTTTCAGGAGGTTGAAGAAGGAAGTGAGAGATTTCTAGAGCGAGCAAGCGAGGACATCATCAAGCAGGATAAGTGACCAAGAGGTAGGCCCTCTTGATTGATTCTAACCTAAGGAAATATTCCATAGAATATATATGTTGTGGCTAGATCCATTATTGGGCTAGGGGAATTTGTTCGTGTCCGCACCTATAATTTTACTTCACCACAAATTGGTGACCCTACTGGGGAGATCCCATCTTTTGTTTGTTTTGGATTTCATGATTTGATGAGAACTTTGCTAGTTTCACATTTTCCCTTTGATTCTCTTTCTTTTCTCCTACTTACTGGCCTAAGTCTAAAATTTATAGTAGTAGATCTAGTCCCTGCTTTGATTTTTTTTTTATTTTTCCTTAGTTCCCTCAGATAGTGCATTTAATCAGCTGACAGTCGTGCTGGCCAACGTGAATTACAGAGGAATAGTCGCGCTGACCAGGCTTTGGCACTTATTGTCAGTTAGGCAGTCACGTCGATCCCTGTAAGTGAAGACTAGGGATACACCCATATCATAGCGAATGTGTTTTTCTATTGTGTTTTTGACTTCGTGAGCCTTTTTTTACTATTTTCTCCCTGATTAGGAAGCTACTTTTCATTTGGTTTTTCTTGCTTGTTGGCTTGTCATCTTGTTGTTTGATTGATTGAGTCATTAAGTGGCCAGCAACAATATGGCATCTAGCTAGTTTCCCATCCAATAGCTTGTGGACTCATCAAGTCCGATTGTGGGTGTGTTTGCTCCTTGCATTTGTTTTTTGACCCTCTTATGACTTTGACCTCTTTTTGCACAAGTTTGAAAAAAGTTTAGTTTACTAGTTTGAACATCTTTTTCCAGCATAGATTACATTGTCGGTCTTATGTTTGGTAAAGTCAGTGTTTCATTTATTTGAATGAACTTCTCTTTTCATGTTTGCATCTTCTTGAAGAGCTCATAGTCTCGAAAACTCTCATTGAAGGATTGTCTGTGGAAGAGTTTGTTTCGCTGTCTCATGAGAAAGTATGAAATTATAGCTTGTTGCATCATTATGATTTTCATCTCTTAAAAACTAGAATTGCATTAGCATTTGAAAAAGGAAGATAATTTTTTTCATTTTGAAAGGACTAATAGATAAGTCCTTGTTAGGAAATTAGGAATTGGAATGCATTTTTCATTAGTTTTTTTTTTGAGAAAGTGAAGCAGTGCAAGATCATTTCATTTTCAGTTGCTTGATTGTTTGCATTTGATTGAATAGTTCTTACCCTCTCTAGTTTAGGCATTTCATCGAATTGAAAGGGTATTGTCCCATTTAGTTGCATTTTAGGTTTTTCGAGTAGCATCTAAGACCTGAAAACTAAAACTTAACTCAAGATAAACTCTAAAATGAATTCAATTAACCTAAGGAGAATTTGACATTAGCGATCATATCTAGAAGGTCTAGGCTACAGACATGTTTCGGCTTCTTTACACCTAGCATCTATCGTTAGCTTCGGCATTACATAACACTAACACGGATTTGTGCTCCTCATACCATTGAGTATATAACAGGAGACCCGACTAGGCTGAAATCCTTTTATCCTTAGGAATCCAAGTCGACCGCCTTGTGAACGTGATACACCGAACACAACATTCGGGGGGATTTCCTACTCATACTTCTTGGTTCGCCAGGAGGTATTATATAGTTCATGGTTTCCTGGTAATCCTATTTACCTAGATCATCCAGAGCAATCATTTAATCTTCCTGACTCATTAAATTTAAAGTATCATTCGAGCACTCGTCCTTTTGAGCTCATTTCTAATTGAAAGTGATAGATTCATCTTTGTTTCTTTCTTGACTCTTAAAAAAATGAAAGAACATCAATTTTTTATGCATATTAATAATTGATTGCCCACAATCCAAAACATCATGTTAGCCTTTTTTACTAAATCGTGAGTTCCCTTAAAAGGACATTTTAACCCATTGAAGTTATTTGTTCTATCGACTAAGACAAGGTCATCATGGCTAAACCATCTGGTTCACCTAATTCCTCTTCCTCTCCTCCGTCTGAAAGATTTTTTGAAGAGTCGTTTCCCGAGTTATTAGAGTCACTTGAGGACCAAAATGTTGAACTCGCAATTGTTTTGAGTCTTCAACGATTGTCACCTCATCCTTTGCCTACTTTCAATTCAGGGTCATCTATTGATCTTAGCCCAGAATCTCTGGATAATACCGTTCGAACTCTAGAGAACTCGCTGACCACTGACGATCAGCTTCGACTGGTTATCTATCCTTCGAATCTTCTGTTTGACGTTGTTGAGATATCACCGTAGTTCCTTACAGTCCATACGACCAATCGGGTGTTCCTTTGGAACTATCCCCCAACACATGTTTGACCATTCGCCATCATTTGTTTTTAGACATGGAACCTGAAGGTGATGCTCCAGTTACTTCTTCGGATGAATCCGAAGTTTCTACTCCACACACTATTGAGGGGGAAGAATTGTAGTTGCGGTTTCCCCCCAAGGGTTTCCCTTATTTAGAAGGTATTCCTACCATCTTTCCACCTGGCTATGTGTCTTTAGGACACTTAGTTTCAGGCACACCTAGTGCCTCATCACTCTACCATAATCTTGTTTAGGTGTCAGGTGTCAGGTCTGTTTGTCACAAACATGACTTCCCAACGAGCTATTACTTCAATCCCAATGCAACCCACTATTCCAAATACTCTTGTATCATCAATCCTAGTTACACTTTAGTCACAATCAACGGTTTCAAAGATTGTTTCCATCAATTCCTCTGTCCCATTTGTAAGTGGCCAGATTGTGCCACAACTTGGGGGGCAGAACTGAATGTCTCTATGGTTTCAGGTGCCACTAATGTGAGTGGCTCACATGCTTGGTATAAACCAACCCTCTTCTAGTATTATTTATAACCCTGCTGACCCTACTGGATCAAGAAATGTTCAGTACGAACAGGTTCAGAATCTTGTTTGTTCATCTGGATCGAGCAATGTTTAGTATCAGCAACCATATGGGGCTCAGTTCCAATACCAAAACTCTTACATTCCATATGGTTCTCAAGGATTGGTTAATCAACCTTACACCCTCCAATTTGGGCAATACATCCAGCCTCGCTACGGCTAGATTCAGTTCGGTAATTTCCTAGGCATTGTTAAAGTACCCTTGCAACAACATGGATAGCCTTTACAACAACTAGGGCAACCTTCGTTGCAGCAAGGACTTTTCGCGCAATAGCAAGGGTAGATTATCTTGCAGCAAGGTCACCTGCAACAACCGTAAGGTCAGTCCTTCCAACAGTTGCAGCAGGGTGCATAGCAATAGATGCAATATGCTGCACATGCCTCTCAATCCATACCATCGTAGGGCCAACCTCTCCAGCCCCAGGGACAAATTTTGCAATGGCAAGGTCAGCTCTTGCAACAACAAAACCAACCTGAGAAGTAGCAACCCTTGTAGGGACATGGTCAAGGTCAATTCCTACAACAACAGGTGTAGAATCCTCTTCTCCAGGGTCAACAAGTTCAAAATCTTGTCGGTCAAGGGCACTAGGTAGATAACCCCTACGTCCAAGGGAAACAAGTGTATCAACCTTATGCTTAAGGACTGTAGGTCCAGAACCCTCTTATTCACGGACAATAGGCCCAACAACCCTATGTTCCAAGACAATAGGTCCCATATTCATATGTCCAAGGTCAATAGGCTTAGTAGCTTTTTAACCCATACATTGCCTATCAACAACCTGTGCCTTGATAGTTTCAAGGTATTCAAGGTCTGAATCCTCCCTTTGGTCAAGGTAATACACAATGGGGGCAGCCTCACATGCCATATAGCCAAAATCCCCCACTGAGGGGCAAAAATCCTTACCAGCAAGGATGGGATCCTCCTTATGGGCCTGCTTATCGACCTCCCATGCCTTTCAACACTCAATTACTGTTGAGTTCCAAAACTGCCTCTTTCTTAAGCAATTTCTTCATCCTTCTTCCTTTGTTTTCCCGTGCCAATGCATCCTAAACCATCAAAAGCCATTGCATGTTGCTTTCAAGAGTGCATTTCAGTGATTTTCAAATTATATTATTATGTGTGTTATTTGGATAGGGTTTTGTTCTTCAGCGACGGAATGTAGCCATATTCCGTAGCTAACTGGCCATTAAGCAGCCGTCTTCATATTTTTGTAGGTTACAGGTGTCGAGAAGAGAAATGAGCCACATGGGTAGCTAGGAAAATTTCAGTACATGGATGGTGTCCTATCCATTTGATCAAAGTTGAGGGGAAAGACCCCGGTCAAAGGGGAGTCAATGGAGAAGTCCTACAGCAACTAGAACTCTGTTTTTGCATGTAAATGAATCTGAGGCATGTTCCTGAAGATGAGGATGTTGTTTTCCAACTGCATAACCAATATCCAACATCCATATTCAGCGATTTATTGTTCATGCCAACCGAAGACTAAATTCCTAGATGCACTACCTATTCACGTGTCTGCTGTAGAAGACTTTTCACTTGAAACAGTTGTGAATTTTTCCTATAAATTTCAGCATTTGGAACACAGAACTAGATAGTGTTTTGATGATGATGAAGTAGGGCAATTTCCATTTGTAGCACGAGACATTCAGTACTCTGTTTTTAATATACAAAACTCTGTTTTCCTTATATGGCTATTTGAGCGTGTGAAGTGATTCTGCGTTACTAGTCCTAGGCCATGCAGAGGGCCCCTACGTGGTCGAGGTTCCTTTTCATTTCTGTACATTTGCATTTGTTGTCTTCTTTCATTGAGTTGTACATTTATTGTGTTTTTGTTTATGTCCATAATTTTTCTAGCATTGTGTTCATTGCAACTTTTGTAACTTGTTTCTACTAACTCTAATAGGTGCATTCCAGTGTAGAAGTAGTTCTTTAGTTTCCCTTATGCCTTAGCTTCTTAACTATAGTTTTTAAATTGTGGCAAGTAGCACCATTAGACTTATTTCTTCTGTTGTTCCTCATTTTTTTAGTTTTTTTGAATTTAAGTTGTTTCATGCTTTTTCTTATTTAGTGTATTCACTCATTACATGAATGAATGTTTCCACAACCTTTCGTTGATTGTTTATCCACTAACTAAATGGTGAAATATGGAATTTATGAATGAGACTTCTTGTTGTTCAGTACCTTTTCCTTCTTAGAGTAGTCATTCATGATGTAAGAAAATATTTCCAAAGCCTTTCGTTGATGATTAATCTTCTAATTAAATGGCAAAATGTTGTGTTTATAAATGAGATTACTTGTTATTCATTAGTTTAGAGCTAGATAGCTTGATGCCATTTTCTTGTCAATTTAAGCAACTCATGATTTAAAGAGATATTTACAAAAGCCTTTCATTGATGGTTGAACCTAAGATTAAGAGGTGAAATGTCTTACTAGTGACTGAGTTTTTCCTTGCATTTTCATGATTATTTATTTTAGAAAGATGAAGAATGGAATCTCTCAAATGTTGCTATCATAAGGAATCAATTCTCCCTAAATTATATGGTAGAGTGATAACAGTACTTCACTTAGTTTTACTTTCGCAAATAGAATAGTTGCATTTTCATTCTTGTTTCTCTCCTTTAGTTTAGTTGCAGTAGTTCACTAAGACTTTAATTTTGCAAATAGACTAGACAACAAAAGTAGTTTTGTTTTCAGTATTTCATTCTCAGTTTGTTATAGTTAGCTGCCATTCTATTTTTTTCACTTAAGTTTTGATTTTGTAATTACGTAGACAACAGTTTTAAAGAGTCTTTTCAAGCTTATATTTTGGAAATCATTACAACAACAAGAAGATAAGCTTTGTTCTTCACTCTCTTGTTTTAAAAACCTCACTTCCAAACATGGCCTAAAAAGCACTTTTAGACTCTCACATTATTTTTCTAGGTTCTTATTAGCAGTAAAACTTTAGGAATCAAAAGAAAAAAACCCCAAAATAGACATAGACTTGAAAATAGTGAAGTAAGAAAGGGTTACTTAGCACATATAGTGCACTACACTTCATTAGTTTACGACACCCAGATTGATAATTTATGTAGAAATTTACGACACTAAATTGACTAAACATTTTGGCGCCGTTGCTAGGGAAGTGTAACTAAGTAGCCTTACTTCTTATATTCATAAATAAATAAAAGATAAATAAATAAATAAAAAATAAAAATAAAAAAATTGACATGCATAGAGAAAAAGATTTTAGGGGTAGATTTATAGCTGTGGGCAGCAGTTCGATTTTCACAACTCCAACTGATCCACCAAGGATTAGAAAGGACACACCTCCATCCTAGACTCATACTCACAGCCTTAGGATTCCTAGAATTCAAGGGGCAACAACTTAATTAGAAGATTCTCCCACTTCATCTTTTCACCTCTATAGGGGAGCCTATTGTAGTTGAAGAAGTACGGATACCTAGAGAAGAAGAAGAAGTAGAAACTCTCTCTCATCAGCCATTAATAGAAGAACCAGAAGATTCTGAGGAAGCTATCATGGCAGAAGAAGAGCAAGATGGAGAATTTTCACTATTTGGAGGAGAGGGTAGAAGTAGAGGTAGAGGAAACAATGGAGGAGGTAGAGGTTACGATGGAGGAGGTAGAGGAAACAATGGAGGAGGTAGAGGAAATAGGGAAGGAGATAACTCATTATTATTTAAGTCCCATCCGAAAAGGGGAGAATTCAATGACCATTCGCTCACCGGAACCAGAAGTAAAGAAAGTAAAGATCATAGTGGATAGAGATACTGTAAAAACCTCTTTTGAAAAATGGGCCAAACCTGGTCATTTCTCAAGGACGCTAGCTAAAGGTCCTGATACTACCACTTGGATCTGGAACTTACATGCTGATGCTCACGATTTTGATAGCCATACTAATAATTTGGAAGAGATTTCTCGCAAAGTCTTTAGCGCTCATTTTGGTCAACTAGCCATCATCTTTATTTGGCTAAGTGGGATGCACTTTCACGGCGCTCGTTTCTCCAATTATGCTGAACTTATGACTATCTAGAAGACTCTCAAAAACTCAAATTGTTCCCTTCAACACTAAAAGGGGCTACTCTGAAATGGTTTATGGGATTAGTCACTCAATCCATTAGGACTTGGAATGATATGAGGCAGGCATTTTTGGATAGGTACTTGTATTACTGTATGCCTACCAATCATAAGGATGAGGTATTCAAAATGATGCAAAAGGAAGATGAAAACTTAGAGGATTTGCTTGAGAGGTTTAACTACAATTTGAAAAGAGCAAAAATGAACAATTTAGATGAGGAGACTTTGAAATCTCTTTTGTTGAAGGCCATTAGAGATGAATGGATAGATATCCTAAACATGATGGGGAAGGGAGACATCTCTCAATTTCCATTGAATGATATAGCAGAACTATGTGTCCATATCTCAAGAGGGAAATCCAAAACTGGGAAAGGACCAAGAGATCCTTCTCTTATTAGAGCAAACAAATCTGCAACAGGATATGTAAGTAGGGCACAAATTGGCAATATGCTTGATGAGTTTAAAACTGATATTTTAGGGAGCCTTAGTGAGTAGCTAGACACCCTCAAAATCCAAAACAAGCAGAAAACAAAAGCTTATGCTTTAGCCATCTTTTTCCCAAAATGCAGAAAGAAACATGTTCTAAGGGAATGCCCTTTAGATGCAAAAATTGTAGAAACTTGTATAATTTGTTCAGAAAACCATGAGACCAAGGGTTATCCTTCAATCCCAGGTCTTGAGGCTGTCTTTCAAGAGGAAGTAGTCCCAAATTTGTAGAACCTCTTTGTTTTGTGGCAAGAAAACCTTGGCAAGGGCCACAAAACCAAGGATTTAATAATCTAATGAATTTTCAACCCCCATCAAACTAGAATTCTTGGCAACAACCTTTGCCTCAACCTCAAAATCAGTATCAATCTCAACCATGGGCACAAGGGGTACAAAATCCTTATGGGATATTTTCTCAATATTATCAATATCCTTCATCTTATCAGAGCTATCCTCCCCCACAAAATCAATAGCAAAACTAACTTCCAAATCAAATCCCTCACCTTTCATTGCCATGTCCACAACAACCTCCACAACAAAGTCAAAATCCTCAACTCTTACTTCCATTTCAACAAAAGCCAAATAAACTACCATCCCAACCATTGCCAAACCGCAATAATAAAAGCCCTCGAAATTCTTACATGGTAGAAAGACAATAATTTCCTACTTACATGATTGTTCATCTAGATCTTAACGATGTTCAACTTAGATCTGGTAGGATTTTAGGAAAGGAAAAACCTTCTATAAATATTCAAGAGCAAGATGCTTCTGAGGAGGGCTCTTTGAACGTCAATAAAAGTTTTGATGGAACATCCCTTCAAAACCAAAACATTCAAAAAGAAAAACAAAACACAAATCCTATAATTGAGTAACCTGCATCTACTTCTACATCTCCTTTTCCTGAGAGATTACAAATTGATATAGGAGAGGAAAAACATATCTTGTTGACCAATTATGATTTCCTAGATGAATTAAAGAATGTCTGTATCAAGATTCCATTGTTACAAGCCATTAGAGAAATTCATATTCTAGCAAAAATAATAAGGGAGTTGAGTATCAAAAGACCAGGACGGAAACCAAGAGACACAAAAAAAAATTCACCTGGTAGGAAAAATAGCAGATATCATGATGGGAAAGATTGCCATGTAGAAATATGTGGATCTAGGAAGTCTAATTGTCCAGACACACATAAATGGGATTGAAATTCCAAACACATTGATTGACTTAGGGGCAGCTATAAACATTACGAGTAGACAGACTATGGAACAGCTTAAACTTCCTAATCTTCTTTACACACCTACCTTACTGCAACTTACAGATAGATCAGCAATCAAACCAGATGGTGTGCTAGAAGACATTTCAGTCTCCTTAGATTCCTGGGAATATCCTGTTGATTTCATGATTTTAACTCCCAAGAATAACCTAGGAGGACACCCACTTATCTTAGGAAGACCTTGGTTGGCCACAGTTGATGCTTTTATTAGTTGTAGATTTGGTGACATGTAAATTTCTTATGGTAGTTCAACAAAGAAATTCACTTTGTATCCTCCAGCAAAAGAAATCATAGAAATAGATGACAAGGAATGGATCGATGATGAAGATGTTATACAGTCTATGTTTACTATATTAGAAATTAGTGAGGCTAGTCAAATTTTGAACACATTAGAAAATTTTGAAACATCTTCAGAATATGATCATGCACAATTTTAGGTAAAATATAATGTAGAATACTTGTCATCTAGGTAGATGTCTCTCTATTCTATGGAAGAGTTTGGAAGCTCTACAATTGAAATTTTTCCAGGTAGAACATTGAACATAAATAGAAACTTGGGGAAATCACAACAAAAGGAGCTAACCAAAATATCACAAAAACATTCTGCTACATTTGCATGGGAGTATACTGATATGAAAGGTATTTACCCTAAGGCTTGTATCCATCATATCTATATTGAGGAAAACAGTAGGTCAATCAGACAACCTCAGAGAAGGATGAATCCAAATCTTAGGGATATTGTGAAAGAAGATCTCCAAAAACTACTCAATGTAAACTTCATTTACCCAATCTCAAATAGCCAATGGGTTTATCCTTTGATAATTGTGCCTAAAAAGAATGGTAAATGGAGGGTGTGCATTTATTACAGAGAATTGAATAAAGAAACCTTGAAGGATCACTTTCCTTTGCCCTTTATAGATTACATATTAGATACATTAGCAGGTAAAAAGTACTTTTCATTTTTGGATGGTTTTAGTGGTTATAATCAAATTCAGGTAGCACCTGAAGATCAGGATAAGACCACATTTACTTGTCCATGGGGAACTTTTTCCTACCGAGTGCTTCCTTTTGGATTATGTAAGGCACCTGCAACATTCCAAAGAGCAGTACTAGGATTTTTTTCTAATCTAATACATGATTGTGTAGAGGTATATATGGATGATTTTATAGTCTATAGTAACACGTTTAAAGAAGCCTTGGAAAATTTGGAAAAAGTCCTTAAAAGATGTAAAGAAACAAACCTTTCACTAAGCCATGAAAAATTCTTTGTGATGTTTACAGAACGTACTGTTCTAGGACATCACATTTCAGGAGATGGGATTAAAGTAGACAAATCTAAAGTGGAAGTCATCTCTAAGTTACCAATTCCAAATTTCCAAAAAGATGTTAGGCGTTTTCTAGGATTTACAGGATATTACCGAAGGTTCATAGAAAACTTTACTAAAGTAGCATCTCCACTCTTCAAATTGCTTACAAAAGATTGTGAATTTAAGTGGAATCCTGATTGCCAACTAGCATTTGAAGCCTTGAAAGAAAAAATATCTGAAGCACCTATCTTAAGAGGACCAAATTGGAAAATTCCTTTCCATATTTATACAGATGCTTGAGATACAGCTCTAGGAGCTGTACTGGGACAAAAAGATTTGATTCCTTATTCCATTTACTATACAAGTAAGAATTTGACTCCCACTGAGTTGAATTATACTGTGACTGAAAAAGAGTTCTTAGTTGTTGTTCATGCAATTAACAAGTTTAGACATCATATAACAGGCTATGAAACTTTTGTTCATACAGATCACTCTGCAATTAGATATTTGATGAATAAACCTATTACTAATGGCATAGTTACAAGATGGATTTTACTTTTGCAGGAATTCAATATTACTGTACTAGATAGACCTGGAAAACAAAACACAGTTGCTGATTTCTTGTCCAGGATTCAGCATATCAAAGAGGACTCTCCAATTGAGGATAAGTTCCCTGATGAATATTCATTTGCAGTAACTACTCAAACTCCTTGGTTTGCATATGTTGCTAACTATTTGGTCACAGGGAAGTTACCTTCACATTTATTTCCTATACAAAAAAGAAAGATTATTCAAAATAGTTCAAGATATTCATGGATCTCTAATGAATTGTATAAAACAGGGCCAAATCTTATGATCAGAAGATGTGTCAGGGAAGATGAAATGCCTAATATTCTCAAAGAATGTCATGATGAGCCATGTGGTGGACACTTTGCTGACAAGAGGAAAACCTATAAAATCCTTTCTTTAGGATATTATTGGCCATCCATATTCAGAGATGCAAAAGAATATGTCAGAAGGTGCGACAGCTGCCAAAGGGTAGGGAAACTTGCTCCCTCAAATGAGATGCCATTACATCCTCAGGTACTTATCAAACCCTTTGAAAAATGGGCTTTAGATTTTATTGGACCTATTAATCCTCCATCCAAGCAAAAAAAGTATATATTGGTATGTACTGATTATGTCACCAAATGGGTAGAAGCCAGAGCATTATTTTTTTCTAACAAAAACACAGTAGTTAGTTTTATTTTTGAGGATATTTTTACTCGCTTTGGTGTTCCAATATAAATTATGACAGATCGGGGATCTCAATTCACATCCAAAATGATGGAGAGGCTTATGAAAGAGTACAAGATCAAGCATAGGAAATCCACTCCCTATCATCCACAAGCAAAGGGTCATGTGGAGTCTACAAATAAAGTGATTGAGGGAATCCTCACCAAGACTGTGCATCTACATAGAAGAGATTGGGCAGAAAGGCTTCCTCAAGCCTTGTGGGCCTATAGAACTACATGGAGGAACACAACATGACATACACCTTATGAAGTTGTTTATGGTAAGCAAGTCCTGTTTCCCACTGAGTTCCAAGTCAAAACTTTCAAGATGGCAGTTAAGTTGGGGATGAATCTATCAGAAGCTCAAAAGCATAGACTGGAGTAGTTGAATGAAATTGATGAAATTAGACAAGAATTAGCTCAAAAGACTAGTCTAGTTCAGTAGTAGAGAGCTAAGTGGCATGACAAGTACATCAAGGACAAAAGGTTTCAAGAGGGAGATTGGGCATTGTTATTTGATTCAAAGTTCAAGGATTTTCAAGGTAAATTGCAAACTCATTGGCTTTGGCCATATGAGATTGAAATTTTTTTCAGTAATGTAGCAATAAGAATCAGAACCATAGATTAGCATCAAACTCCTCTCCTTATGAATGGTCATAGGTTGAAGATTTATCAAAATCCAATCTCAAAGGAGGAGTTTATCAAGATCTTTCAAAATAATTCTGAAATGAGGTTGGTAAAGAAGTATCATTCTTCTTCACCAACTTAGTCTTTGCTTTTCTTAATTTAAAAAAATAAAAACAAAAAAATTATAAATAAATAAAAATAAAAATAAAAAAATGTATAAGGTTGAAAATGAATCACTAATTGGCATCCTTATACAGAAAATACAGGGTGAAAATCAGAAGACTCTGACACCCTATATTTTCCAAAAAAAAAAGGGTCCTTCATTATATTCATGGTTTATTTCATTCCATTCCATTTTATTTCTACAAATTTCACTCCATTTCACCACCACATTCCATCAATAAAATTTTCTT
Organism: Pinus tabuliformis; assembly: GCA_031772625.1. Lineage (NCBI taxonomy): Eukaryota > Viridiplantae > Streptophyta > Pinopsida > Pinales > Pinaceae > Pinus > Pinus tabuliformis. The sequence continues at coordinate 632,815,054 of CM062818.1, read as the reverse complement.
AAGTATTTCTTCATATCCACTTTTCATTTCCATTCTGCCATATTCATCCACACAATCATTTTCTATTTTCATTCATTTCATCAAGTTATGTTTTGTTCACTGTGTTACATTCCGCCGCTATTTTCCGATTCCGCAGCTATTCTAGTTCCGCAGCTAATCCTATTCTGCAGCCAATCTAACTCTACAGTAACAGTTTGATCATTAGCCAAATATTAAAAATAAAAAGCCAGATGCAGGTATTGAAGGAGAAATCAACTTTTGAAGACACATCAGCACCCTAGCACCTACAAAAGCTAACAATCAAAGGTTAGCAAATGGAATGGTATGATTCTAGAGGTGAGAATAAAAACCCATTTCAAATAGCATTATAAAAGAATGAGTTGTATAATTTGAATAATCACTACTCCTTGACATGTCATAATGTGATTTGATTGTTGTCATAACTCCACCATGCCTTCCAACTTAATACTTAATGGTCTCATGATTTGCCCTCCGACTTTAACTCGTACTTCATTGTACTTCTCTACTCCACCTGTTTAAATGGCTAATTATGTGAACTTAACCCAGTGAGATATGGCTCTTTTACACACTGAGCTTTCCATTTTTCCTTACTCCTGCAGCTTTCTTATAAACTCAAAAGCACTTGGACTATTCATTTAGTTTTCGGTTCTGTGTATGAGAAATACTTTGCCTCCACGCAGTCTATGGGTGCAACAGTCCTTACATCCTCCACACTGTTCCCGTGCATACGGTCTTCCTACTTCGTATACCCTCCATAATTCATTCTCATATCCATTGTTTTTCCCAGTTCCATATCCATCGATTTTCTCTATAGTTCTCTGGTATTCCATTTCTGTCCCTATAACTGCTCTGTTCCCACATAACCTCCGTTTACAGAGTTTCTACACAGTGAAGAAAAGCAGAATGGGTCTCATTGTAAGAAAAAAGCCCTTAGGAGTCAAATTTATGGAGGGATACCCTCAGTTGAAGTGGACATTGGAGAAGGTTGGATGACTAAAGTTTATCAAGAAATTCAATGGCCATCACAAAGAAGTCACCAAAACATTTTCAAGATCTTTTGATGGAAAGGAAGCGGCGATTGGTGATATAAATTTCTCAGTGACTGAGTCTTCCATTGCAACTGCAACCGAACTTTCAAAATATGGAGAGAGGTGGTTCAAAAATAAGGATTTCAATGATGAGGCTTGGAAATTTATTCTCCAAAACGCAGGGATGGATATCTCAATTTTCAAAAGAGGAATCCCCATCTCTACATTAAAGGATAAATGGAGTAGTTTTCTCTTGATTATTCAGAAATTTATCACATGTGAGGGTAGATATGGTTCAATGTACATGTATCACATAAGGTTGTTGATGAACTTTTTGGAAAACGGAACCATCAATCTCCCTTACTTTCTATTGAATAGCTTAAGGAAGATGTCCACCACTGTTCAAAAGAAAATAGAAGATATAGAACCTCACCTTTATCACCATGGTCTCATAAAAATTCTAGTTGAAAATTACTTGAAGGATATAGGAGACACATGGGAAAACTTCCTGATCAGGAACTTTTTCCAAGATCCACCTGAGTTACCTGAAGGAAGTTCAGTTAAAAAGAGTAGGAGGAGGAGAACAACTCTAGCAATTCAGAACACTCCTACAAGTTCAACAAAAGAAAACAGTGAGGAAGAACCTCTCTCTAAAACTCTAACCGAGATCATGAAGCACACAAAACAGAGAGGAAAAAAAAAAAAAAGTTGAGGAAATCTATCAAAGTCCTGAACCTTCATCAGAAGAGGAACAATTACTCTCTGAGAAATTAGTCTACATAAAGGAACAATCCAAGAAAGAGAAAGAAAAAGGGAAAAGAATACAGGTCATAGAAGAAGAAAACATAGGCTCACAAAGTCTAAGAAGAAGCTCTAGGCTTAAAGGCAAAATGAAGGAAACAAAAACAAAAGAAGCCCAATTCATAGATTTGGGAGAAGAGACTCCAACTCAATCCCAAGACAACATCTCATTTGAGCAGAGTCCACAACATTCTCCTCAACTATACTTTGAAATTAGTCCAAGAAGAGCATCTCCAGGGATTGACCCAGTTCAGCAGCAGATCTATGATTATATTGAATCATTGGAGCAGAAGAATACAACAATAGATCAGGGAACTTCATCCAACCTTGAACAACCAGCTACATCACAAGAAACTCTGATTCACTCACTAAAGCAAGAAATCTATGAGTTAGAGGTCTTAAATAAGCATATTCAGAAGGAAAATGAAGCTTTGAAGGAACAAAATAGGTTGGACAAAATCATTCACGATAATACCATGCTTCATTTGGGTCTGTGGCATAAGAAAAATAGAAAATTGAAGAGGAAAAATAGGAAGCTAAGCAGAGCCCTCATCAACCTTAAATTTAGATTCCTCATGAGAAAGCCTAGAATGGCAGTGGTAGCAAAGAGAAATAAGAAAAGGTTGGATGTTCTAGCTGAGGTTTCAGAGTAGATGCAGTAGAAGAATTATTGTTACAATTTTGGTTGCAAGAGGACATGCAACAACTTCACAGTGGGGGTATGTTGAGTTCCAAAACTACCTCTTTCTTAAGCAATTTCTTCATCCTTCTTCCTTTGTTTTCCCATGCCAATGCATCCTAAACCATCAAAATTCATTGCATGTTGCTTTCAGGAGTGCATTTCAATGATTTTGAAATTATATTATTATGTGTGTTATTTGTATATGGTTTTGTTCTTCAGCTACGGAATGTAGCCACATTTTGCAGCTAACTGGCCATTCCGCAACCATCTTCATACTTTTGTAGGTTACAGGTGTCAAGAAGAGAAATGAGCCACATGGGTAGCTGGGAAAATGTCAGTACATAGATGGTGTCCTATCCATTTGATCAAAGTCGAGGAGAAAGACCCTGGTCAAAGGGGAGTCAATGGAGAAGTTCTATAGCAACTAGAACTCTGTTTTTGCACGTAAATGAATCCGAGGCGTGTTCCTGAAGCTGAGGATGTTGTTTTCCACCTACATAACCAATATCCAACATCCATATTCAACTATTTACTATTCATGCCAACCGAAGACTAAATTCCCAGATGCACTACCTGTTCACATGTCTGTTGTAGAATACTTTTCTCTTGAAACAACTATGAATTTTTCCTATAAATTTCAGCATTTGGAACACAGAACTAGTTAGTGTTTTGATGATGATGAAGTAGGGAAATTTCCATTTGTAGCACGAGACATTTAGTACTCTATTTTTAATATAAAAAACTATATTTTTCTTATATGGCTATCTGAGCGTGGTAAGTGATTCTACGTTGCTAGTCCTAGGCTGTGCAGAGGGCCCCTGTATGGTCAAGGTTCCTTTTCATTTCTGTACATTTGCATTTGTTGTCTTCTTCCGTTCAGCTGTACATTTATTGTATTTTTATTTATGTCCAAAATCATTCCAACATTGTGTTCATTGCAGCTTTTGTCACTCGTTTCTACTAACTCTAATTGGTGCATTCCAGTGTAGAAGTAGTTCTTTAGTTTCCCTTATGCTTTAGCTTCTTAACTGTAGTTTTTAAATTGTGTCAAGTAGCATCATTAGACTTATTATTTCTATTGTTCCTTAGTTTTTAGTTTTTTTTAATTTAAGTTGTTTCATGCTTTTTCTTATTTAGTGTATTCACTCATTACATGAATGAATGTTTCCACAACCTTTCGTTGATGATTTATCCACTAACTAAATGGTGAAATATGGAATTTATGAATGAGACTTCTTGTTGTTCAATACCTTTTCCTTCTTAAAGTAGTCATTCATGATATAAGCAAATATTTCCAGAGCCTTTCATTGATGATTAATCTTCTAACTAAATGGCGAAATGTTGTGTTTATAAATGAGATTACTTGTTGTTCATTAGTTTAGAGTTAGATAGCTTGATGCCATTTTCTTGTCAATCTAAGAAACTCATGATTTAAAGAGATATTTCCAAAAGCCCTTCGTTGATGGTTGAACCTAAGGTTAAGAGGTGAAATGTCTTACTAATGACTGATTTTTTCCTTGGATTTTCATGATTATTTCTTTTAGAAAGATGAAGAATGGAATCTCTCAAATGTTGCTAACATAAGGAGTCAATTCTCCCTAAATTATATGGTAGAGTGATAACAATACTTCACTTAGTTTTACTTTTAAAAATAGAATAGTTGCAGTTTCATTCTTGTTTCTCTCCTTTAGTTTAGTTGCAGTAGTTCACTAAGACTTTAATTTTGCAAATAGACTAGACAACAGAAGTAGTTTTGTTTTCAGTATTTCATTCTCAGTTTGTTATAGTTAGTTGCCATTCTATTTTTTTCACTTAACTTTTGATTTTGTAATTAAGTAGACATCAGTTTTAAAGAGTCTTTTCAAGCTTATATTTTGGAGATCATTACAACAGCAAGAAGATAAGCTTTCTTCCTCACTCTCTTGTTTTGAAAATCTCACTTCCAAACTTGGCCTAAAAAGAACTTTTAGACTCTCACTTTATTTTTCTAGGTTCTTATCAGAAGTAGAAAATTAGGAATCAAAATAACAAAACCCCAAATCAGACATAAACTTGAAAATAGTGAGGTAAGAAAAGGTTACTTAGCACATATAGTGCACTACACTTCATTAGTTTACGACACCAGGATTGATAATTTATGTATCAATTTAGGACACTAAATTGACTAAACAATTACCTTTCTTGGCTACACTTAAGTTGCCAGATGTATCGCGTCTTATGAATGATCTAATCCTTCATTCACCGTACTGGCCTCCAATGCCGTCCATGATACCAAGTGATTGTGCAAGGTTTGATGGAAAAGCTAAAGAAGATCCTTAAGCCCATGTGATGACATATCACCTCTGGTGGTCATTGAACTCGTACGTAGATGATTCCATTCATCTTCATCTTTTCCAACAAACCCTCATGGGTGCCGCAATGAAATGGTACATTGAACTACCTTGAAGTACTTTCCATGACTTCAACTCGTTGGCCATGGCTTTTCTCACGCATTTTCAGCTGTCGGTTCATTATGAAACTGGCACCTATTTTCTCACATCACTTAAGCAAGACACTGCGACACACATCTCTAATCATGTCCATGAATGGAGATGTAGACGTTGCCTAATCAAGTCTGAGATAGGTGATCCGTTTCTCACTGAATGGTTTACCAAATCATTCATAGCCCCAATTGCTCGTGATATAGCTATGGGGGGGTGCGTCATTGAAGAGCAACCCTTTTCCCGTGCCCAGTACTTGGATCTGGTTTACTCTCAGTATGGCACATTATACGAGTTGTTACCCAATGCTTCGCGGCCATCGTCTGATCTTGCAACATCAAAGTCACCATATGTTCCTCCTGTTGATGCAGTTATTAGTTTAGTATCCCAGACCCCTACTAAAAATTCTTCCAAACAGAAGTCATTCTTGAATGCTGTTCCTAATAGTTCATCTCAAAATCCACTAGACACTGGTAAAACCTCAAAGGTGTATGTTGCCCAGTCTACCACAACAAAAAAATCCTCGAAAGGGAAAAATAAAGGCAAAGGCATGTTGGGTTGTGTTATATTCTTTCCACGACTAGCCCACATAGTTAACCGGGGGGTTAGAGGGGGGGGGGCGGAGCCCCCCCTTCGTTGTGCCGATTGTGTAGCGGGAGGGGTCACAGGGGGTTTGAGGGGTACCTGTAACCCCACTTTATGGGGTCTGGGGAAAATTTTTGTTTAGGACCCTATATTAGGTTGGGTGGACCCACCTATGGTTTTGTGCATGATTTTCACACATGTTTTCTAGACACAATGGTTTTTCGGTCCATGGTTTTGGACGTGATGGTTTTCGGTCCATGGTATGGGATGCTCTGGGATGTATAAATATGTATTGTAACATTTAAAGGAACATACTGAAAAATCAAGCTGGTAGTCCCAGTTTTGGGATCCAGGGGAAAATCTCTGTGTATATGTGTTTTATGTGTTATGCTCTCGCATTGTTTATTTTAGGTTTTAGAATTCGTATGCAGGTAATTTCTGTACGGGGTTAAAAACTACATTTGGTATTGGAGCACTTTTGGCTTCAAGGGGACGCCTTTGTTGCTGAGAGCTTTCGCTCGGGCCTGTGGTGGACCTTGTTTAGTGGCAGATCTGTGGGATCGATTCTGGTGGTGAAAGAAGATGGCGAGCAGTGGAAAGATAGAGATCGATAAATTTAATGGTCAGAGTTTTGAGTTGTGGAAACTCAATATGGACGATCTTTTGGTGGATAAAGATCAGTGGATCGTGGTAGATCCGGGTTCTAAACTAACGGGAGTATCCGATGAAGAATGGAAGAAGTTGGATCGGAAGGCAAAGAGCACAATACGTTTTTGTGTCTCAAATTTAGTATTGCTGAATGTATCATGGGAATCTACGGCGAAGGCTTTGTGGGACAAGTTATGGAATTTGTACTAATCTAAGTCTCTGGTGAATAAACTGTTCCTATGGAAAAAGCTATATAACCTGAGGATGAAAGATGGAGAGTCGGTGACAGAGCATCTGAATGCATTTAATACTGTGGTAAGTCAGTTAGCATCTTTTGATATTAAAATTTCATATGAAGATAAGTGCATCAGTTTGTTGTGTTCTCTACCAGATTCGTGGGATAGTCTGGTTATTGCAATAGGTAGCAATGCAACTGCCTTGTAGTTTGATGAAATAGTCTCATCCTTGTTGACGGAGGAGATGAGACAGAAAAATATGGAGAGCCAGAATGGTGATGCCTTGTGTGTATGAGGACGATCCCAGAACAGAAAAAAAAAAAAAGTCATCAAGTGGGAGATCTAAATCTCCAGGAAAACCTGTAAAGGTTATGTGCTAGAAATGCGGAGAGGAAGGGCACTACAAAAGGGACTGTAAATCTAAAGCTCATGATAAAGGAAAGGGATCTGATGGTGCTCCTTCTGCAGAGGCAAAAACCACCTCAGATGAAGGTGGGGATGTGTACTTGGCTTATTCAAGTACACATGTAGATCATGAGGCATGGTTGATTGACTCAGGTGCATCCTTTCACTTCACTCCCCATAGAGAGTGGTTCTGCGAGTATGATAAATATGATGGTGGTGATGTCTTCTTAGGGGATGATAAGAAGGCTAGAATCATTGGTCGTGGAAAAGTAAAGTTGAAGTTGCAAGGTGGAAAGGTTAGAACACTTTCAGGTGTTCTGCATATTCCTGCATTAGCCAGAAATCTAATTTTTGTAAGCAAGTTGGATGATGCAGGTGTAAAAACAGTGTTCTAGAAAGATACTTGCAAGATGGTTCAGAGAGCACTGGTATTGATGCGGGGAGTTTGGATTGGAACTCTGTACAAGCTGCAAGGTAGCACTATTGTTGATGGGTGCAACAGTTCTATGGTTCCTGAAAGTGGAGCGGAAAATCTAGTGGTCTTTGGAGAGAAGACCATGTTGTGGCATCAAAGGCTTGGACATATTGAAGAGAAGGGCCTTTGAATACTTCATGGTAAAGGTATGGTAGAAGGTATGAATAATAGTTCTCTCGATTTTTATTTCTGTGAAAATTGTGTATATGGGAAGCAGAATTGGGTGAGTTTCCCCTCTGGCGGTAAGAGGGCGAGACATATATTAGAGCTTGTGCATAGTGATATTTTTTGACTTGTGAAGGTTTCATCACTGGGTAAGTCTGTGTAATATGTATCATGTATAGATGACTTCTCAAGGAATACATGGATATATTTCCTTAATAAGAAATCTAAAGTCTTTGACATGTTTAAAGAATTCAAGGCTCTGGTGGAAAACCAGACAGAGAAGAAGATAAAGCTGTTGAGGACAGATAACAATGGAGAGTTTTGTAGTAAGGAATTTGAAGAATTCTATAAGAAGTGTGGTATAGCATGACAAAAGACTACTCCATATACACCTCAGCAAAATGGAGTTGAAGAAAGAATGAATAAGACATTGATGGAAAGGGCAAGAAGCATGCTCAGTGGTTTCAGGTTAGGATAGGAATTCTGGGCAGAGGCAGTGAATACTACATGTTACCTGGTCAACAGGTCATCTTCATCAACATTGGAGGATAAGACTCCACAAGAGGTATGGACTGGTAAGAAACCCTCTCTTTCACATTTGAGGGTATTTGGATGTGATACATATGTAAATGTTCCAAAGGAGAAACGAACCAAGTTGGATAGTAAATCTGAAAAGTGCATCTTTATTGGGTATAAGGATGGTTTAAAGGGTTATAAGCTTTGGAATCCAGTCACACGGAAGGTTTTGTACAGCCCAGATGTGGTGTTCAGAGAGGTAAAAGATGTTATTAAACATGAAGTCCAACCAAAGGAACTTGAGAAGATAGAGTTTGAGCTTAAGGAGGAAGAATCATACTCTACAGCAGAGGAGGAATCAGAAGATGAAGAGCCACAAACTTCGGGTGTGAGAAGATTAGTTGGAGAAAGAAGGCAACCAGAAATGTATAGTCCATCTATTTTCTGTTCAAATTTTTCTTTATCTATTACTAACGATGATCCTAGAACTGTGAAGGAAGCAGTAGATTCAGAGGATGGAAAACTATAGAAAGAGGCCATGGTTGATGAAATGGCATCTTTGCACAAAAATGAGGCTTGGGATCTGGTGGAGTTGCTGACTAGAAGGAAACCCATTGGCAGCAAATGGGTATTCAAGAAGAAGACAAATCAAGAAGGAAAGATGGAGAAATATAAAGCTCGGTTGGTAGCAAAAGGTTATTCCCAGGTGCCGGGAATTGATTTTGGTGATATTTTTTCTCCTATTGCCAAGGTAACTTCTATTAGATTACTTTTATCTGTTGTTGCTGCTTTTGATTTTGAGGTAGAACATATGGATGTGAAGACATCATTTCTTCATGGGGATCTAGAAGAGGAAATCTACATGAAGCAACCTGAAGGCTTTGCGGTGAAGGGTAAGAAAGAACTGGTATGCAAGTTAAAGAAGTCTTTGTATGGGTTAAAATAGTCACCAGGGATGTGGTATCAGAAATTTGATACATTTATATGGGGACTTGGCTTCACCAGAAGCAAAGCAGATCACTGTGTGTATTTTAAATTAATTCGCGACCGTGTTATTTATTTGGTCTTGTATGTAGATGATATGTTGGAAATGACAAAGAAATTATCTAGGATATGAAGACCCAATTGTCCTCCAAATTCAACATGAAAGATCTTGGTGCTGCAAACTATATTTTAGGCATGGAAATTAAAAGAGATCAGGCAAAGAGGAAGCTCTAGTTAAACCAGAGGAAGTATGTCGTGACAATACTGCAGAGGTTTAATATGCAAGATAGTAAACCGGTGAAGGTTCCTATTCCTGTAGGTGTGAGGTTATCTACTGAACAGTGTCCCAAGACACAAGAAGAGGAAGAGGACATGTCCCGTGTTCCATATGAAAGTGCAGTCGGTAGCCTGATGTATGAAATGGTCTGTACTAGACTAGATATTGCACATGCGGTGCGAGTATTGAGCAGGTTTATGTCAAAACCAGGGAAGGAGCACTGGACAGTAGTGAAGCTAGTTTTCAAGTATTTGCGTGGTACTAGTGATTATGGTTTGTGCTACCAAGGAAGACCAGGATTGGACAGAATTTTGGATATTCGTGGCTTTGTTGATGCAGATTGGGCTGGAGATCTAGATCAGAGAAGATCTATAAGTGGGTATGTGTTTAACCTGTTTGGAGGTGCAGTCAGTTGTATGAGTAAGAAACAATCTGTAGTGGCACTATCCACTAGAGAGGCAGAATACATGGAAGCCACTCACGCAAGCAAGGAAGCAGCTTAGTTGCAAATATTGTGTTCAAGTATGGGGTTAGTATAGGGAGATATAAGGATAGAATGTGACAGCCAAAGAGCAATTTTCTTGGCAAAGAACCCCGCATATCATTCAAAGACAAAGCACATGGATGTTTAGTATCACTTTGTGAGGGATATGATAGAAGACAAAAATGTGTTGTTGGTAAAGGTGCACACTTTGAAGAATACTACAGATGCATTGACAAAATCTATGAGCTCTGAGAATTTCTCTTGGTGTAGAGAAAAAATGGGTGTTTCAGGGCTGGCAAATGACTAAGCTCTCTTGTGGCCCCCTGTAGAAAGAAAACAACAAGTGGGAGAATGTCAGGTTGTGTTATATTCTTTCCATGACTAGCCCACGTAGTTAATCGGGGGGTTAGAGGGGGGCCGAAGCCCCCCTTCGTTGCACCGATTGTGTAGTGGGGGGGCGTGGGGGGGCAGTCATAGGGGGTTTGAGGGGCACCTGTTACCCCACTTTATGGGGTCCGGGAAAATTTTGGTTTTGGACCCTATATTAGTTTGGGTGCACCCACCTATGTTTTTGTGCATGATTTTCGCACATGTTTTTTGGACGTGATGGTTTTTCGGTCCATGGTTTTGGACGCGATGGTTTTCAGTCCATGGTATTGGATGCTTCGGCATGTATAAATATGTATTGTAACATTGAAAGGAACATAATGAAAAATCAAGCTGGTAGTCCCGATTTTGGGATCCAGGGGAAAATCTCTGTCTATATGTGTTTTATGTGCTATGCTCTCTCATTGTTTATTTTATGTGTTTTAGAACTTGTATGTAGGTAATTTCTGTATGTGGTTAAAACCTACAAGGCAAAGCTAAAGCTGATGCCCCGAAATAGGGTCCCCCCAAAATGCCTACTGGCGAATCTTCACAATGGAAACCTAAGTATCCCTACCTCATTTGCGAGGAGGATCACTATACTAAGGATTGTCCATGATGATCCGAAGTTAGTTTCCTTCTCAAAGGGACCCTTACTGTCCTTAAAGAGTCATTTTCATCTCAGTAGACTCAGATTGTAGACCAACCCCAATCTACTTCCTTTGGATCTCAAGTGTTCATGATGAGCATGCCCATTAATGTGGCTACTCGATCAAAATATTATCAAACTCCAACTTCGGTAGCTGGAAAAGAAAAAGAAGTTGCACCTTCTTCTTCTACCCCAAGTTCTAGCCCTCTGAAAATTGAGCGCCCTAACCCTGATTCCGCTACGTGGCCACCCTCTCAAGGTGTGTTGTGGAAATCCTCGTATAATCCCAACGCCTGAGCTTCTCAGCACTAGAATATTGTTGAATATTTGGCTTAGGCGACGTCAGCCATGTTGGCTCGTGAGGTACTCCAAAGCTGCCAATCGCAGTGGAAATCTTTGTTGTCATCTATCAGGAGCATCAATCCACTGATTCTAATTTGTTCTGTTTCAATCTGGAGAATTATGTTCCATGGCTCCCTCATCAGATTGCTTTTCTTATTTAGGTAATCATTAACGAGAAGACCATCCACTACACTGTCATAGATTAAGGTGCTTCCACCTGCATCATGTCAACTAAATGCTGGAAGGCTATTAGTTCCCCTGCACTGAGCTAGTCTCCAAACATTTTGGAAGCTTTTGATGGGTGTGACTCACGACCCTTCAATGTCTTACCTAACCTCTCCATCACCCTGTAAGGAAAGATAGTGCAAGTTGAAGTAGAGATTGTTGACGCCAATCTCAATTATAATCTTCTACTCGGCCGAAGTTGGACTCATGCCATGCATACCATAGCCTCCTTTTTGTATCACGTGATTCGTTTTCCCCACCAAGGGAAGATTGTCATCGTCGATCAGTTGTCTTTCTTTGCTTCTTCCTCTTTGAATGGAAATTTTCCATACATCAAGCACTCTAGTGCTCCCTATCAGAGTGTGGGGGTAGGTCTCTTCAAAGATTCTCCCTTAATGGGAATTTTTCCACTCCCACCTCCTCATGTTACCTCTGTCAACATGGTCTCGGTCAAATCTGATCCCTGGGTCATACCTGCACCAGATCTTGTTGATGCTTGGGGCAAGGTCATGCTGGTTAGTCCCGCCGAAGTCAATTACATGGAAATTGTTAAGGTTTCTAACTCTGCATCGTTTGATTCTCATATGTTGAAGACCTCTCTTGATATGTACTCTCAATCCCCCTGGCTTGGCACTTTGGAATCATCCCATCCCTTAGTCGAGACCTTCCTCACCGATGAAGGTATCATGAAAATCATGTCCCTCGAGGAACCACCATGGATCGATAGCCATCATTGCTCCTCGTTCTTGCCTCGCCCGACAATCATGTCTACCACTTTCGAAGAGTCCTCTTCTCCATTTCCACCACCGACTGCTACTTATGAAGTATGGTTCGAAGGAAATTTGGGTAATATTACTCAAATGATGCCGATTGACATTTCTATCAAACTTGGTGTCGCTAAACACGTTCATATTGGATATCTTGTTCTCTGGATGAGATCAAGACATATACTCATCTATTTTGGGAATTTTTTCATGTGTTTGCATGGTATTACGAAGAAATGCCTGGCATCGATCCTAGAATTGTGGTGCATGAAATACCAATGTATCTGCACGCGAAGCCCGTTCACCAACAGCTTCGCCCAGTGCACCCTAGGAAGGTCGCTACTATTAAGGGTGAAGTCAAAAATATTCTCAAAGCTAGGTTCATTTTCCCCATCCCCCTTACAGATTAGGTTTCCAACATTGTCCCGGTGACTAAAAAACAAGGCACGATCCCCGTTTGCATGGATTATCGAGATCTTAATCGTGCTTGTCTTAAAGACAACTATCCTGCTCCCTTTATTGATCAAATTATTGATGAATGTGATGGGAACGAGATATTTTCCTTTATGGATGGTTTTTCTAGTTATAACCAAATTAATATTGCACTAGCCGACCAAGAGAAGACAACCTTTATTTTCCCATGGGGTATTTTCGCATACAAGAAGCTCTCGTTTGGCCTCAAAAATTCTGGAGCCACATTTCAATGGGAAATATCCTATGCATTTCATGATATTCGCAACATTGTCCAGCCTTACTTCGATGACCTTCCTTCCCATTCTCGTAACCACCAAGATCACCCAGACAATCTTCAGTGGATTTTTCTAAGCTGCAAACACTATAACATTCGGTTAAATCCACACAAATGTGTTTTCTGTGTGGAATCAGGACGACTCATTAGCTTCATAGTTTCCATGGACGGTATTTTCCTGGATCCACTAAAAGTCAAGGCCATTGTAAATTTACCCCCCTCCATCTTCATTGCACCAACTCTAGAGCCTGCAAGGAAAGGCCAACTTTCTCTGTCATTTTATACCCAACTATGTCGGGCGAGCTACAGGATTTACCTGATTGCTCAAACAAGGAACACCATTTGCATGGGATGAGGTGGCCCAAAAATATTTTGATGATCTTAATGTTGTCCTCATAAATGCTCCTATGTTGCATCCACCGGACTATTATCGAGATTACTTCCTTTACCCAGCCACAGCCCCTAGCACCATTGCTATGGTGTTGGTTCAAGATGACGACGAAGGTAGAGAACATGTGATCTACTACCTCAATCAGAATCTCTTCGTCATCGAAATACATTATGCACATGTCAAGAAGTTGGCTTTGGCTGCTGTTCAGGCTATTCAACATTTTCGACACTATATTCTTTTACGTGTGACTACAGTGGTTTCTCAATGCAACCCTATGACCTATATCCTGACACGTCAGTTGCTATGGGGTAGGTATTCTAAATGGATCTTTTTCTTGCAAGAATTTGATTTGGTCTTCACTACAACAAAATATAAGAAGTCACTTGTTTTTGCTGAAATGACTTGCTCCCTTCCCTCCAAAGCTCTCCCTACTGGTGCAGATGAACAGCTTCCAGATGAGACCATTTCCCTAATTAGCACCCTTGATCCATGGTACGCTGATATCATCACGTATCTCTAAACCTCCATGTTCAGTCCGCGTTGACCAAGGATGATCGTCGAAGGATTCAACATCATTCCCAACCCTACTATATTATTGGTGATACTTTATACCATGTCGACGTCAATTATATTATTCGTCGATGCCTCACGATTGAGGAAGCTGAAGGAGATCTCAATGATTGCCACTCTAGGGCATGTGGTGGTCATATGTCTAGTTACACTACAACTCAGAAAATCATTCACGCTGGTTATTTCTAGCCGTATATCTTCAAAGACTGCATTCTTACTGTCCACAAGTGTCATGAATGCCAAATTTACCAACACAAGATGAGCGCCCCACCCACTCACCTACATCCTGTCATTACCGTTGGTCCCTTTGCCAAATGGGGCATCAATTATATGACATGTAATCCTCGTTCGGCTGGGGGGCATGTCTATATTATCGTCGTTGTGGATTATTTTACCAAATGGGCTTAAGTGATGCCTACATATTCTGCATATGGTAAGACAGTGGCTCAATTCCTTTTTAACCATGTTATTTCTAGGTTCGGCGTACCCCAAGTCATTGTCACAGACCATGGCTCCCATTTCAGAGATTACAAGATGGCAGAACTAACATCTGCATTGGCCTTGTGCCACGATCGCTTGACCCCATATTACCCCCAGGCCAATAGCCAAGTTGAAGTCGTGAATAAGGTTTTGGTCACCATGCTTCAGTGTACTATTGGGATGCACAAATCAAATTGGCATCTCATGCTTCTTTCAACTATGTGGGCCTATCGAAGTTGAACCAAAGATGCAACTAGTTGCACACCTTTCTAGCTAGTCTATTGTATGGAAGCAATATTGCAGATCGAATGTGAGATTCCTTTGCTCAAGTTAGTTGTTGAACTCCTCCTCGGAACATCACCTCAAGAGGAACTCCTCTTATATTTAGAGCGATTGGATGAATCTCGCCGTCTCGCTGCCTTGGTCATCGAAGCACAAAAGAAATGGGTCAAATCCCATTTCGATTAGTCTGTCTCCCCTCGCACTTTCTTTGATGGTGATTTGGTCCTACTATACGACCAAACTAACTATAAGCTAGGGGCAGGCATGTTCAGACCTATGTGGCATGGGCCCTCTATTGTAAAACATGTTTTGCAGAAAGGAGCCTATGAGCTTATTGATTATGAAGGAAATCCTCTCAATAAGCCTCGAAACGAGTTTTACCTAAAAGAGTACTATGCTTAGGTCATATTGCATGGTTACTTATGTACATTAGTGTGTGATTCATTTTTGTACAACGTGGTTTTATGTGACAGTTTTCAAACATATTTCCTGTTTACTATGGTTTTCTTGCTTTGCAGATGTCTACAACTCCTCACATTGGTTTCGTCGATGCTACTTACCGAAGTACTCAGAACCCATCATCCGTGGCATGGGCTATCTATAACCTTAACGGTGATTTGATTTACCTTCAAGGTATCTTCACAGGTCGTACAACCAACAACATTGTTGAATATAGTGCGGTCATCGAACTGTTGTCAGAAGCCATCACCCTAGGCATCAGGGAATTGGTTTTCAACCTAGATTCATAGCTTGTCATCCTTCAACTCAACAGGAAATATTCTGTCAAGAACCCTCAAATATTATGAATGTATCTCCCTATCCGTCTATTGGAAACACATTTTGATTATATTACATATCATCATATTACTAGACGCATGAATACATTGACAAATGCATTAGCTAATTACGTGTTAGATAGACATTTATGAAACATGTAAAAGATAAGACAAACCATATGTGTGTCTATAATCACATCGGCGGCTCGTAGGCCTCGTACATTCGTGGCACACAGGCATAAAAAAATATGTAAGTACTAGACCTAGGAACTACTCAGCATGGTGGTCATGGTATCATGAGACAACTCATGCAACATGACTTAGTAGTCGACGGATTCGATCTGAGACTCCCACTGTGTGCCTCTAGTACCGCCGAGGCATGTCTCCTATCTGAGCATACTCCGAGATACCATGAGTCAACCCCTCGAGGTTCCTCGCGATATCCTCCTCTTTATCACTCCGATCTTGATAAGGGGCAACGGCATCAATAGGACGAGGGACATGCCTGGCTATCAGGGACATCCCGGCTAGCCGCTCTAGTCCAACATCTACATAGAAAAGAGAAATGTTATGAGCATGCATATACCAAAAAAAATTAAAAAATCTCAAAAATCAAAAATTTGATTTTTTACCTTCGTCATCAAGGTCCTCTCCAATTGGTAAGGGCATATTTGGGTCTCCACAGAAATCAATGCCACTGTATGGCCAATCCTCCACGACAACCTTCTATCGTCATAGCCATGAGAGGAATGTCAATTGGTATGACATATGCTGACCCCCAGTGATCCTGGGCATCAAACGACTCCAGCGATCCATCCATAAATCACGTGGCGTGGGACGATCAACCTCAGTCAACTAATACTGGAATAGTGGTACTTGTTCCAGGAAAAAGGTCACAAGTACTAATCCGAAGCCAAATTGCTTCAGATTCCCTACCTTAGCCTTGGACAATTGGCGATTGATGTTCATCTTCATGGCCTCTGCCCAATTGAAGATCGTATGAGTTGTGCAATCAATAGCATAAAGGATATTCAACTTGTTAGTCTCATGTTTCGCCTGGGACCCCACCATTCTGTTGATAGTCAACAGAAGAACCCTCAGTGTCAAATCCCAGACACTAGAAATCTCTATCTTCCCACTCTTGTATTTCAAGGCCTCAAGACAATGTTCGGCATGCAGGGATGATATGCTTGCCCCAACCGGACGTGACCCATACAAGTTCATTGGCTCACCTCTGCGAGACAGTCCAGTGATGAAGTAGATATCTGAAGTTGTCAACTCCAACTCCTAGTCCCCAATGACAAAAGTCTTGTGATTAATGTCCCAAAGGCTTATTAAGTATTCAACCAGCTTGGGCTGGGCCTGCATCCCTGGTGTAAGGAAAAATTTGAGGAGCCTGTAAGCCCTCAAAGCCTCCAAGCAATTTGGATCATTCAACACCTGGGTGTCAACATCTTCCTGTTCTCTTTCCTTCCAATCCACCATTTTCGGCAATTTCTCTCCTGCAAAAGCCATTTATTTAAGTCAATGATCAATTTTGACACATAAAATTCAAGCTTTAATGGTCAGTTTTTGGGGAAGGATGGTTTTTCCCTATCCATGGTACAAGCGCCCCTGTTTTAGAAATAATTGCACCGGTTAGCATAGATGGTTATGCAAATCCCCTCTGCTGACATGATCCCATTCCCGGAAATCGAGTCAATCGAGGGCGAAAAAATTTCTCAAAAACCTACCTAAAAATCCGAAAAAAAATGGTAAAAAACAGAAATGAATGGCACGAAAATGGAGCACAATGCTTCGGTTGTTGCCGGGAACTAACGACTCATCGATTGACCTCCCAGATCTTCGGCAATCTGCTCCAGAAAAACTAGGGCAAAAGTGGGTAAAAAGTCTTCACTGCAAAGGTAAAATGGTAAATGGTAAAAATATATTTACTTTTCCCCTTTTTATTCATTTTTTTCATGAAAATATCAGGTTTTCTAAGTGTTTTTGACCTATTTTTCCTCAAGGACTCGATAATACACTTTACTTTTGCAGTGATAGGTGATGGATGTTCGACGATGACGATGAGTCACATTTCAGCTCTTTTCTCGACTCATTAAACTCATATGAAAAGATTGTCGAGTATTTTTCCCTTTTTGACTCGTTAAAGAGAATAAAAATGGGGGGTCCACTTTCATCTCTTTTCCGACCCTTTAAAAGTGAAAAGATGGTCAAGCCCTTGTCATTTCAAACTCATTAATGGATGTGAAACATCATGCGCCCAGTATAAGTTTACCCCTTTTTCGAGTTGGGAGGCACTATTTACGAAAAAGGTAATCCTTGGCTGAAATGGTCAAGAAGTTCTCTCAAGTATTGTTTTCTACCTTTTCAGGCTCGAGAGACACAAACGTACGAAAATGGACCATGTGGAGTTTTATTTTATGTGTCTTTTTCAAACTCTCTAAACATGAAAAAGATACTGAGTTACACTTTGTCGGATTCATAAAACTATCAAACAACATTGGATTTGTTGCCATGACAAACATGAGCTTCTCCTTCCTAAGGCTCGTTAAACTTACTAGGTCGGATTCTTCCGAAGGATGAACTTACAATGTAATAATATGCTATCCCCTTCAAGCTTGTGATTAAAAAATAATTAGGGTACCTTCCAGAAATGGTGGGGGAAAATTTGGAAATTTATCAATCGTGTCAGCAGCTCACTCTTGAAATTGGCACTCTTTGCTTCATGTCGGGTTGGGACATTCTCCTTTGTATCATTGACCTTCCTGGGTTTGGGCCATTCATTTTTGCCTTCCATTTTATCTCTACCATGTCATCATGACCACCAATCCCATAGATCCAAAAGCTGCCAAACTTCCAGTTGTGTCATTGATATGTTCAAGAGTTGTCCTTCTGCAGTTACACTTATCTTTGGTTCTCTGTATCATCCAAAATCATTTTTCATCCTCTCGACTCACGTCGATGATGTGGGATTCATTATAGCCCTCCTTCAACACGATCTCTTTCTATCGACTTCAACTCACCACCCAGGAAGTTGACCGAGAAACTCCCTTCCAATACCTTAGAGCTTGCATGCCTCAATGGAAAGTTCTTCGCACTCAATGACAAGTTCACATCATTGGCTTTCGATTGAGTGACTTCATGGGTGTTCGACTCCAGTTCCCGTATTCACATTCTGTGAATTGTGCTAATAGTACCATGAGGGCCATTGTCATTATTGGTGGTTTCTCTCGCGCTTGTTAACAATTTACATAATTGACTTGTAATTAAGCGACTTTATAGCATGTTCGACGTCAACACATCTATTCACATGTTAGGATCTGTACCTTGATCAGGTCATGTTGGAGTGCAAGACCCTGGACTTAGATCACAAAACGTCCAGGTTTCCAAGTGGTGTGACATGGTTATGGTGATATGCATGTCTCTTTCAGATGGTTGGCTGCAAGCAAACCATGAGTTATCATATGTGATCCTTCTCATTATTGGATGGTTGCGACCATACCTTGGTTTCATTATGATCCTCTTTGATGGATGGTTGCGCCAATACCTGGATCCATTTACATGATCATTCTCTAGATGGCTACATCCATGCCACAATTCATGTATAATTTGACAAAGATCTTAGTTTATGTATATGTATATGTAATTTCTTTCAGGTTTTCTAACATAAAATCATTTCCCTGCACTGATTTATAAAGCATTTCATCCATCACTCCAGTTCAGCCTTCACGCTTTAGGGGGCATCTATTACACAACATTTTGTCAATGTCCCTGTACTCCCTGTTTCTTGATCCTGGAGGACCTCTACAGTGAGCCCCATATGCTTTTTCTTCATGGAGAAACTCCGATTATGTCCCTCTTCATGAGAAAATCATTTCCTTTTTCACCATTTCCCTTGAAACTTTTGCTTTTCCCAGTTTACAAGGCCAGCGCTAATGACCTTTGTCTCCCCCATGCTGATGTGTAGAGATTAGCACTATTCCCCACATTGATCGGTGTGACTGACCTATGTCCCAGTCGTGACCCATTGTTTCTCTACACCAACAAAACTTCTCAGTGCTCACAGACTTCGTCAATGCATCTACAACATTCTTTGAAGTGTCCACCTTTACCAACAACACCTTTTTGTCCTCAACCATATCCCTCACAAAGTGATACTAAACATTAATGTTCTTTGTTTTTGAATGATAAGTAGGGTTCTTTGCCAATAAAATTCCACTTTGGCTGTCACAGTCTATTCTTATAGCTCGCTATACCAACCTCATACTTGAACACAATCTCTGCAACCAAACTGCTTCCTTGCTTGCATGAGTGACTACCATGTATTCTTCCTCTGTAGTTGAAATTGCCACTACAGACCATTTCTTGCTCATCCAACTGACTGCACCTCCAAATAGGTTAAACACATACCCACTTGTAGATCTTCTTTGATCTAGATCTCCAACCCAGTCTACATCAACAAATCCATGGATGTCCAAAACTTTGTCCAATCCTAGTCTTTCTTGGTAGAAAAAACCATAATCACTAGTGCTACGCAAATACCTAAAAATTGGCTTCACTTATGTCCAATGCTCCTTTCCTGGTTTTAACATAAACTTGCTCAATACTCCCACTGCATGTGCAATGTATGGTCTAGTACAGACCATTGCATACATCAGGCTACTGACTGCGCTTGCATATGGAACACGTGACATGTCCTCTTCCTCTTCTTGTGTCTTGGGACATTGCTTAGCAAATAGCTTCACAGCTACAGGAATAAGAACATTCATTGGTTTACTATCATGCATATTAAACCTCTACAGTATTGTCTCAACATACTTCCTCTGGTTTAAGCAGAGCTTCCTCTTTGCCCGATCTCATTTAATTTCCATGCCCAAAATATATTTTGCAGCACCGAGATCCTTCATGTCGAATTTGGAGGACAATTGGGTCTTCAAATCCTGGATAATTTCTTTGTCATTTCCAATCAGCAACATATCATCCACATACAAGACTAGATAAATAACATGATCACCAATTAATTTAAAATACACACAAGGATATGCTATGCTTCTGGTGAAGCCAAGTCTCTATCTATATGTATCAAATTTCTTATACCACATCCTTAGCGACTATTTTAAACCATATAGAGAATTTTTTAGCCTTCATACCAATTCTTTCTTACCCTTCACCGCAAAAACTTTAGGTTGCTTCATGTAGATCTCTTCTTCAAGATCCCCATGAAGAAATGATGTTTTCACATCCATCTATTCCACCTCAAAATCAAAAGCAACAACAACAAATAAAAGTAATCTAATAGAAGCTACCTTGGCAAGAGGAGAAAAAATATCACCAAAATCAATTCCTGACACCTAGGAATAACCTTTTGCTACCAATCAAGCTTTGTATTTCTCCACCTTGCCTTCTGCATTCATCTTCTTCTTAAATAACCATTTTCTTCCAATGGGTTTCCTTACACTCGACAACTCCACCAAATCCCAAGCCTCTTTTTTGTCCAAAGATTCCATTTCATCAACCGTGGCATCTTTCCAAAATTTTCCATCCTCTGAATCTACTGCCTCCCTGACAATTTTGGGATCATCATCAGTAATCGATAAAGAAAATTTTGAACAAAAATAAGATGGAATATACATTTCTGGTTGCCTTCTTTCTCGAACTAATCTTCTCACAGCTGGGGTTTGTGGCTCTTTATCTTCTAATTCTTATTCTGGTGTAGAGTTTGATTCTTCCTTCTTTAGCTGAAACTCTATCTTCTCAAGTTCCTTTAGGTAGGACTTCATGTTTAATAACATATTTCACATTTCTAAACACCACATCTTGATTGAACACAACCTTCCTTGTTTTTGGGTTCCAAAGCTTATAACCTTTTAAACCATTTTTATACCCAATAAATATGCACCTTTCAAATTTACTATCCAACTTAGTTATTTTCTCCTTTGAAACATGTACATATGAATCACAACCAAATACCCTCAGATGTGAAAGTGATGGTTTCTTACCATTCCATACCTCATGTGGAGACTTATCCTCCAATGCTAATGAAGGTGATCTATTAACCAGGTAACATGCAGTATCCACCGCCTCTACTCAAAATTATTGTCTTAACCTAATAGCACTAAGAATGCTTCTTTCCTTTTCCATAAACGTCATGTTCATTCTTTCTGCAACTTCATTTGATGAGGTGTGTATGGATTAGTCTTCTGTCATGTTATACCACACTTATTACATAGCTCTTCAAATTCCTTCTTGTAGAACTCTCCACCATTATCGATCCTCGGCACCTTTACCTTCTTTTCTGTTTGTTTTTCCACTAGAGCCTTAAATTCTTTAAACCTGTCAAAGACTTCAGATTTATTCCTTAGGAAATATATCCATGTATTCCTTGAGAAGAAATCTATAAATAATACATAGTACATAGACTTACTCAGTGATGGAACCTACACAGGTCCAAACACATCACTATGCACAAACTTTAATATCCCTTTCACCCTCTTAGCACTAGAGGGGAAACTCACATGATTCGGCTTCCCATATACACAATGTTCATAGAAATTGACATCTAGAGAGAAATTAGACACAACTTCTACCATACCATTACCATGAAGTATTCGAAGGCCCTTCTCTCCAATATGTCCAAGCCTTTGATGCCATAGCATGGTCTTTTCTCCAGAGACCACTAAATTTTCTGCTTCACTTTCAGGAACCACAGAACTATTACACCCACCAATAAAAGTATACCCAGAAGCTTGTGAATGGTTCCAATATGAACTCCCTGTATCAATACCAGCATTCCCTGAACCTTCTTACAAGTATCTTTCTCGAACACTATTTTTACACCTGCATCATCCATCTTGATTACATAAATAAGATTTCTGCTCAATGCAGGAATATGCAGAACACCTGAAAGTGTTCTAATCCTTCCACCTTGCAACCTCATCTTGACTTTTCTATGTCTAATTATTCTAGCCTTCCTATCATCCCCTAAGAAAACATCACCACCATAATATTTATCATACTCACATAACCACTCCCTATGGGGAGTGAAGTGAAAGGATGCACATGAGTAAATAACCCATGCCTCATGATCTACATGTGTACTTGAAGAAAAAGCCAAGTACACATCCCCACCTTTAGATGAGGTGGTTTTTGCCTCTACATAAGGAGCATCATCAGATCCCTTTCCTTTCTTAGGAGATTTAAACCAAATATCCTTTTGAAGCACCCTTCCTTTCTGCATTTCTAGCACACCTTTATAGGTTTTCCTGGAGATTTAGATCTCCCACTCGAGGACGTTTCTATTCTGGGACTATCCTCATACAGACAAGGCATCTCCATTCTAGCCCTCCAGTTTTTTTCATCTCATCTCCTCCAATGGCAAGGAGGAGACTATTTCATCAAACTTCAAGGTAGTTGTATTGCTAGCTATTGCAACAACCATAATATCCCACGAATCTAGTAGAGAACACAACAAACTGATGCACTTATCTTCATCTGAAATTTTAATATCAACAAATAACAATTGACTTACCATAGTATTAAATGCGTTCAAATTCTTTGTCACTAAGTCTCCATCCTTCATCCTCAGGTTATACAACTTTTTCTATAGGAACAGTTTGTTTACCAGAGACTTAGATTGGTACAAAGTCCCTACCTTGTCCCACAAAGCCTTCAACATATCTTCCCCTGATACATTCAACAATACCAAATCTGAGATACACAGTCGTATTGTGCTATTTACTTTCCGATCCAACTTCGACGAGTTTTCATCTCACATTGTCGTTGGTTTAGTACCTGGATCTACCACGATCCAATGTTCTTTATCCACCAGTAGATCCTCCATCTTGAGTTTCCACAACTCAAAACTCTAACCATTAAATTTCTCGATATCTATATTTCCACTGCTTTCCATCTTCTTTCACCGCAAGAATCGATCCTGCAAATCTCCCACTAAACAGGGTCTAACACAGGCCCGAGCAAAAACCCTCAACTGAGCGAAGGCATACCCTTGAAGCTAAAACAACTCTCGTACCAAATGTAGGTTTTAACCCTGTACCAAAATTACCTGCAAACAAATTATTAAAAATAGAAAATATATAATGGCGAGAAACACAAAACAAATACACATAAATTTTACCCTGGATCCCAAAATTGGGACTACCAGATTGATTTTTCACTATATTCCTTTCATTGTTACAACACATATATATACATTCTGAAGCATTCATAAACCCCAATCCATTAAGCCTGGATTAGAACATAACCATAGTTCCCTTGAATGGATCTACAAGATACCATGGACAAAAAACCATCATGCCCAAAACCATGTGCAAAACCCATGCACAAAACCATAGGTAGGTCCGCACGTGAGGTTAGTCATGGAAAGAATATAACACACACCCAACATTTTTGTTAAGAAATTTTAAAAGTTTAATTTAGGAGTGAGTTTTGATTTTTTTTACAAATAAGTTGGAGAAGTTATTTTCTAACATAAGTTTAGTTTTTAGTTCCTTTATATTGTGGAGAAGGGGAAATGATTCACATTCCATGACTCTTGTTTGTCATAGTTTTTTTCTTTTTGGGGAATAAAGAGAAGGAGTGTCTAGAAGCTCCGAAGGGAGAGGAATAGAGGAACTCGTTGTTTCTATGTGTAACTATAATTTTGAAGTTGCAGACCTGCCTGTACTTACCAATATGTGTGAATTAGAAGGTATTTTTGTGTGAATGGCGTAAATGAACAACAAATCGCACTATGAGTTTGTATGGTTTGAGATTAAATCGAAACCCTATGATTAAACCAAATATATTTGTTCTTATGAACTAATATTAATTGCATTTTTATTCCTGTGTGTTTGATCATTTTGAGAGCATGTAACTTGTTGAATCGATTTACATTAATAATTTGTACATTATGGCTGCAGTCGTTGTGTGATTTTTTCATTTATATTTTGTATTGTTGTTGTATCGGTTTCAAATACCGTGGAGTAATTCTCATTCCTTTTTGGAATAGTGAATGAGTGGATTTTTTCTAGCAAATTGAACGCTAGTAAACTGAAATAGAGTACCATATTTTGAATATGGTCAAAACCTCGGTTAGATTGGTTTTGTGACTGTCAAGTTTGAACTAATGTTGCAAACTTCGGTAAAGAAAGGCAAAGTAAATTGTTTACTATATTGAGTAGCAAGTCAAGGACATTGAGAGTTGGATTGGGAAAGAGCTAAGTCGATTCATCTTCCCCAAAATCATTGTATAGAAATTTGACAGCGTGCTGCCAAATCATTTTGTAGCAAACAACATTACCAAATCATTATGTAGATACTACACAATTAATTAGAAAATGGACGCTACCAAATCATTTCATAGCGATTGTGGAAAAAAAAAAGAAAATTATTGGAGGATTGGCGGTTTGGTGCAAGGGGGTCGCAGGTTCAAACCCCTCGGACCTAAATCGTATGAAATTTGTTAATTGAAAACAAAACGGTTGTTTGGTCGACGCCACCTGTCCGCCAAGCTTGGAGTTTGGGGTTTTGCTGGCCCGCCAACCCATTACCACTTTCCTTTGCCAAACTAAACCGTGACCACCAACTTGTCTTTGAATCCACCAAAAATAGTCTAGACTGCCAACTTATCCCCTGCTAGTCACCCTGCCATATTTGGCCAAGGTTGATCGACCAACCACATGGTGCCACATGGCACCTTGTGATTAGGTCATGTGGCACACCGTGATTGGGCCACTTATTATGCCTAGTCATGCACATGTATCATGTCTTAGTTAGCGCAGAAGATTTCATACTCGTTGATAGAGATTCCATGTGGTGGCTTGTGGGAGTGCCAGGTGGCAGTTTGTGGGGCCTACCTACACAAAACTTTTACTATTTGACAACAATTTTAGATGGTTATAACTTTCACAAACGGTGTAGGATTGACATGTCATTCACGCCATTGGATTCAGAGTGATGAGATCTTTGATTTGAGCTAGGTTTCAGTGAGATTTGAGGACTTTGTAATTTTGGCCTTTTGGGACAGTCTTGGATTAGTTGACCTCATCCTTGCTTGGGGGAAGTATATGCAATGGATGGGTGGAAAGTTTCTCTATCAGCAATTGATTTCCTTAGACCAATTTGTTTTAAAGGTAAGTGTTCCATCTCTTTAATGAAATGTTATATAATTCTGTTGATTAAGCTTGTTTGTTGTTTATGTATGAAATTGCATACATAATTGTTGCAAATGTTTTTTTAAATTTGGAATTCCCATATGGTTTATTTCCTCGGGACATACGTTATGCATTTAAAGTTGGATTGTGATGGGCACATCTAATTCAATTCATTTATGCATATTCAATGGCTACATGTTAGATGCCAATATGAAGTAGAGTTTTTAAATAAACCATCAAACTTTTTGATTTTGAATGTTGTTCAAATCCTTTGACCAAATTTAAGCCCTTTTGTTGATGTTCAAAGTGTTCAAGGATCATAAGCCCCCATATGCTGAAATTTGAAGTATTTACTTGGAATAAGGCTATCGATCTTTGCTTGTTATGGGTTAATTTCATTATTTAATCCAATTGGGTGATACTTTGAAATTGGTTGATGAGTTTTTTTGAAGTCGGCTTGATGGCCTTATTCTATTTTTCAAAGCGGTTTGACTTCACATCTTCAAAAGAGGCCTAATGAATAGGGCCAAGCTTTTTCAAAGTGTTCAGTGGGCAATTTTTTGAAATGACTCAACATCCTATTTCCTTGTATTGGGTATATATTTTCAAAGCACCCACCAGTCAATCTTTTGAAATGGCCTAATGATCTATTTCTTCACATTGTGTGGATGTTTTGAAAGAACATAATAGATAATATTTCAAAATGGCTCAATGGTCTAATTCCTCACATTGAGCAAGACAACACTCAATAATCAATCTTTTGAAATGGTTTGATGGCATATTTCCTTGCATTACATGGATCTTAACAAATGCCCTAATGGGATTTTTATAAATGGCCTAATGGTGTATTTCCTTACATTAGGTAGATAATTCAAAAACACCTATTAGGAAATCATTCAAAATTACACAATGACCTATTTTCTTACATCAAGGAAATGTTTGGAGGCATTGAATGGGTGATCCTTCTGAATGACCCAATGGCCTATTTCCTTTGTATCATGTCAAACTTTTGAAAGGGCTATAATTCAAGAAAATGATTGATTGTTTTCTGCTGTTAAAGTGATTCCTTTAAATGGCCTTAATGGAAACACAAAAAGGGTGGTGTACAAGGTCTTCTATCTAAACAAAGAGGATTAGTTCAAATGTGAATGAATTCACAACCTTCATTGGAAAAAGACAAACATTGTACCCCTCCTGAACTGTGGTCATAGAGGGAGATAGTTACATGGAAACCTTAATGTATTCATTGTTATTATGGTGAAGAAAATACTAAACTAATTTTTAATTATGCCAATTTTTTAAATTTTATATAATCATTATAGAATATATTTAAAATGGTTATATACTAAGATTGAATTAATTTTAATAAAACTAATATAATTCATTTATTTTTGAAAGGTTGTTGGATCTACTTTAGGTGGTTGAAATATAGTTTGTTATCCTCTCCATTGTAGTATAGATCTTATGATACCAATATTTAGATGATGGACTCAGTAACTTACATGAACCTTTGAAGTAGATGCTAAGGCGATAGCTTCCTCACATCAATATGATATATACGCGGACTTACGCGACCCTTTCGCTTCTCCAACGCGCTTTACAATCTCAACCTCTCGAGATGATCTTGGAACAACTGTCCTCAGACAGGCGGCCCAACAGGGTTCAATATTAATTCAAACAAAATGTTACATACCAAGTTAAGCCTCAAGATTAGAGCTTGCTAGTCTTTGGTCTTTGAGAGCTCAGAATACACACACACACTCACACACTCGATGATCTAAACTATCTACAACACACTCATTTATAAGACATATGAGAATTATTGAGGGTCCTTGTCTGACATTACTTAGTCATGACGGTGTCTACCCAATATTCTCGAGTACAAAATAAAGCAAACTCACTCACCAAAAGAAGACGCACTACCAAGGTCCTTTTGGACTTCGGTCACTATCATAATTTGATGCGAATTCAGAATTTGGAGGAGTCCTTTGTCTTTCCCAAGATGATGTAAGCCACGATAGGTAATCGTTTTCCCAAGTGGGGTCATTCTGTTCCTGAGCATCTTGATACATATCTACGAACACGGTTTCTTTTTCCTCGGATGCTTTTTCTTTACCTTTTGAGATGGACATAACTATTGAAGATTCCTCTTTGAGTGGTGCTCGTGATGATTGTCCTGTGTCAAACTTTACCGTATCTGTCGTGACTCGTAGATTCTTTTGCAAAAAGAGATAATCATCTTTGTTCCATTTGTTAACATATGCAAATGGATCAATTTCAATATTAAGAAAAGAATCTTTTTTACTTTTCCGAAAGTCGAGCAAGGACTGAACTGACAACTCCACTCCATCTAATAATTCCCATTTGAAGATCGGGAACATACTGACTGATTGTTCAATGGCTGCCTGTACCCAAAGTTTGCAATGATGACTGATATTCCCTCTTTCTTGCCAATTAACTTCAAACATCATGGATGAGCATACCCGATTGGATAACAATAGATTAATAAGGCATACTACATCATCAGACCAATTCCCTGAAGAAATAATAATTGTGATTAGGGCTTTTTGATTGATTATCATCCTCATTACTCCATATCTGCCTTACATAGGTTCTAAAGTTTTGATTAATGAGACTTTCTCTGATAGTTTCAAAGTATGAAACTCTCTAAGCCAGCTTGAAATTTTCTTAATTTCTTCTGCATTAGTAGCAAGAGTAGCTTCACCCATACTATCAGATCCATAGACTTGTGAAAAAGGATTAGGAATTATAGGATTTCTAAATTCCATGCTTTGATAATCCCATGGCGATGAAAAGGTTCTCAAATATTGAAGTGTTCTTTCAACACACTGGGAGGCTCTAACTTGAACCTTCTTTTGACATCGACCATCCTTGAATTCCCAATCAGCAAAAGGGGCAAACAATTTGTATTGTGGGAAGGAATCAGTACCTGCAAAGTTTTCATCATTTCGTTGTAGAAAAGCAGCTTCTAATTCTTCAAATAAATCAGGGATTCTTAAAGATTTTAAGAATCTTTCAACTTGTTCATGCATATTTATTTCTTCCAGATCTAACATCTTTGCAGTAACATAAACAGCGACAAAAAAATCAACTCCACCAATAATTTGATAATAATTCATAATTTTTAACACCCTGATCATGTCATTTGTATACTGCCTGGTCCAAGAATCATCCAGAGATTTAAAATACAATTTTACCTTCATATTTGGTAGAGGATAAACCTTTACCAATTCTTCATCTAGATTTAGAAAAGCACCCACATTTTTATGCTGCCATGCTTGGCACCTTTGGATCCATTGGTTTCTTCTCAATCTTAAACCAACAATCTTTTTAATTTCTCGACCCACATCACCTAGAACAAAATCAAGAAGGCAAAATCTTTGAACAAAGGTTTCAAAACTGTCATCAGAAGGGGTCTTACCAGGAAGATGGAAAATACCATTTCTGTGAACATGAACCTTATTCATTTCTCTAGTGAGTGCATCAACTAAAACATTTGAATTACCAGGAACCCATTCAACTTCAAAGTCATACATTTGAAACCACATTTGCCATGCTAAAAGTCTTCCACGCGCCAGTTGCTTTGAGATCTTTGCTGTCAAAAAATACTTGAAATTCATAGAATCAGTTCTGATTAGAAACTTAGCGGGAGCTAGATAGATTTCAAATTTTTGAATACCATTAAAGATGGCGAGGGTTTCTTTTTCTGCAGGAAAATAGTTTTTCTGGTGTTTTAAGAATTCTCCAGAAGCATAAGCACAAAGGACTTCTTCAATCTTTTCTCCTTCTCCCTTTCTTTCAAAAAGGACTGCTGCCCAAAAATTATCAGAGGCATCAGTCTGTAAAATAAGAGAACCATTTCCTGGGGGTTTGAGTTCCGAAAGATGCTGACATTCTGCTTTAAGTAGCTGAACTGCTTTGGTAGCTGCGGATGACCAACCAGAATGAAGATGTTGCCTAATAAGAGCAGTTTTTTCAGAAAGTCTAGGAATATATTTATGTACATAATTCAATATTCCTAGAAAGCATTGAATCATCTTCACATCTTTCAATTGATCAGGAAATTTAGAGAGTTTAGTTAACACATGTGGCTGCATCTGAAATTTTCCTTGACTGACATGAATTCCGAGAAAATCAATACTATCTTGAAAAAGACACATCTTCTTCTCTGACAAAACAAGACCATGGGACCTTGCTTCTTCAAGAAACACTTGTAGATGTTTTAGATGTGTTTCAAGATCCGAACTATGTACAAGAATATCATCAATATATACAACAATAAAATCATATTTACCGAAGATATGATCCATTCTTCTTTGAAAGAACGCAGGAGCATTCTTTAATCCAAATGGAACAACTCTCCATTGAAAGAAACCGGCAGGACAAGTGAAAGCAGTTTTATGGCGATCTTCTTCCTTGATCTGAATCTGATAATAACCAGATTTCATATCAAACTTACTAAAGATCTTACTGTTCTGAATCTTCTGCATTATTGTTTCTTGACGAGGCAGAGGATAATTAAAACTTTTAGTGATCGCATTCAATGGTTTATAATTAATAACCATCCTATCTTTTCCTCTGACTATTTCAGAATGATTTCGAACCAGGAATGCAGAACAAGAGTAGTGAGAACCACTACGTTCTATGAGTTGAAGATCTAGCAATTCTTCAATCTGCTTTCTGATTTCTTTTTCTTCAGCTGGAGTGCAGGGTATTAACTTTCCAGTTACCCCATTGTCATGTAAAGTAATAATTTCTTGTTGAGGGCCCTCAACACTCCAGAATGCTTTAGGATTCTCAGAACAACATTTTAGCAATTCTTCATATAAACTTAATTGTTCTTGGGACCAATCAGGATTTCTATTGGCTTTCTGTGTAGGCTGTTGTTTTTCTTCATATATCTGCAAAACTTCTTTCCAGTCATGAGATTCATTCTTTGATTTTCTGATACCTATTTTCTTTTGACTCTGTTCTTTTCTTGCTTCAGAGTTTGCCATAACTAGTCTTGGGACTGCTATTGCCTTTTTCTTAATGTTACAGATAATTTTATCTTCACTGATAGTCACAGGCAATACTAAATTAATAAATGGCATTCCTAAGAACAGACTTGCAGAGGCATCATAATGTTGTATTGCAGATATTTTGATAATACTCCCCCCAATTTTTAAAGAAACATTATCTACATAATGGGTGAGATTTACTGAACCACCAATGGTTTCAGACACCAGAATATGCTGTAAAGGTTTCCATAAACCTTTAAACAAAGATGGACGAGCAAGATTGTTAGAACCACCTGTGTCTATGAAAGCATCAACAGATATCCATTCTCCTTTTACCTGGACTTCAACTGGAATATACAGGAGATTGTTAGACTTGACAATCTTTTTAAGAAAAGCATTTTCTTCAGCAAGAGCAATGGTATTGACAGGCAGTGATGATGAAGATGACGCAACTGTTTTTGGGTATGGACAAAAAGAATTCAATGCATGCTGTGGAGGCAAGGAATCTAAAACGGGAGTTGAATTCTTAGAGTCTTTTGTGGTCACAGTATCGACTGAGGAGTCATCTGAAGATTCTTCTGTATAATCTTCTAAACCATATTCATCATTGTAATGAAGCTCTTGATCACTAGGTTCACTTTCCCATGCATTATAACAAAGATTCATTTTTTGACTAACTTCAGGAATGGATTCATTATCAGACAATGAAGCATCTGTCAAGATATATACATCGGACACTTCATCTTGAGAATCAACGACTGACCAATTATCTACAAAATCTTCAAACTCTATACAAGCTTTTAACTTATTGGATGAACTCTTTGGACATTTACGAGCAAAATGACCTTCTTGCTTACAGATAAAGCAAGCATTGTCTCTTTTAGGCTGCTTTCTCCTTTTTAGATATTTAAATTTTATGAATGGTCGCCTTGGATTTGCAACACGCTTTGGTCTGTATTTTCCATACTTTTTAGATCTCCGTTTCTTAAAAGGTGTCCATGGAAGTACAGAACGACATACATTCAGATTTGGAGAAACATCATGGATTTGTTTTTGCCAACATAAATATTTGACCTTTTCCTGACATCTGAATAAAAGATCTATCCAATAGGTTTGTTCTATCCTTTTGCCCTGGATTTCAAGATCTTTCATTATCATATCCCCTAAATTTCCTGGCAACTTAGACAAGAAGGAAATCTTTTGAGTAGAATCATTGGTAAGATTTGCTTTGTAAACCTTTGACATATAGTCATTACCAAAACGATCTAGATCCTTTAAATCCTTTAATTCCATTCTTGTTAAGTCTGTAATAATCTGTTTTTTCTCATCTACAAGTTTAGGAACCAATTGTGTCAGCAGTGAAACTTCCAATGTAGCTAAACCAGACATTGCAACATTTCTCCTTTCTTCTTCTGTTCCACCTATCCACCAATCATACACAATACCGGCCATTCTTTTCTCGGCTAGAAGAAAGATAGAATAGTTATCCAATTTGGAAACAACTTGCCTCTGGTATAAAGCTCCAATCCAAACTCTAATGGATTCTGATGGATTTTTAGACCTATCTAGATCTAAAACATATCCAGATGAATTAGTAGGAAATAAATCTTCTTCTACCCTTAGGTATTTGGCTTCGGTAAACACATTTGCCTTTTGGAGAGATGGCATGATAAAAGATGGAAACAGGGTAGCAGCATTTTCAAGAGTGGCTAAATCACTTTTGTTTTTATGGACTTGCACAGATTTGGTATTTCTAATTTATGTCCAACTTGACTACTTGATTCAGCAATATTGTCATCTTGAGATTCACTGGTATCCCAACTTTGAGGAATTTCCATGGTTTTAGAAAATTTTGGAGGCTGGGATTCTTTCTTCTTCTTTTCTCTCTGTCTCTTTTCTTTATCCTCTCTTTTCTGTTTGTCTGCTTGTTGTTCATCATGCAATAGTTTGAGATTGGCTAGGATTAACTCACTCTGGCAACCTAAATCATCAATTACTTCCTCAGCGTGTGCACACCATGTTGTCAGATAATTACCAATATGGTAAATTTGATCCAGATCATTAGGATTTTGTGCATTGTGTTCTATGAGAGGAGCACAGTCAGCTCTTGTAGCTGGTTGCTTAGATGACGAAGATGTTGTACAGAACTTGGTTCGAGGAGGCCACTTGCCACCTTTAACAAAACGATGATTGGCATACTGCCATTCTTCAACAGGAGGAAAATAACCAATCCTATGCATCTTATTTACAGGTAAAAAAGGTTTTGACTCAGGTATATACAACTCAGTAGAAGACAACTCAGAAGATTTTTCTTCTTCAACTGTGGACAAAAGAGAACTGCTTGAAGGGACATCATTTGGAGCAATCGAAAAAACATATCGACGAGGCCTGGTTATTGGTCTGGGTACCTTTGGCTTGGCAGGAATCAGCTTTACTTGACCATTATCTATTGATACACTTTTTGGCTTAGACTCAGGTTTTCTTTCGTCAGCAATGGATTTATACTGGAAATACCAATTATTCGGCAATTCAGAAGGATCATATAACACACCTTCTACCTGTGCATTTGATAAACCAACTGTAACACAGTCTTTTAAAACAGGTTGTTTCAACTTGGGATGTGCAGTGTTGGTTAATTGAAATGAAGCTTGGACAATTGCAGAGAGGTATTCACTATCTTCAGCCATATCAAGACCTTGGACTCCAGTCAATAGTTTCCAGCAATCTTTCAGATGTGCATCATTTAAGCTAATGTAGTAGTTAGGGAAGATGGTTCCATACTGGCATCCAGCAGACAGATTCCCCATAATGGTTCCTATTCTTGCACTATCATAGGTTTGATGACGGGTGTCGAACAATTCAGCAATACAAGGAGTATTTATACCATGACGAAACAGAGGTGCAAGACCTATCCTTATCCCCCCAAAATGAAGATAAGAGTACTTCTTTTCCTTGACATACTGACGGAATTTCTTTATCTCATCATCAGAGAATAAATTCAAAGCAAGAATTTGAACAGCAGGGCCTGAAATCTTAATAGTAACCTCAACTTCCTTTAAAAAGGATTTTCTTTTCAGAACAAAAGACATCAGAAGTTTATACACATCGGTTGCATGCAATGCAGGAGGATTCCAATTTGCAGGAGTTTCAACTACTTCATGATTTTCAGTATTATCTATTTCAGATTCATGAGAGTGAGAAGACACTTCAGTGATTACTTTTCAATCAATAGTAGAGAACGAGCGTAAGAGATTTGCCATGTTTTACAAACTAAACCAGAGATTGAATAAAGAAGTGTTTATCTACTCAGCGCAATGTAGGACAAAGATGCTTTTCGAACGCTGCCTGGCTTACTTTAGACTCTGTCTGTAGTTTATAAACTCAGGACTAGAACAGTGCTTTGGTAGTGCGTCTTTTTTGGTGAGTGCGTTTGCTTTATTTTGTACTCGAGAATATTGGGTAGACACCGTCATGACTAAGTAATGTCAGACAAGGACCCTCAATAATTCTCATATGTCTTATAAATGCGTGTGTTGTAGATAGTTTAAATCATCGAGTGTGTGTGTGTGTGTATTTTGAGCTCTCAAAGACCAGAGACTAGCAAGCTCTAATCTTGAGGCTTAACTTGGTATGTAACATTTTGCTTGAATTAATATTGAAGTCTGCTGGGCTGCCTGTCTGAGGACAGTTTGTTCCAATTACTTGAGGTGAAGGATGAGGTGAGAAATTACATATGTTTAGTTTTGTTTTTTTAATAGAATTTAATTTTGTTAAATGTTTTTCAGTAAATGCTATATATTAAACTAATTATATTTTACAAAATTGTTTATTTATATTTATCCATATAAATATAAGTATTTGTGTAAAAGAGATCAAGAGTAAATTTAACTAGTCATCATCAATATTGTTGTCTATTTGGTTAATTAGTTGTAGATGTTTGGTTTGCAAGTACAACAGTCTACATAAATGAGAAATATCATTCATGAAAATCTTGTTCTTGCTCATTTAATATTTGATGCCATCTATAAATATCACTATTATTTGTAGGATATCATCAATATTAGATTTGAAAATTGTATATATTATTCATTCAATTAATTACTTACATATTTACATATATGAGTAAGCAACTCAAATATGTATTAAGGATTTTGAATATTTAAAATAGAAAATAAATTTTAAAAAAATTAACAAATATATAATAAATTAATATTAAAAATATATATATACTAAAATTGAAATTTATTAAAAGAATAAATAATTGAAATATAAATTGAAGGATTTAAAATAGAAAATTAAAAAATATATGAAAAATTAATTATTATTTCTTATACCAATAATATTTAAATAACTAAAATATATGATCCAAAAATTTATATTAATCTAATAATATATAAATTAAATAATAATAATTAAATTAAATTTATTAATGAAAATTATTTAAAAAACAAAATTTATATTTATGCGTTGTATTTAAGAAAAAATAAATATTAAAAAAATCACCATAAATTCGAATGTTATATGCACCGTAAACTCGAATGTTGTTATGGCTCAACATATTTTACTACACATGATGTAAAATGTAGAGCATTCTGTACATTGTGTAATTCATTTTGCCTGTGATTACAGCTCTATGAAGATTAATGACACAGCGCTCTTTGCGGGGTGTGGCGAGCACCGTGGCCATCTGATCTTAAGAAGTTCTCTTATATTATACAACTCGCTGCAGCTTTATTCATTACTGTTTTCGCCGCCTTCTTCGATGAAGCCATTTCCCAGTCGATGGCGCAAGGACTCGACTACTCCAGCACCCCATTGCAGTTTTGAACAGTGAGACACATAAAGCTTCACCAGCGAGATCAAATGCTGAACATTGGGCGGCATCTGTAAATTGGAACATCCAGACAAGTGAAGCTCCTCCATCGAGCTCAAATGCCGAAAATTGGGCAGCATCTGTAAATTGGAACACCCAGACAAGTTAAGCCATTTGAGTCTCGTTAAGTTCCCGACTGAGTCTGGGAGACCCTGCAGGCTGGTGCAGTTTTCCAAGTTGAGCCTCTGGAGGCCCGTCAGCTGCCCCACCGAGTCTGGGAGCCCCTGAAGGCTGGAGCACCCGTCCAAGTAGAGTTCCTGGAGGCCCGTCAGCTGCCCCACCCAGTCTGGGAGCCACTGCAGGCTGGAGCACCCGTCCAAGTCGAGTCCCTGGAGGCTCGTCAGCTGCCCCACCGAGTCTGGGAGCCCCTGCAGGCTGGAGCACCCTTGCAAGTAGAGTCCCTGGAGGCCCGTCAGCTGCCCCACCGAGTCTGGGAGCCCCTGCAGACTGGAGCACCCGTGCAAGTAGAGTCCCTGGAGGCCCGTCAGCTGCCCCACCGAGTCTGGGAGCCCCTGCAGGCTGGAGCACCCGTGCAAGTAGAGTCCCTGGAGGCCCGTCAGCTGCCCCACCGAGTCTGGGAGCCCTTGCAGGCTGGAGCACCCGGGCAAGTAGAGTCCCTGGAGGCCCGTCAGCTGCCCCACCGAGTCTGGGAGCCCCTGGAGGCTGGAGCACCAGCCCAAGTAGAGTCCCTGGAGGCCCGTCAGCTGCCCCACCGAGTCTGGGAGCCCCTGCAGGCTGGAGCACCCGCCCAAGTAGAGTCCCTGGAGGCCTGTCAACTGCCCCACCGAGTCTGGGAGCCCCTGCAGGCTGGAGCACCAGCCCAAGGAGAGTCCCTGGAGGCCCGTCAGCTGCCCCACCGAGTCTGGGAGCCCCTGCAGGCTGGAGCACCAGCGCAAGGAGAGTTCCTGGAGGCCCGTCAGCTGCCCCACCGAGTCTGGGAGCCCCTGCAGGCTGGAGCACCTGTCCAAGTAGAGTTCCTGGAGGCCCGTCAGCTGCCCCACCGAGTCTGGGAGCCCCTGCAGGCTGGAGCACCCGCCCAAGTAGAGTCCCTGGAGGCCCATCAGCTGCCCCACCGAGTCTGGGAGCCCCTGCAGGCTGGAGCACACGCGCAAGTCGAGTTTCTGGAGGCCCGTCAGCTGCCCCACCGAGTCTGGGAGCCCCAGCAGGCTGGTGCAGCCTTCCAAGTTGAGTTCCTGGAGGCCCGTCAGCTGCCCCACCGAGTCTGGGAGCCCCTGCAGGCTGGTGCAGCGTTCCAAGTTGAGTCCCTGGAGGCCCGTCAGCTGCCCCACCGAGTCTGGGAGCCCCTGCAGGCTGGTGCAGTATTGCAAGTTGAGGCTCTGGAGGCCCGTCAGCTGCCCCGTCGAGTCTGGGAGCCGCTCCAAGCTGGAGCACCCGGAAAAGTCGAGAGTCTGGAGGCCCGTCAAGATCCCAACTGAATCCGGCAGCAACATCATTTGTTTACAGTTTTGTAACCTGATATGTTTCAATGAATGCATATCATAGAATTCATTTGGTAAAGTTTTAAAATAACCATTTTTCAGGACAATTCTTTCGAGCTGATTCAGTTTACCAATAGACTCTGGAACCTCTGAAAGGGGAGCATCAATATACAATTCCGTCAACTGTAGTGGTGCCTGCAATGTGTACATAAAAACATTAAAGTTGATTTGCCTCTGTAAATGTCACCTATTTGACATTGTGATAAACAAAGACAATTCTTAAATGCAAGCAATTTTTATAATTCGAAGAGAAATGTAAATCGATGTCTGTCCAAATAAATTAGAATTTGTACTACCTGAGATGCATGTTGCCAGAGTGTGTTCAATTCTTCCCCCTCTATGTATAACACTCTTAAATTCCTTGTTGGAATTGTGAAAGATATTGAGGAGATCGGACACTTCTCCCATCGGAGATATATCAGTTGTCCTAACTCCGCTGCACTGAATACGCTTTCAACAAAAGAACCTTCACCCCTAAGCAGTTCCAACCTGCTTAGGTTGCAGTTGACCCTAATGTATTCGAAAAATTGTTCGCGGCCATTTCCATAATCCATGCTAATTCCTCTCACCTGAATTGTTCACTTGGAGCTGTTAGAAACATGATTTTCTCTTAAAAAATTTCAAGACAAAAAGGCAATTTAGATATGGCAATGCTAATTTGAAAATCCGTGGAGAGCTTCAACATACGTACAGGCGATGAGGGGGAAAGAGTACGGCGAAGATTGACATTTGGTCGCGAAAGCCGAAGCGGATGTTTCTCCTCTGCTACATCTCTGCCGAGATCGCGCAGGTGGTCGTGCATTCTTATACACTCTTCACTGTCGATCTCTACAAGGCATCTGTTCTCTAAGTTACGGAGACCCAGACATCCGTCCCAGCCAGATCCGTTCCATATTGTAATGGCGGTATCTCTGTTTTCTCCTATAAAAAAACAGGCGACGTCTAAAAAGATCTCCTGCTGCTCTTTATCCAGCCCATCATAGCTAATTTTAAGCTTGCTATGAATATCATCAGGAAGTATTCTTCTGTTTTTGTCTAACTGTCTTTTCCAAATCTCAGAATCTTTTCCACGAATAGCCGCTCCGATGACCTTAAGAGATAAGGGCAATCCATCACAGAAATCCAAAAAATCTTCAACCAGTTGTTCAAATCCCGTCACAGGACAACTCTGGTCAAAGGCATGCGAGCAGAATAGTGCTCTAGACTGTTGCCGGTTAAGGCCTGTTTGCTTGTAAATAGACGCGCCTGGAATTCCCGAGCTTGTAAGTACATCCCTATTGCGAGAAGTAAGCAAGATTAAACTACTGGCCTGAATGGTATCTATCACTGGTGAAAACAATGCGTCAAGTTGATCAATATGATCAACATCATCTAAGACTATCAGAGATCGGGGGGAGGATGAGAGATGTTTTCGGAGCTCCTCTATGCCTTCATCGGTGTTGCTTATTTGCACGTCCTTCAAAGGAGCCAAGTCTTTGAGAAGTTTTGTCTGCAATGAACTTAAAGAGCTCTTGGCTGCGGTTTCTCTCACATCAAACAGAAAACAAGATCGATCATAATTTGATGTGTGTCTGTTGAAGAATTCTTTTGCAAGGGTCGTTTTCCCTACACCGCCAAGACCCACAATTCCCACAACCATAGTCTTCTGGCTTTGCTGCTGCAAGAGTACCATTCTTCCCACGTCTTCCATTTTCTCAACGAGGCCAGTAGGGTATTTGGCCACATTAAGAGGTGTTTTCCTAACCTTTCGCCACACTTCTTCGACGACCTCATCAACTAGTTGCCCTTCGTCACTGAACAATATGCACGATAATTTGATTGAGGAACGTCTCCGAAAATATAGTTTGATATACCTTATCATTCATTAAATAAACTAAGAAAAACAGGAGAGAGTGTGGCCCTTACCCGTTGCATGCGTTTATATCTAAACCACTTTTATTCGAGACAACATAGAGAGCATTCCTCCATTTTTCCAGAGTGATAGAGTCAAATCGTGGCTTCCCTTCAAATGTTCTCTTCTTTTCGAGCATCTGCAGGTCTCGAGCATACTGACTCTGGACCTCATCTCCATCTCCACTCCGCGTCCACCGAAGGTCTGAAGGATTGACATTATGGAAGACCGGAATAATTGTCGATCCAGATTCCACCATTAGTGCGAGCTCCTCAAGACACCATCTTGATTGGGCATAGTTTGGAGAAAATATTGCAACATGCACTGAGGCGGTTCGAATAGCCTGTTTGATTTGAGAAAGCATGTCCTCTCCCTTACGCAATTCGGGCTGGTCCAGAAATACTCTTAACCCACGGACAATAAGGCCACGGTAGATATGGCTGGCGAGGCCTTTCTTTGTGTCGGGACCGCGGTGGTTCAAAAAAACGTCATAAACCTGGCCATTGTTGGTGGATGAAGACGAAGAAGAGGCGATATCCCCAGTAAGGTCCGCCATCGGATACAGAAGAAGAAAGAAGCAAGCGAGATCCAAGACGTTTTACAGAGAAGAAAGAAGCAAGCGAGATCCAAGATGTTTTACAGAGATTGGGAATGAGCGGTGAAACTCAAGACCACCTACCAGCGAATCGATGAGAACAAATGAAGACACTAATATCTGGTCAATTCAGAGGATTTGTTTTTCGCTGAACGAACCAAGTCGATATATATTTCAATTGAATGAAATTTAGGATACTTTTGTTTTATTATTAAATTGTGAAATCAGGAAAGTCGCAGAAATATATTAACTTCTTACCTATCCAAAACTATATAAACTAATAACAATGTCTAATACTGGTACAAAGGGAAAACGATTGGAATGTATTTTACAGTTGTAAGTTTAACGATAAGGCGGGAAAGACTCCACTTTCGTCCGTGTCACTTTCGATAGGTGTGAAAGAGGATCGAACCTGGAACCTAACGCAGTAGGTGGCGAGAGGTTAAAATGTTTCCTTCACGGATTCGTGATGTGCGCAGGCCACACAGGTCTATCGCTAGTAGCAGGTTGAGAGCGACACGTTAATTTTATCTCCACCCATTTGGTTGACAAAACCACGGAAAACGAAAATGACGCATTAATTAGATCGCCGCTCATTTGACCAAACTAAGGTGCGAGACCTTAAAAAGTTTCAATCACCGAGTGTGTGATGTGCCCAACTCAACTATAACCCTAGCGGTAAGTTGAGAGATCATTTGTCAACGCTCAAAGAAGAAAGGTTCAGTACTAAGTAGGCATCGTCAATTAATCACAACAACTGTACGCTGAATGCAGTAGTCTTTAACGCGACTTTTTGAAAGCTTTTCCGGTGATTTTTTCCGGTGAAAATCCGGCAGTAATTTATCGGAATCCAAGTTTGATAGCTAATTTCTGCACAATGAAACCGTCCCAGGGGTTTTTCAGGGTGCTGAATCCGAATATGCAGTTAAAAAACCATTTTAACTGCAACAAATCATGATTTCATCTCAATTTCTTCCGCCGGATTCCGTCACCGGAATCTCAAAAAGTCGCATTATAGACAACTCCGTAATGAATTGTATTGCACTGTATAGCTCACATGCCGACTATTTCGTACTGCATAGGAAATATTTGTAATGTCCGGCAACTATTTTGCACTGGATGCCAATATTCCATTAAAGAATCTTAGTGTGGAGGAGCAGAGCTCCGCCCCTTTGCAGTGGCCATGGGGACTGTCCCTCTTAGATTTATGAAATACATTGAAAATATACGTTGGAGAGGTCTCTCTGTTTTTCCAGTTCACTCTCGCTCACGTGTAATCTCGTTATATTTTCTTCTGGAACCAGATAAGATTAGAAAAAGAAATAAAATGGTTTTTTTTAAGTGTCAGAGTTCAATATAGTTAATTAGAGGTTAAGTTTTATTTTTTTAATTTTTAATAAATGTTATAAGTTTAATTTTTTTAGGTTTTTTTATAGTTTTTGTATGGATAGCTTATTTTCCATAGTAATGGGGATTTATATGGCATTCTCTTCAATTATGGTGGTCAAATAAATAAATCAATTTTTGTGAGGCATACCTTTTGCATACAAACTCTAATTGACTTCTTTCTTGTGTCCCTAAATATAACATTGGGTGCTTAAGCAGGAAAGTTTTACCCCAAAAAAATGTCACTTAAGACCTCAAAATGACCCCTAAAGGTTTTAGACTCCAATTATCCAAACTCTGTGCCATTCATAAATCCGCTTCTCTAATTTCTTTACTCTAAAAACATTAAGATGGACGACTGAGAACTAGAGACTTCTGAATCATCTTGCTTAAAATATTGCCATGAGCCCAAATTTTGAAATTGATTAGATTTAGATTTCTTCCTTTTCTTAAGTTCCCTTTTCTTTCTGCATTCTTCCTTTGCTTGCTTGTCTAAAGTTAGATTACCTTGAACTAACTTTAAATTTTGCAATATCTCTTCGGCCTGACATCCTAAATCATCTATTACTTCAGAAG
This sequence comes from Pinus tabuliformis, assembly GCA_031772625.1. Lineage (NCBI taxonomy): Eukaryota > Viridiplantae > Streptophyta > Pinopsida > Pinales > Pinaceae > Pinus > Pinus tabuliformis. The sequence goes on along the minus strand of CM062818.1, from coordinate 632,773,679 downwards.
CATGATTGCACCAGTTTGACAGATGATTTGATATCTGATAAGATTCGTCTAGATCTTTTGGAGATCTAGCTGCATGTTCTAACAAAGGAGCCCAATCGGCTCTTGTTTTTTGTTGTTGTGACTTATTGTCACTGGTAGTACAATATTTTGTCTTAGGTGGCCATTTTCCACCTCTATGAAATCTTTTCCCTTGAAATTGCCATTCTTCTACTTGAGGGATAGAAGATGAGGATGTTTTAAATGCTTTTTTATTTAAGGCCTGGTATCCTTTTGGTAAACACCTTTGACTAATACTCATATAATGATCTATATCCCTTAGGTATCTTTGGCTCTTCAGATGTTTGAAACATCACTCCTCTGAACTGAAATGCTTTTAGCATGAATGGATTTTCTTCTGGTATAATCAATCGATTACTATTTTCTGACTTATATGACCTGTTGTTGCTGCTTGGTTGGTTTGGTTTATCTGTTTCTATCATATTTCTTGGATTATCTACAGATAACCTTAGAGTTCTAAAGATAGGCCTTTCTATTGATCTATATGAGAAGGAATTATTTGGATATTTCCTTCTGAATAAGCTATCCTCTAGGGATGTTTATTTTATTTACTACCTTGGTTGCTTGCTGATATTCAAAATACCAACTTTCTCGTAAACCTACTTCTTCGTAAGTTACTCCTTGGGCTTTCATTGTTGCTAGCCTTGTTGTAACACAATCTTTAAGAATGGGTTGTTTCATCTTAGGATGAGTTGTATTGGTTAACCGAAAAGAGGATTGCATAATTATTGACAGATATTCGGATTCTAGCAACATTTTCAGATGTTGCACCCCTATCATTAACTTCCATGCATCCTTAAGATGCTTATCAGATAAGCTCATTGTATAGTTTGGGTAAATGGTTCCATATTGACATCCTGCAATTAAATTTCTTGTGATTGACCCGATTCTAGCTTGTTCATAATATAAATGTCTGCAGTCAAACAATTCTGCTAAGGCTAGAGCATTTATGCCATTTCTAAATAAAGGTACTAAACCTAATCTGATGCCACCAAAATGGATATAAGCATATTTTTTGGCCTTGACATACTCTTGAAATTTTTGTAACTCTTTTTCTTGGAATAATTTTAGGCCAACTATTTGGGTTGCTTCTCCTGAGATTCGTATTTTTAATTCTACTTCTTTGAGTATGATTTTCTTCGTAAGTACTTGCATAGTAGTGTCCTTATAGACCTAAGAGATGGTTAACTCGAGAGGATTCCATTTAGAAGGATCTATTATGGCTTGTTCCTCTATATCACGTTTAGTGTCTCTACTATTTACTTCATCAATCCTTGTTCTATTTACCAAAGAAAATGATTTTATCATACAATCCATTTGAAACACACAGAAGAAACTTAGAGTATAAAATAATCCAGAGATGGACTAAAGTAGCTTTTATCTAATTTCCAATTGTAGAACAAAAGAGGTTCAAAGGCTTCCTGGCTTGCTTTAGACTCTGTCAATAGTTTATATTACTTCTCACAGATCACAAAATCAGTAAGGGCTCTGATACCAATAAGGAAAGATGTTGGACTCAGTACTTATTTGATAAACAGAAGGACAAACTCCGGGCTATTTCTCTCACCGAGAGATGTGAAAACAGCCACCACACCACTGGTCTTCACACTTCTCCTCATACTCTCGAAATGTGTTTCGAGAAATACAGAATTATCCTCAGACAAGCGACCCAACAAGCTTATATATTAAATCAAGCAAACATGTACATACCATCTGAACAACATAATATGAAAGCACACGTCACCGTGCTTTCTCATTTTCAAAACACTTATTTATAGACTAGAGAGGTCCCTTTGGATTCTAAATCCATATTTCAAACTTAACCTAAGAATCTGAATGATTGAGGGTCTTGCCAGGACTTGTACCCGCACAGTGTCTACTCAATCTTTCCAAGAGAAAAAACAAAATATTCTTTGTATAAAATTACCCACTATGGCTATCGTCATAGATGCAGGGGTCCATGTTACAATTATCACAAGTAATATGAACATCTTCTACTTTTTGTTGTTCGAGAGCCATTAGTAAATATTCGATGTTGGTTTCTTCATGCATGGGGTCGGCTTGGGAATATTCGTACCAAGGTGGAGTTGAAATTTCCTGTTTATAGGCATCTTTGTACCAAGGTGGTGCTGAATTCTCTCGTTTATCAGCATCTTTGGTGGATGATTGTCCTTCTTCAATCTTTGCTTTATCTTTTCTCATAATATCAAATCTTTTTCCTTTGCTTAGAGCATCTGCATGCGCTAGAATATCTATCTCAAAACTTTGGATCCAACTTTTGTCTGCACAGAGATGCTTCACATGATCTACTGGGAATTCTAAACCTGTCAAGTTAGAAACTTCAACATTTATATCTATAGACTGCCTTATCCATTGCAAACAAATCATATTAACTTCATCTTTTTGAATCCAATTATTATTGAAAATTATATGACTACAACTTCCAGATGTTACCAACAGGCAAATAAGACATAATGTGTCATCATTCCAAATCCCTAAACAAATCACCAATGTAATTAATGATTTAACATTAATTATTATTTTAACTGCTCTGTATTCAATTATTTTATCTACTTCTTGGATTATGGCTTTTTTATGAGTTAATGTCTTTTCAGGAGAATTTTTAAACCATTCAGAAAATTCCTGAGTTAACTTTTTATTGTTGATTGACTTGAAAACCTTTGGTGTGGATTCTAATTCTACCCATAACTAGTCAAAATGATTTAAACTTAATTATGTTGTTAATCTGATTGTTTCCCATGGTGTAGACTGTAATCTCAAATATTTTAAAGATCTTTCTATACACTAAGATATTCTTTTGTTTGTCTTCTTTATACATCTACCTTCTTTGATAATCCAATTTGCATGTTCTTCTATTAGATTGAACATTGGAAATTTGTCATCTCCTTTATAATCTTCCACCCAACTTTGCTAAAAGGTTTATGCATTTGATCCCACAGATTTGGGATTCTAAGAGAAAGTAGCCATCTGGCAATTTCCTTCTGAATGGGAATTTTATGTTTATCTAAAAATCTTGCAGAATTATAAATTCCTAAGACAAAATCAACACATCCTACTAATTGATAATAGTTAAGTGTTTTTAAAATATTTATGATATGTGGAGTCCAAGGAATGGACCACATGTTTGTTAGATCTCAAAAAAGGATTTTGATCTTCATATCTTCACATGGATATATTTTACAGAGTTCTGCATTTATGCCCAGCAGTGGACCATTACTTTCTGTGTGATAACCTCTGATTTGATTTATCCTCTTTTGAGCCTTAATCCTACCACTTTTTTAACTTTTGTTGTGACCTCTGGTAAATGTTGTTCAAGCCTGTGAAGTCTTTTTGCCAATGTATATTGGTAGTCATGTTTGATGTCAACCCTAAAAATCTTATTCATTTCTCTAGTTAGCACATCTACTAACTAGTTGGAGTTCCCTGGTATCCATTGTATTTCAAAATCATATTGTTGAAACCAGATCTGCCAAGATAAGAGTCCTCCTCGAGCCATTTGTCGCCTGAGTTTTGCATTTAAAAAATACTATAATTTTTTACAATCAGTTCTGATAATAAAATGTACTTGTGCAAGGTATAATTCAAATTTTTGCACTCCATTGAATATGGCCAAAGTCTCCTTTTCTGCTATCTATCTATCTATCTATCTATCTATATATATATATATATATATATATATATATATATATATATATATATATATATATATAATTTAGTGTTTTATGAAGAGAAAAATCACTAAGTCTTCCTTAAAAATTTGAAGAATTTCAATTATGAGGATTTTGGTTCATAAAAACATCAAAATGTGGATGATGAGGGAGGCATGTGGCTGCCTTGGCCTGCCAGCACTTTGAGGTCAAAATATAGAGATATAAGGTGGATGTTCCTTAACTAGGTGTCCCCACGATATTGAAAAAATAAGGGAGCATTTAACATAGCTCCCAAAAAAAAATGCATACAACAAGCATCACATATGAAACATCATAAAATTTCGTTGCTTCTTGCCATGTCACCTACAACATATAGCTATTGTCATGCTCTTTACAAAGTTATTCTATAGATAAGAATTAATAGTTTTGTTGACAGCGTTGGACCCGCCAACATTAAGGGGATCTCACCAGTACGAAGTCCCAACTAGACCTCACACCGTTTGGAGTAGGAGCCCTAGCAGTGGGTGGTAGTGTAATGTGTTGATCATGGTAATGCGTAGAGGTATGTATAATAGCTTTGGGTGGAATAAAATGTGTTACCTTGCAGAGAGTCAAGTGCGATGCATGGGGGTTCTAACACAGAGGGGAAAAGGATGTGTGCTCCTTAGAAGCCTGTAATAGTACACAACTTGAAAGGAACACATGGGCATACTGACATCACAAGCTAAGATGCAGAATAGTCCACAAGTTAAAGTGATCAGTTAATCCAACAACACACATCCAATAAGATCCATGCAATTGCATACAAAGTAGTTCATAATAAAATGCATAAGTTAAACAACATACATTGCTAAAGCAACCAGAATAGGCCAACTACAATAACAACATATGCATGAAAGAGTGAAACAACATACATTGCTAAAGCAGCCAGAATAGTCCAGCTAAAATAACAACATATGCATGAAAGCGTACTAGCTTTGTAATTATTATTATAAGTGAAAGTTCCATCCATACATATACCATTGACGACCACTAGCTATAATAGTGGAATATTACAATCAAGAACACTTGATACTCCAAAGAAGTATATTCACTCTACGTTGTGGAGAAGCCAAGGCTCGACACTATACTCCCAAGCCTTTTCTAAACCAAAGCCTAGCCAAAATCTTGGTTCCCAAAAGCCCCTTCTATGAGTTATGAGGTTCTATTTATAACAAAGGGTGGTGTGACCCTTTACATTCCCCTTTGTTTGACTACCCTTTTGACTCTTCAACTTCTTTACAAATAACTCATTACATAACATGATGAACTCTCGCAATCCACTAATGACACTTGGAATTTCACTTACAACATATTTAGAAATAATGATATTTTCCACATGTACCCATGGAAGAAAAAATATGTTAGAGATAGCCTAACAAGACAAAACACTATGACTCTGAAGTTTGGGGAAAGACCAACTTGGAAACATCCACTTGGTGCTTCTTGGTCACATATTGATTCGAAGCTTGGTACAGTGGGATGATATCCCCAAATTGCTTGATGGTGCCTTTCTAAGAGTGGACTCTTGCATTGATAGCTTTAGGGAATATGGTCTTGGAACCTATATCCAACTTCTCCTGAAGCATGTGCAACATGGTGTTGACCATGAAGGGATACCAAATGTACTTTTGCATGTTATGTGTGCTCTCCTCCAAGTCATCCCTAGTGGCATCTCACCTTAGCTACTCCATGTACCATCAATATCTAGCCGGACTTGGTTCTTGGGTCTAGCCTCAGTGAGGGAATTAATTGAGGGGATCTTGTGCATTCTAACCATAACATCAAAACTCTTGTACAACCATGCATATGAGTCATGTATGCTACTGATGAATGGGGCAAGCTTCTTATAGTTCTGGATCAACATTTGGACCTTTTCTTTCTCCATATCTACTTGTAGCTCAATCTTCTTTAGCAAGTCCAGAGGGGCCCATTCGTATTGCATTGTCCACTCTTGCACATGGGTAATGGAAACATGTAAGTTCCTAAGAGTTTGAACAAACTCTTTGCTCCGCTCTTGTAAGTCATGCACATCCACAACTGCTTTGTGCATGGTGAAAAATCCATCATAGAGCTTCCACATGGTAGTCTCAAGTGTTGATACTTTAGTAAGTATCACTTTCCTCATCTCCCCCATTACGGAAACTGTGCTCTACTCTCGAAGTTGTTCTACCTCTTTCCTTGCAACCTGCAAGTTCTTTGATAGTTGTTCATTATCGATGAACAAGAACTTAACATTTGATATTATGGCTCCCATATAGGCCAATCTAGCATTGGAAAGGCATTTGAATGTTTTCATGTATCTGATAGAATCACCCTTTCCTTCATGAATGCAAGTGATGTGTGATCATTTGGAAAGTGCTTCCTCCATGCCTATATAATCTTCTTCTTCAAATCTTCAAATGAAATACTGTACACATCCATGACCGCATGATCATCAAGGAGAACAACCTCTCCTTGCTCGTTCAGGAAGAGTGAGATGGTGAGAAAGAAATATTTTGTTGAGCGATAAATTTAGATATGGAATTAATATTTGATTACTAAATTTAGATATAGAATTTTTAAATATCAAAGAATAAGAATATAGGTGATGTTCAAAGATAAGGATTAATATTTTTGATATGAATCATGTGTTTAGTTTGGTTCAAATTTTACTCTTCACAAGTTAATTTTTTTTTATGTGAAAATGAACATTTTAATGAATGATCGATTTGTGGGGTGCTTCATTTCGACCCTTGATGACTCAAATCGCTTGAGCCTATGGGTTATGGGCCCACATTTGAGCTCTTCTTCTTCCACTATTGCACAACATTGAACTTAGGGACGTTATTTATCTAATACCCAAACACCAATGACGGTTTCGCATACACCACATCTTCCAACCATATTCCATCTCACACATGTTTATCAACACAATTATTGGGCGACAACACCCACAGGTCATTCTACTTGGTCGAGGGTGAGCACCTCAACTATTCATTTCCCTTGCAACTATCAATTGGTACTAGGCCTAACCAGCTGAGTGGGCCCCGTCTGAGTTGGAAGTCGAACCAGTCTGACTCTTTTTCATTTCTCTACAAATTTTTTAAGGGCCCGATTGATTGACTGGTTCTGACTACCTCGTTTGGTTCAGTGACCAATCATGCTAAATAGACTCCATCCCTTCCATACTTTATGTAGAAGCATCACAAATTTCCTTGAAACCCTCATGGCCCTAGGCTAACACACACTGAGACACGATATTAAACAACATTATTATTGAGGAATAAAATACAACTCACAAGAAAAACCAAAAAGAACATAATCATACATGCAATAGATATATATTACAAACAAAAATAGGGATTACATATGTCATTGCTCAAGGCCTTAGGCCTCCTTTCCTAATTACATCATTATCGACTCTCTATCTGTAATGCATTTGCAGGAAGATTATATAGAAAAATTATCCCTAAGAAAATGAAACTTGTTCTGACCAACTAATTGCCTTCTAGAGGCTTCTAAATATTAAATTTACATTCAAAATTAGTAAAAATTCATGTCGTTCTCCTTAACTGCCACACTTCTCTTTTTGGAAGTATCTTCAACTAATTTCTATTTGGGATGGGGTCAATGTTCCTGCATCATACTCCCATGCTTGAAATCTTCGATGGTCTCTTGATCATGAGCTTCATTACTGAATCTTGTCTTCTACAACCTCAGTCTTCTATCTCCACATGTATCTCTGAGCTTCTCCTCATGTAGGGAGATGCAAGTATGCATACCCCACTCACACCTCATAGGATCTCTTCCTCTGGATTATAATTATGGTATCTCAATTCACTTCATCTAGAACCTTTTGAGATTCCTCCTATCACTTTGTAGTTTCACATTTTCCAACCTCTTTTGACAATTCTACCCAAAATCATAGTTATGGAATTTCCCTCCAACAAGGATCTCCACTTCTCCCAATGCTCTGACACAACTTGATGAATGATCGATTCCTCGGGTGCTTCATTTCAACCCCTGGTGGCTCAAATCTCCCGAATGTGTGGGTTATGGGTCCACATTTGATCTCTTCCTCTATCATTATCACACAAAAATGAACTCAGGGTAGTGATTTCTCTCATACCTAAACTCCATTGATGGTTTTGCGTAGGCCATATCTTCCTGCCATATTTCCTCATGCGTAAATTTCTTAGCACAATTCTTGGGCAACAACACCCATGAGTTATCCCACTAGGTTAGGAGTCAGCAACTTAAATAGATCATGAATTGGCTTCCTTTTCATTTCCCTCGTGGCTACTGACTAATACCGGGCCCAACCAACCAACTGGGCCATGCTCGAGTCAGAGCTCAAGCCAGTTAGACTCTTTCTCATTTCTCCATGACTTTGCTAAGGGCCCAATTGGTTCACTACTTATGACTACACTATTTGTTTCTACGGTCGTTCATGCTCGCTAGAATCCATCCATTCCATGACTGATCATGCTCACTAAACTCCATCCCTTCCATACTTTGTGTAGAAGCATCACAAATTTCCTTCAAACCCTCATGTCCCTAGGTCAGCACACACTCAGACATGATATTAAACAATATTGTTGGCAAGGAATAAAATATAGCTCACAAGAAAAACCAAAATTAATAGAATTAAAACATACAAATAGTAGATATATATTCGAGTAAAAACATGGATTACATATGTGGTTGCTCAAGGCCTAAGGCCTCTTTGCCTAATTACATCATTCTCAGCCCTCTACCTCTAACACATTTGTAGGAATATTATATATTAAGATTATACCTAATGCAATGAATCCTGTTTTTGTTAGCTAATTTGCTTCTGGAAGCTTCTAAATATTAAATTTACATTCAAAATTAACAAAAATTCATGTCCTCCTCCTTAGTTGTCATGCCATTGTTTTTGGAAGCATATTGAACTTATTTATGTTTGGGGTGGGGTCAATGCCCTTGCATCATACTCCCACACTTGAAAATTTCAATGGTCTCTTGCTGATATTCTTCATTATTGCATATTTTGTTCTGTAACCTCGGGCTTCTACCTCCACATGTATCTCTGAGCTTATCCTCACACAGTGAGCTGCAACTACACATCCTTTACTGTCACATCACCAACTCTCCTCCTCTGGCTTGGACTTTTGGCATCTCGGTTCACTTCCTATGGAACATTTTGAGCTTCCCATGCTGTTATAGACATTTTTGGGCACTGCGACCCCAATCATATATGTCCATAAACCAAGGACTCCTAAGTCCCTAAAAGTGTTGTTTCACACCCTAAAGGAACAAGGTCAGCTAATTACATCATCTCCCAGAAGTTCTCCCTGAAAAACTGCTCAGAACTGGTCAAAACGGGACCATCTCACCTGCTCCATGGTTAAAGTGCGATGCATCCCACCTAATGCACACAAGAGGTGCGATGCGTACTGAAAATCCCTTCTATGGGGTGCGATGGGTGAGAGTGGAAAATGGCAGAGTCAATTTGTGAGGTGGATGATCATGGAATCTTCCAGAAACTTCTCCTCTGACACTTACCTCTCTGAATTCGCCCAGGGATGAGTAAGAGATCATCAATCTCCAAGTGGAATCAAGAACTATCAAAGAGGACACTAATAAAATCTCAGAAGCTGACTCACCTCCCTGCAATCATCTATATATGGATCCCTCATCCAAGAGATCCAGGGGGCTGGAATTTTGTATCTTGTAATGAAGTGCTACTGGTTTCCTGGTGTAACATCATAGTGTTGGGTGATCTAAGCTTTTAATGAGGTGAAGAAGGGCTTTCTTGCTGAGAGGATGACGTTGGGCCAGAAAAATTGGTTGTAATCCTCTTTGCTATTCTTGATATTAATAAAGTTGTTCAAGTTTTCCTCCACATTCTTGTATGATTGATGATATATGCATTTGTGTGGTCAATATATATCTGGTCCTATATTGTTTGTGATAGTAGATCTCTGTTCTTGGATAGTGTTATGTTTCTTTGATTCCACAGGTGCTCTTTGAAGCTGGGTAGACGAGGAAGCAAGTGGCAAATATCTATCAGAAGGGAGAGGAATCAAGCAAGGAACCAAGCGCAAGACAAAGGTTGGTCTCCTTTGTTCCCCTCTTATCTACTTCCCATAAGGGAAAACAAAAGTAGTTTTAGTTTGTTTGTTTCTAAGATAGCTACCAGTCTTAGTGGGACTAGCATCTCTGCATGGACACTAGATTTCCCGATAACAAAATGGCGACTCCACTGGGGAGCGAATAGCTTGTTTGCTTTTCTATACTTGTTTGTTTTATAAACTTACAAACGGAGCTTGAAGTCAATCTAGCTAGCCTTCGAACTGCATTTGCTATGCAAGTGCAAAGTAGATCAATGCTGCTTCAGTCTATCTCCAGGTTTTGTTCATAAACTGAACAATTGATTTGTAAACATCCTAATTGCCCTTATGGTGGCTCTAGTAACCTCCTTAGATCTACCCCTGTGATTTATTTACTGATTATCACTTGCTCGGCCTAAATCCCTGAACTGTGATGCAAACTGTGATCAAGAACTGGATCAAATGTCTCGCACTGTACCATCGCACCCTCTCTTCAAGGATATCAGTATGCATCACACTTCTTGTGCGCTGTAGGTGGGATGCATACTGGAATCCCTATTTAACAGGTGCGATGGTCAGAGAAGGCTAATTTTTCCTCCAGACTTTGGTTTTTCTTCACTCTTTTCAGCTCTATTCAAGAGTTTTTCTGTTTGTAGTCAGTATACCTCTGTGGAAACCCCCTTCCTTTCCATTATTCCGCCTCCATCGTGCAAAGAACTGTAAATGTTTTTATGTATTGTGAGCCATTTTCAGTTCTCTTTTACAAAGTAGCGTAATTGAACTGTCGTTTCTTGATTTGGAAATTTCACAAGTGTCGTTTTCAGTCATAGAAGAGAATTTGATTGTTCGTGATAGTCGATTACACTGTTACTCTTGTATTTGGTTTGAATTAGTTAGTTTTTCAAGTGTCGAAAGCAAGTTTTCAATTCCAAATCGCAAAGTGTCGTCATTGTCTTCATTTTGTCTTGAAAAGAAGCTTGTTAGTAATGTCGCTTTGAAAAATAATTCAGATTTGCGCTTAGCTTTCTTTTTATCATTCACACATTAAGAAGGCTGGAAAAAAAAATACATGCATGTGAATTTGCATTTAGACTGTTTGTTGGTTTGATTTAGGATAGTGCATATAGTGTGTGCTCTCTGCTCTATGTTGAAAGAATATCATCTCTCTTTCTTTAGTAGCTAGGATTTTCATTGCAAAAAGAAGATTAAATGATTATTTATCATCTTAGATTGCATTTTACGAATTGTATATCTACATCACGCGGTGAACCTGAAAGGCAAATTTCTTAAACAAGATCAATTGTAAAATAAATTTAATGAATCTAAAAATGCTTTGGAACCTAACGCACAACATTTAGAAGTCTAGGCTAGAGACATATTCTGGCGTCGTAAAGCCTGGTAACTGTTGTTTTCATTGCTGGTTGGGTGATTCCTCTACTTTGAGATGACAAGTGCCAATATGGACTTGTGCTCCCACGTACCGTCGAGTATATCATGGGAGACAACAATAGGCTATATCCTTTATCCATAGGAAGCCATGTCTGCCGCCCTATCGATCGCAATGCAGTGAACACAGCATTCGGGAAGATTGACTACCATACCGTAAAAAGAATTCTGCAGTTTTGTGATTGGTTTGGTAATCCCTTTGTATAGACTTCTAGAGTAGTCTCTTTCGTTCCTTTTCAGACTCCTTAAAGGAAAAGGTCCATCTGAGCACTTGTCACTTGAAGCTCATTAAAAATCGAAGGCGACTAAAGTCATCTTTTTTTTTCTCGACTCTTAAAAATTGAAAAAACAAGTTGTGTCAAAGCGTCTAAAATTTATTTTAATCGGAATAAACGTCACCTTTCCTACGTTGGTCTTAGGTTGAGAAAAATGGAGTCCACCAACCAAGGATTTCCCCTTGGAGGAAATCCTAGTCCTTTCTCCTCTTGGGGAGATGTTGGTGCACCCCATATGGCCACATTGTCGCTTCTAGGATTGACAATCGGCCTACCTGTATGGCTCTTCTCGACCTTTGTCGTTCAGAATAGCATGATTCCTGAGAAATCAAGTAAGAAACTAGACGATACCAAAGCTACCCCCCAACCTTCTACTTCATCCGATTCTCCCTCTCCTCCTTCCTCTTCGCTTGATGAAGCTAGTAGAGCCAAAAATCAAGTAACCAAGAAGGAGAAGAAGGGGAAGGAAAAGAAAGAGAAGAAGAAGAAGGAGTCGAAGGCGAAAAGCAGCAACCAGGCATCATCTAGTGAAAATCCACACACTGCACTATCAAAGCCTAAATCTCCATGTGTCATTTGCAAAGGAGATCACTATCATCGAGATTGTCCTTGCATCCCTCATATATTAAGTGACTGGTCTCCTCGTTTGCACAATCCGGTGTCAACAACCTATGATGATCATGTTGAAAGTACACCGTCAACTAGTGAAAGAGAAGCGTCGAGACAGAAAAGGAAAAGTAAATTCCCTTGTAAACAATGTGAAGGCAATCACGCCATCCACCGTTGTCCCTTCCTAGACGAGGCTAAAAGAGTTTTGGATGACCGTCCGATTTCACCGTTACGACTTCCTCCTGGATATAAGAAACTCTTGCCAAGTCCATCACTAGTTGAAAATCTGACTGACACGCCATTGTGGTCGATCGAAGCGTCTATCATTGAAGATAAACCATATAAATTCACACCAGGGGAAAGTCAAAAGGTCGAGGCGGTAGTTGACCCGGTCTTGCCTTCAGAAGGTCCATCTTCAGATGATACAGTCACCGGACAGAACAAGAGCGACATTGTTCAAATTCTCTTCGTAAACACAGACTCCAATGAAGATGGGGGCAGTATACCCATTCCTTTACCGTAGGAAGGAAGTTCATCAGAGTCATATCCGGCCGTATTTTTGGTCCCACATCCAAGCAACCTAGTTGTTTCCTTCGATTGGAATCTACTAGGTAGACCCTGTTTACCGGCTACTGTACCATTTCGAATCATTGCACAAATATACAGAATGGTCATTGCCGGTACCATCATAGATGAAGGGGCTTCTGTGAGTATCCTTTCCTCAACTGCTTGGAAAGCGCTTGGTTCGCCATCACTTTTTCCTGGGATGAGAGATCTAATAGATTTTAACAAAGGAACCAGTCGACTGTTAGGGATCCTTCCCAATGTGCCGATAACATTGAGAAGGAAAATTGTTCACATGAATGTAATGGTAGTCCGAGGACCACTATATCATAATCTACTCCTTGGACGCGACTATATTTATTGCATGGGAGCCATTGTCTCCTCGCTCTTTAGAGTAATGTGTTTTCCGCATGAAGGAAGAGTGGTCAAGCTCGTAGACCAGCTTTCATTCCCTAGCTCACACATAGCAAATAGTTAAATACAAACCCTGAATGGCCTTTTCATGCAAGGAATGTCTCATCAGTCCCCAGTCCGCCCACCTGAAGAGCGCGAGTGATTCAGGAGGACATGACTGAAACCCAGGGGGCATGCACCCTGGTCTGCTTCAGCAGGGAAACTCTGGGTATAGGGTAGGTTTCCGCAAAGGATATATGACTGGTCTGATCCCCGTCCGCATAGGAAGAGGGGATTAGACCGGATAAGATACCTCCGTGAAAAGGTAGGCCTTTCCTGACAGAACAAACGTTTTTTCTGCAAATTGAGGGGTAACCTAGAAACTCTACTTCACTATACCTGGGGGCATGCAAACCTCTTGTGAGCAAGCGAGAAATGACCAACTAACGTTAACTCTATGATTCCACTGACTTCAACCGCCTAGGTCGGGTGAGTGGTCAAATCGACCATTCATCTTCGCAGGGGCCACCATGGCACTGGCAAAGTAAAGGAAAAAGTTTCCTACCTAACCTTGGTAGTGATCTTGGTAGTTAAGTAGAGGGGCGTAGTTGGTCGTTCCTAGCTTGCATGCGAGAGGCGCCGGAGCATAGTTTCGAATGGTGCAAGCTCCCTAAAAATTGAACCTATCGATGAGACATCCTTATTATACGACTGTCTCGAGCAGTTTTTATGTGGAGTTCAAGCTCGTTAAAAATTAAACATAAGCAATGAGCAAATGTTTCCCCAGATTTTAAGCTCATTCATTAAAAAACGAACCAATTTCCAGTAAATAACCATTGTGAATGTATTATCATCAAACTTTGAGCCTTGGTTGTGTTCTCATCATCACCTCCACTTTTTTTTTGGCCGATCATTCACCTCCATTTGATTGTTTACCCTTTTTGAGGAACAGCTGTGAAGAGTGATCCTGTTAGCCATCCTTGTGACACTGTCGTGATTGGAAAATTCCAAACCTTACCTGGAATTAGCTGCTACCCAAATTTATCACTCGTTCCTCAAAAAATGAGTCTCCTTTAAGCTCTTTTCATCTGACTCGTGAAATATGAAAAGATTGCCAAGCAATTAGCCTCCCCAGCACGTTAAAGTGACCAGAAGTGCTATCCCTCCTCTAGATTTTAATCTTTTTGGACCTGAGGGATTATTACACAAAAAGATCGAGCGCTTGTTTTGTTCGACTCGTTAAAATTACCGAAAATTCATCCCTTTTGTATTATTTTATACTTTTTCGGACTTAAGGGATTATGAGACGAAAAATGATTATTGGAGTTTTCTTTACGTCCCTTTCAGACTCTCTAAAATTGAAAAGGACTGAGTTATCTTTGTCGTTGAACTCGTTAAAACTGAATAGCGACAAACTTGTCCATACAGACAAGAACAAGTTTCATTATCGCTAGGCTCATTAAAACATAGCGATGGGTTTGCCCGAAGGGAAAATTATAGAACAAGCATATGTTATCCTCCTCAAGCTTGACAAAAATAAAGAGGTACTGGTCAGCAATGACTGGGGAAAAATTGGGAAGAAAACTTGAAGAAACTTTATTGGTAGCAAGTCGCTCTTTAACATGACACTTTCACTCCGCATCCGAGTCGGGTTGGGTTGTTTCGTTCACTGGTTATATCACCATTGGTCCATCACACCATCCACATTTGGGGTTAACGCTACCAATCCATCATGTCAGTGTCACCGATATGTTCAAGAGAAGTCGCTCAGAGAATTCACCTGTGTCTCATCCACTGCAATACATTTACGATCCATTCTTTCATGACCGCCACCCTGAACCTTATATCATCAGATCATTTTCACCTCCATTAAAATCTTTTGCTCTGTTCCGTGTCGTAGATGTGGGATTCATTAAGGCCCTCCTACGACAGATCGCTTCTTGTCGACATCAGCTCATTATCCAGGAAAGTCGATCTAGGAACAACCCTTTTAGTATTTTGAAGCTTGCATGCCTCAATGGCAGGTTTCTCACTTCCAGCGACAGGTTTACATCAATGGCCTTCGACCGAAAGATTTTGCGTGGTGTTCGACACCAAGTCCCTTTTTCACACCACGTGAATTGTACTGTCGTACCTTGAGGGTCATCATCATTATCAATTATTTCTCTCGCGCCTGTTAACAGCTTACATCAATGGCTTATAATCAGGCAATGTCTTTCCATGTTCGACTCAAGAAAATCTCTCACATGGATCGACTTGTACTTTGAGTGAAGATCGAACGAGATTGAAGACCCCGGATCTAGTTTCATCCATCCGGGCTGCGATATATATTCAGGAAAATAAAGACATCAAATGTACATCATTGTTGCATAGATAATCATCCAATCTGAGGGATGATGGCTCTACCAGAATCATCAGTCTGCACACAGACGGTTGTCTGTCTTATGTACATGAAAATCAACTTATAAAGTTGAGCATGGGAATGCCCGCCTTAGCTAAATCATGAAAATATTATGAAGATAATGTATTGTATTGTATCTTATTACAGGTTTCCTTCCAGCTCGAAAAAACTTTGGATCCTCATGATAAAGCATTTCACCCGACATCAAAAGATTAACGACCTCATGCTTTAGGGGGCAACTGTTATAGACATTTTTGGGCACTGCGAACCCAATCATATATGTCCATAAACCAAGGACTCCTAAGTCCCTAAAAGTGTTGTTTCACACCCTAAAGGAACAAGGTCAGCTGACTACATCATCTCCCAGAAGTTCTCCATGAAAAACTGCTCAGAACTGGTCAAAACTGGACCATCTCACCTCCTCCATGGTCAAAGTGCGATGCATCCCACCTAATGCACAATGGAGGTGCAATGCATACTGAAAATCCCTTCTATGGGGTGTGATGGGCAAGAGTGGACAAATGGCAGAGTCAATTTGCGAGGTGGATGATCATGGAATCTTCTAGAAACTTCTCATGTGACACTTGCCTCTCTGAATTCGCCCAGGGATGAGTAAGAGATCATCAATCTCCAAGTGGAATCAAGAACTATCAGAGAGAGGACACTAATAAAATCTCAGAAGCTGACTCACCTCCCTGCAATCATCTATATATGGATCCCTCATCCCAGAGATCCAGGGGGCTGGAATTTTGTATCTTGTAAGGAAGTGCTGCTGGTTTCTTGGTGTAACATCATAGTGTTGGGTGATCTAAGCTTTTCATGAGGTGAATAAGGGCTTTCTTGCTGAGAGGATGACATTGGGTCAGAACAATTGGTTGTAATCCTCTTTGCTATTCTTGATATTAATAAATCTATTCAAGTTTTCCTCCACATTCTTGTATGATTGATGATATATGCATTTGTGTGGTCAATATATATCTGGTCCTATATTGTTTGTGATAGTAGATCTCTATTCTTGGATAGTGTTATGTTGCTTTGATTCCACAGGTGCTCTTTGAAGCTGGGTAGACGAGGAAGCGAGTGGCAAAGATCTATCAGAAGGGAGAGGAATCAAGCAAGGAACCAAGTGCAAGACAGAGGTTGGTCTCCTTTGTTCCCCTCTTATCTACTTCTCATAAAGGAAAACGAAAGTAGTTTTAGTTTGTTTGTTTCTAAAATAGCTACCAGTCTTAGTGGGACTAGCAGCTCTGCATGGAGACTAGATTTCCCGATAACACATGCTAACTTTACAGTTGCACATTTTCCCACTTCTTTTGAAAATTTTACCCACAACAACAACTGTGGAATTTTCCTCCAGTAGGATTCTCCACTCCTTCTTATGCTCTGCTACCAGTTAATGAATGAATGATTCCTAGGGTGTTTCGTTTTGACACTTGGTGGCTCAGATCTCTTGAGCTTGAAGGCTATTTGCCCACACTTGATCTCTTCCTCTACCATTATCACAAAACAATGAACTCGGGGTTGTGATCTCTCTCATACCCAAACTCCAATGATGATTCTTGCACAGGCCACATATTTGAGCCATATTCCCTCATGCAAAAGCTTGTCAACATAATTCTAGGGCAACAACACCCATGGGTCATTCCACTAGGTCTGGCATCAATAGCTCAACTAGTATAGGGTTCGGCTTCCTTTTCATTTCCCTTGCGACTATTGACTGGTACAATGCCTAACTAGATGACTCAGCCCCACTTGAGTCAGAGGTTGGGATAGTTAAACTCTTTTTCATTTCTCTGTGAATTTGTTGAGTGCTCGACTGGTTGAATGGTTTTGACTATGTCATTTTGTTCCGTAGTTGATCACAATGGCTAGACTCCATCCATTCTGCGACTAACCATGCTCACTAGAATCCATCCCTTCCATACTTTGTGTAGAAGCATTACAAATTTCCTTGGAACCCTCGTGGCCCTAGGCCAACACACAATCGAACACTATATTAAACAACATTGTTGGTGAGGAATAAAGTATGATTCATAGTAAAAACCATAAATAGCATAATTTAAACATACACATAGTAGATTTATAATAGAGACAAAAGCAAGGATTACATAAGTGGTCGCTCAGGACCTGAGGGCTATTTGCCTAATTACATCATTCTCAACCCTATACCTCTAACACATTTGTAGGCATATTATATAACGAAATTATCCCCAATAGAATGAATCTCATTCTGGCCAGCTAATTGACTTTTGGAGGCTTCTAAATATTAAATTTAAATTCAAAATTAGCAAAAAAAAATTTCCTCCTTAGCTACCATGCTGATTTTTCTGAAAGCATGTTGAATTGATTTCTATTTAGGGTGGGTTCGATGCTCACGCATCACATTTACGAAGGACACGTGTATGCTCATTCATGGAGCATTGATATTCACTAATCTTGCGAGTTTCAATACCACTTCTAAACTTGATCTAGTTACATGGGCTGTAGATAGTGGATGAACATCAAAAAGTAGCATTGACCTAAAGAAAATACGATAAAGACACCATCCATGGATCACAAGGTACTCATAGCCTTCTTTAATCAAAATATTAAATTTGAAATGAAGTTAAGACTCTTCATTTGTACTCCTATAAGAAAAGTAGTTAGTTTGGTGCATTTGAATGTGTATAAGCCACTTAGAGAGAAAGTTTCATTATTGGAAAGGAAAGAATGATGATCAAATATAACAACTAGATTTTTCTACATGAAAAATATTATACCCAAAAAATAAAATTGTCACTAGATAATGAATTTGAACCATGAAAAATAAGGTAAAGGGGGTGAGTACGAATAGAATTTTTAGCAAAAGCTTATGCAAAACAAAACTAGAGAATACTAAAATAAAGATTACTAGTGAGTCACCCACTATTGTCCTCTTGATGCTACTTTGTGTGACATTGGAGGTAGTAGCTAATCAACAGTGATTGCACATGGAGAGGAATGGAATTGTGAAGTATGTGAGAATATTCCTAAATAGTATGTTGGCTATCAACATAACCATAAGATTTCCTAGATATGTGGGCTTGAGTGGAATTGTAAACACGCTCTTATATTTGGATAAGTTTGGATATGTTTAATCCGTAGATGTTGACTGATCCGAATGGAAAATGGCATCAACCCATGGTATTCAGCCACCCATGTTATTCATCCACCCACGGAATTTACCCATGGTATTGTAAGTGGAATCCACCCATGGTATTTATCCACCTATGGTATTCATTTGCCCATGGTATTTTCCCATGGTATTGTGACAACCACCCATGGTATACATTCACCCATGGAATTGACCCGTGGTATTGTGACATCCACCCATGGAATTGACCTGTGGTATTGTAACTGAAAAATAATATAAGTAACAAGTTGCATTTTGTAAAAGGACAGATGGTCTGCCACAATGTAGCCTTTATAGTTATTATCGGTTTTAATAAAAAGTTTCTTTGTGATTTTATTTACTGTGTGTTCTGTCATTTTCTTTCTAGCATTGCAATTCTTCAGATCTTGGGGGCCTACCCCATAAGATCCATTTCAATATTTTAGATCTTGGGGCCTCGCCCCAAGATCTGGATCAGTGGTATTAGAGCAAGTTATGATTCCATGGGAATGAGGGTTTGATGCATATTTCAGTTTCAAATTTTGCAGCAATATTCAACAAACTTCAGGCATGTGCTACATCCTCCATGAAGCATTTTCTTGCGCCAAGCAGGAAGAATTTTTCTTTTTTTCATTTTTTTGCAGAAATGTTTTTGGGCGGCGAATTTGCAGATCAGATTTGAAACATTTGGTACAAAATTTACAAAAAAAAAATACCACATCTGGATTCCTTGCGAAAAAAATACCAAAATTAAAAAAAAAATCGGTTGAATCAGAGTCCGGATGAGGGAGATATCGCTGATTTAAAATCAGCAATGTTGTAGATTTTTTTCTGACGACAATTGTTAGACGAAGAATCTCCTATACTTTTTTTCAGTTTTTATGTAGAATTTCAAAACAATGATTACAGACCTGACTTCCTCTCGAAAAATCACCCAATTTCAAAAACAAAATGGGTCGAATCGAAGTTCGGATGTGGGAGATATCGCTGATTTAAAATCAACTATTTTTTCAGAACTTTTGTGATGGTGGAACAGTTGCAGTGCGAATCTAAGATTTCAAAGTGTCCAGATAAGGATTTCCAACACATGGGAAGATGGAGAATGATCCTTCTGTTTCCAAAAACAGGTTATAATAAATATTATGAGTTATATTGACTGAGTTATGTCCATTTTAATTATGGAGCAACATTTGGAGTGGGTTCCTGTTGGAGACGTGCCCTCCCACCCCACTTTAGTAGGCACTTGCTTCACATTCATCAGTTTCATCATCACAACATTTGAATTGGGTTATTTGGAGACGTGTCGTCCCACCCCGGGTGAAGTAGGCACTTGCTAATTCATTAACAACCAACATCATGGTTATGGGTCAATTGCACAAAGTTCATGTCATCGAAGTCCATTCGCTATGCTGCACACTGTTAGTATCCCAGTTGGTCACAAGCATTACAGGGTATCTCTATCCTCGAATATTCATTTTTCATGGTTATGAGTCATGCACAAACCCACACTTCATTGAAGTCCATTTGCTAAGCTGCACATTGTCAATATCACAATTGGTCACAAGCATTACAGGGTATCTCTGTCCTTGAATATTTGTTCATCATGGTTATGGGTCATCCAAAAGCCCACATTTCATTGAAGTCCATTTGCTAGGCCGCACACTGTCAGTATCACAATTGGTCACAAGCATTACAAGGTATCTCTATCCTTGGATCTTCGTTCATCATGGTTATGTGTTAACCACATAAAACCCTTCTCTTTAGTGATTCTTCATATTCAACAAAGGCTTCGCAGGAGGGAACTTCACACAATGGGGACCATTCCTTCTTAAGGAGGGAGGAATGATTCGAATGGAAAATGGCATCAACCGATGGTATTCATCCACCCATGGCATTTACGCATAGTATTGTAAGTGGAATCCACCCATGGTATTCATTCGCTCAAGGTATTTTCCCACGGTATTGTGACATCCACCCATGGTATTCATTCACCCATGGAATTGTGACAGCCACCCATGGTATTCATTCACCCATGGAATTGACCCGTGGTATTGTAACTTAAAAATACCATAAGTAACAAGTTGCATTTTGTAAAAGGACAGATGGTCTGCCACAATGTAGCCTTTATAGTTATTATTGGTTTTAATAAAAAGTTTCTTTGTGGTTTTATTTGATGTGTGTTCTGTCATTTTCTTTCTAGCATTGCAATTCTTCAGATCTTTGGGGCCTCCCTCATAAGATCCATTTCAATCTTTTAGACCTTGGGGGGCTCGCCCCAAGATCTAATCATTGACTAATCTAAGAATGTTGTGAGAGGCAAAGTGGAAGATGTTGTGTAACAAGGAGTAATCTCTTTGTCATAAATTCCAAAGTTACAATCATGGAGTTTAATGATATTCTATTACTCATACTCAGGTTAATATTGTAAATGGCTCAATTAAAGTAGTGGACGAAAGGGAATTCACTTAATGTAGGGGAAAAGTGGAGATTCAACATTGCCTTGAGTGACTCTTATTATAGATTATTGTTATATGAGGAAATCACTTTACCTCCAATATTTATAGATTTCCATTTAATTAATTTGTTTTATTAGTTATGCATGAAATGTGTAATTAAAGTTTTTAGAGCAAAAAGTTTGTGTATAAAGCAATTTTTTGAAAGTGACAAGGAATTGAAAATATGAATAAAAATTTGTTTTAAATCTTATTTTCTTCTCTTATGGTTTCATATGTTTTTATTATTTATTTTTTATTTAATTTATGCTATTGATTTTTATTTATCAAAATAAAAAACATTTAATTTTATAAAAGTTTACAAACCAAATTAAGATTATATACACCCATATATTTCTATGAATTCTAATTAATTATAAGCATTTGGTAAGAGAATATGCAATTTGTTATGAGAAGTAAATTTGATTATTAAATTAGATACCCTCCCAACTATAATTTATTTTTAATAAGATTTTTTTAATAAAGAAACTTTGATAGTAAGAATATTCTTTTTTAATATTGTAATTCACTTGTTTCTAATCTCTTTCATAGATGAAGTGATTTGATAAAATTTCACAATAATATATTTTAAATTTTATGTCACTTTATATCGATGATAACGATTTAAATATTTACTTATAATAATGTATTTTAAATTTATAATTTTTGTGTATTAATGAAACTGATTTAGATAATCATTCTCAATAATAACTATTAAATTTGTGTAAGAATTTGAAATTTATGATGTTTAATTTTTTTAATAATTTTTGGGTTATAAGACTTTTCAATTTGTTCACATTATAAAACTTTCTTTAACATTTGTAATACATATTTAAAATTCCAATTATATTTGTAATGCATATTTAAAATTCCAATTATAGTTTATTATGGTAATACATATTTAAAATTCCAATTATATTTGTAATGCGTATTTAAAATTCCAATTATAATATATTAAAATGAAAAATTATGATTTTAATAGATTGATCATTATAAATAATGACTTAAGCACATCCATATCAATAACCTGCACAAGTTGATACCAGTAGTCTATAAGTGAAAACGTGAAATATCTATGCCTGCACCAATAATGATTATGATCACCACAACCCTTACACTAATGTTTCTACTGCACATGACACAACAGGATATGGGAAACAACAAAAGGAACCAAACAATTTTTGGAAATGGAATGGCCACTATAGCAATGCAGGTGTATAAGAAAAAGTAACATGTGGTAGCATAGCAACTCCTTTTGCAATGATATAAATATTATTTAATTATAATTATCTTTGTGTAAGCTCACTCGTTATTTTACTTCATTAATGTTTATTATTTCAAGTTTATAAGATAAATAGTCTAATAAGTTTAAGTTTTTATTGGTTTATATTTTAAAATTGGTTCATATCATGGCCATACTTTACCAACATAGCAAGATTTCCTATTTAGTATTCAAAATTTATACTAAAATAAATATATGTATTATATATTGCATGAAAAATAATACAATTTGAGAAGAAATAAAATTTCATATAATTAAACACAATTTTTATAAATAAAATTTTTATATTTAGAAAATTATTATATATATATATATATTTTTAAATATCATCTTCAATTTATTGTATAAGTATTTTTGGTCATTCTTCCAACTAAACAAATTGTTATTTTTACAGGTTTACATTGTCATTAATAGATCATGAACTACATAATTAACTTAAAGCCACCCTAAAAAATTATCACTAAATTAATTGAATGTTATTTTTTAATGTTAATCACTTATCACTAAATTAATTAAGAGATTAGTTAAACACATTTTTCCCAAATAATTACACATTATTCTTTAACCACCTAATTATAACCGCCTAATTATTACACATTTTTTTAGTTGAAATTTATATTAGAAATATCACCTCATTTGTGACCTTTCATTTTATTATCAATATAGTCCAGTCTCATTATCAGTATAGTCAAATCTCATCACTGATTTGAATACTAACTGCATTAAGATGTATTTTCACAACTACAAAGGAATTTGAACCTGATGTATAGTTTCCTTCCAACCTTGTTATTTGTAATATTGTGATTTATAATTATTTATTATTATTTATCTTTGGGATTATTTCATACGAATTATTTATATCTTTTATGTTGTTATTAGAGTTCTAATGAATTTCTTTATTGTTTTGTTAAAAGGTGATGTAGGAGAATCCGGGCACCTTTCATCAAAATCAGAATTCAACGCTGTGAAAGAGGAAACGTGGAGAATCTTTGTAAACCGAGGTAAATTCTGATTAAACAAAACTAAATTGATGGAATTGATAAGGCATGATTGAATATAATTATCTACCATGTATGCGAATAGAGAGATTTAGGGGTTTGATTGAGTGATTTTAGGCGATTTATAGAGGAAATCATGGATCTTAGATGATGCATGCTTTTGTAATTTTCTATATAAAGAGTCTATGTTGTGTGATAGAGAGAGAGAGAGAGAAGACACAATGTAGTCAGAGGGGCAATTTGTGAGTTCAGGCTGTGATGCCTTAGCCTGTAATCGAGCTCTGTATGAGTTCAAGCCGTGATGCCTTAGCCTGTAATTGAGCTATGTATGTATATGAAATATACGTGTTATTGTATATCTATGTGTTATCTGAGTTTTGTGTGTCTGTGTCTTTATATATACATTCTTTCCTGTAAAATTGTTAAATATGTGTGTACGAGTGTAAAGGACGAAGTTGTTATGAACTTTGCCTTAAACACCGTATGGAAGAGTTAAATGTGTGTTGAACGCGAATTCCATCAATAAGCGAACAATAACCGTTGGATTAGAGAACTGATCAACGAAGGAGAAGAGTTCCAATCGCAACTAGAGTCGATTGATCAACACAATGAGAACGGTCAGATCATCTAGATCAATGGGTAATATTGGCAGAACAGATCTAACGGTCGTCGCGTGGCAACAGGAATTGAAGTCTAACTCTAAAAACAGACCCGAGAAAATCATTAAAACAAGTTTAAGGTCCAGAAAGATCAAAGCATCTGTTTAATGGCGATTGGATGCATATCGCATGCCAACAAGTGCAGTCATTAATTCCAAAAACGAATGCAATAAGGTTTTATACAACGGGTTTAAAACCTCGTTGAGTTCCGACCATTGAGACCATTCGTTGGATGAGTGATCGGACGGAAATCACGCTTGAAAGTGCACGCAAGTTAACATTTCTGGTGCACACGATATGTTATCAAAGAGGCTTTAACTTTATTTGGGTTCCAGTCTTAAACATCAAAGTCATGCCGACATTGCTCAATAAAGTTATATTGGGGTTGTGGGTTTTTTTTTGGTTGTAATTAACCAGTGTGCTTGCTTCCAATGTATACGTAGACCCATAACTGAAAGGTCCAGTGTCGTAAATTATATAAAATGCAGCTTTGCTCTATTAAAACAACTTTGTTGTCATAAAAAAAAAATGAATGAAAAATTAAAAAACGAAAATCATTACACTAAAAACCATTTATAATAAGTTTTTTGAGCGATATATTTAAAATGAAATTATGTCTAAAATATTTAAAACTAGCATGTGCACCAGATGTTGCAAAGAAAACGCCGTAAGGCATAAAGTGCAGAAATCCATTATCCCTGTAGTGTGTGCATTATTCAACAAGGTGGATCTCTCTAAATTTGTTGCAAACATTTGTGTTGTTGCATTGCTAATTTATTTAGAATCTACTACTACCTCCTCTTCTTGGAATATTAAATTTCTTATCACCCCATGATGACAATCCCTCTAATTATTGGCATCACAATTTTTTCCACTTTAGTGGCTTTACCTTCAACCTAAAGAAACATGAATTTGAGTCACTCAATTAAAAAGAAATTGCTAAATTGCTATTTATCAGGTTTTCAGTAAAAACAATTAATAACTCATATTTACAACACTTTAAATATTTACAACCTTTTAAGTCTTGTATTTATAACTCATATTTATAACCCTTTAAAATGAAACTAACTATCTATATTTTATTAATAATAAAAAGAATCTTCTTTATAAAACTGACACTCACATGCTACTCCTATATATTTATCTTATATTTAATATTCAGTGTCCATCAATTGAAAAGAGAATATGTAGGCATAACTTTTCTATACACAAATCTACTAAAAATATATTCCTTACAAATTTCATGGTCCGGCTTGTGCCATGTACAATTAAATTTGTCATGTTTCCTATCATGTATGTAGTCAAACCCAAATTATATAACATGTAGACGATTTCAAATATCATTTCTCTCGTATTTTCAGCATGCGGGTATCCATATCCAAAAATGGTCAGAATCATAATGGAAAAATAGATTGCAGTAATATAGAGAATCCAAAGGCTTTGTTTCATAAAATATGGAAATGCAGCACCAATCCATGTCCTACTTGGATCATGATATCTAGCAGCAAGCAGATATGAAAGGCATCCAGTATAGTGAACTGCAAAATGAAATTATTGATGTTAACTTACACAAACAAGCTTAAAACAACATGTCCAGAAATAGTTGAGTCGGATATTCTTCTCTGGTCTTGAGAATCGAGTACTGATCTGGAGTGTTGAGAACAGGGCACTGAAATAATTGAGTTGGAAGCATTTTTTCTTGGAAAGTTTCGTGCCTAAAATCTCCCAAGTATTGGAAGAGTCAAAGTATTTGATACCAATGATTAAAATTTGATATGAATAGCATTTCCTCTTTTTCCTAATTAACAATGTTGTTCTCATTCTGGAGGCGATCAAAAAATACCTGTGTATTTCTCAAAAGAAAACCCTCTTTCAAACTATATTGTTGTGTCTTCTCCAAATCAAAATCTTCTTTCAAACTAGATTGCTTAGCAGAATCAAGAAAAGATAGTAACATGTTTGAATTAAGAACAAATAATAGTTGTCCACTCAAAACTACCCATTCCTTTGAAGTCCAAGTTCAAAACTATTTGGTCCTTTGAAGTCCAACAGAACATGGAAGATATGACCATAACCCCTTCCTCCCTCCAAGTTACTAAGAACACTGCCACAGGTGCCACAACCCATTAGAATCATAAGAAATAAGCACTTTATCTACCTCAAATCCAAAGGCATTTGATGGGAGCAAGCAAATACCCATCCTTGGGAGCAAGCTATCCAGTCGATGCAAATTTTGAACACAATGCATAACTTAGATCCGATAGTATTTGAAGCATATCCTTAACAGAATGTAGTTCAACAAATGCGAACTTCAATATGAACATGTTGCAAACTTGTCAAAAATATAGTACAGGGGGGCAAGATCCAAGAATCTTCTTTAGTCAGGCAAATAAGCTACCATATTTACTGCACTTTATACTGCTTGCAATTGCACGACTTCCTTAGTTGACATGGTTGTATGAACTGGTTGCAAACTTGTCAATAACATAATACAGCGGGAAAAGAACCAAGACTCTTCTTTAATCATGCAAATAAGCTACCATATTTTCTGCACTTTATATTGTTTGCAATTACATGACTTCCCTAGCTGACATGGTTTTCAGAGTTTCTTTCCTGAGAATCATCAATCCATATCAGATGCATTCACAATCAAAGCCCCTTGCGAATTTGGGTATAGAATTTGTGCCATCTACCCTTAAACCTAAATTTATGTGTTACCAATAATAAAAATATACGCATGAACTAACCCCTCGGGGATCGTTTTTCCAAGCAATACTTTGCAGGGAAACCTATTGGATGCTTGTCCACTTTGGTGGATAGTGTCCCTAGTGAGCCTTACCCAGGAGGAACTGAATAATACGCCTGTGGGCATGAAATTAGCCAAGTGCCCAGCAACATCTCCAACAACTAGTTCAATTAATCCCTGGCGTTCTATCAAAAAATCCTAATCTCCCAGGGATAAACCATTTGGGGTAGAAAAACTAAGCCATCAAACATCTCATTCACCATATTTTTCTTGGATATACAATGGATCCAATGATCCAATATAGCATCATCCATAATCATCCACTTAGCCTTCACTTCCCTTTCGTCATGAGTTGTCAACTGCTATAGATCTATAACCAGAGTCACAATATCCTTGAGATTATTCTCTTCTAGTACAAATGTAACCCTCACCTTTCACCATAATAAATTTGAGGCACCATCCAATCTGTCTTCACACCTGAGGCTAGCTGCACAAACTCCCTAATCTAAAAAATAGTTTGAATTTCTTTTGATAGACTGATTGCTATTCCTTTCTCCATCCAATCTGTCCTCACACCTGAGGTTGTCTGCACAAACTCCCAAATCTAAAAAATAATTTGAATTCCTCTGATTTCTATACCTTTCTCCCTACGTTGCAAATTCCTAAGAATCACAATCACATAAATAACTTTGATACCATGTTGAAATTGGATTGAGGAAATAGGCGGTTCAGTTTTGTTTTACTGTGGGTATTTTTTATAACCTCTTGACTACAAAATGGTTTTAAAATATGTTGCAATTCTTTCAATTGGCTAAAGAGAATGCTCACCATTCTTCATGTATATTGTAAGTAATTTAATTGCATTTTTTCACAATACGTATGAGCAGAGATAAGTATCTCCATTCCCTTTGTTATAGTTTTCTATAATAAATTAGGAAAATAAAACTCTATGCTCAATTATATTGAGATATTTGTGTGATCATATAAAATTCATGTTAAGAGTACCAAGAAGACCGATGCATCCATATGAGTCCACCTGTTCTGGACTCTATTCTCTAACATGAAATCTAGAATCTCTTCTCTATACATACTCGTTAAATACGTGTAGCGGAATTTTCCCATTTTCCCTAAGATCATGAATTGCAATGTAGTAGAATTTGCTCATTTTTTCTAAGATCATGAATTGCAATGCGACACTCAAGGTGCAGGCATCAACAAACTGTTGATACAAAACCTCATGCTACTCTACGAGTCTAGTTAAGATTGTTAGCTGGAAACTCAAGTTGGATAACCATGCACATACTTATATATAAGCAATCAAGGATCTTGGATTTATAAATTAGTTTTAACTAGTTTAGATATTCATACCTCTGTAGATCCTCCAAATGCAGAATTGTGGGGGTGTAGGATATTGCAACCTTATGGATGGACGGGATTTGTCAAATCCTTTGGCCTAAGAAAATCAAATATAGTTTGAACTATTGAATTCTCCAATAGGTTTAGATCAGCTAGCCTTATCCCATAAAAATATCTGGATGCAGCCTAGGGCTCCTGTAGAAATCACTGGAACTTGATGGTTCATTCAATAAATCCTAATGAAAATAAACATGTGCATAAAATCTACTTCGTAATAAAATTGAAACACTCTTTGACTTATCATTTATTTTTGAATGCAACATTGATTATGAGCATTATGAATTGTAATGCTGGGACTGCCCAAGAGTCTGGAATGTAGAAGGAGACAAGTTTACAGTAAAGAAACCAACTGACTTAGTTTTGTGATTTCAAAGTAATGTATGTGCTACTAATGCCTGGGGTAAAACAAACAAGTCATTTGGAATGAGACATGTCATTTCTGTACTTCAAATTTTCCAATGTGACTAAAACATATAGTGAAACAAATGGTTGTTCCAAATTTATTTGTAAATGAAATGCAAACATTCTAATATTCATGCTTATTATGTAATGAATCTCCTAACAAGAAGATACTAAGAGCATGAATAATCACTTTCCTTTAAAAAAAATTAGCTTGCCTGCTCTATTTTACCCTTGTCTTTGTCTGCTAGTATGTCCTGCAAAATGAAACAAAATTTCAATGTTATTCTAGCGCCACATCAACATTTACAACTCTTTGTTGCAGTTCTTTGTTTGAAGACACATTCAGCAAAAGAAATAAAGTGAACCACCTAAAATTTCTGAAATTTTGGACTCTGTAACGTTTAGAAAGATACCTACCACAGCACCAGACACTAACACATAAAAATCTGTGGGTGCTTCATTCATTAAAATGACATCTTCCTTTGGGGGGAAGTAATTTGCCTTCATCTCTAAAACCTTCCAAGCATCAAGCGACTATTAGGTTATTTTTTCCTCAAAGTTGTTGTATTGAAGCCCACTAGCAAAGACAAAAAATAGGGTCTCTTACCATAATTGGACAATACTTACCAGCTGGAAAAGAAAATCATGTGACACTCCTTGGAAAAGTTGATATGTTTGTTGTGAATAGCTTTTGCTAGCTTCCATTACAATATCTGAAGTTATTGGACAATCCTAACTCATAAATTAATCAACAAACAACATGCAAAGTGGGAGACATAGATGGCAAGGTATTTTTCTCAGGCACAAAACTGGACAATCATAAACCCCAGGAGAGAAATGGTATGTTTAAAAGTCATGATGCAAAACTGAAACACCAGCTACATTGATCTGGAGTTTTGAAGTGTGGCATTGTAGGAAGAATTTGTGTCGAGGAGACATTCATGAAAAAATTGCAAGTGTGCTTGATATTGCAAGTTGAATGCCAAAATTGCAGTACTTCAGTTCTAATCTATGATAAGATTTGTGCCAAGAATCCATGATAGACACAATAGGAACCCCCTCTAGCATGGCAATTAAACATGTGATATTCAAGGTTGTGAAGAGTACTGTGATTGTAGAAAATGTATGGAAAACCGTGGAAAAATGGATAAAGAAGCTAGAGTGGGAAGGTACTGCATGCATGTCTATTGACCTGCTAATAGGAGAAGAGAACAATTCATGTGCTATGGATTCCTAGAGTAGCTTGGAGGTGAGATTTTGAGGATAATTCTGAATAAAAGGGACACCAAGGAAGCTGGAATTGCAGAACTCCCAAAGTAGTTAATCTAAGGTTTTGATACTAACTGATATTAGTACAGTCAACAACAATGCAAAATACTTACAAATGTGAAAAAAAGAATGTGAGTTATAAAAGAATATCGTTGTAACTATGCATGATGTACACTCTATATTGTATTAGGTATTTATGAAAGCACAAAATTGGTGGAGAGTGATCATCTTTGGCCAAGATTCTCAAGGTCACAAAATAAAAATTATAGAGTTAGGTGAGTGATCATTGTTGACCAAGTCGTACATGATATATTCACAATGAGGTGGGCGGGATACAAAATATAAAAATCCATTTCTATACATATTTGGTTTAAGTACACTGGGAATTAGTGACCAAGTCTCATCAGTACCTCCTTCTCTTTCCATTCAGGATTGCCTCCAACAATAAGTTAAACATAGTGGAGATTAAGTTAAAAAATAACGGCATATGTGTGTCATGGATGTTACTAAAAATTATCCATAACAAAACTTAACAACTTCTGGTTCAAAGGGCAGGAATTCTTTAGTCTCATTCACCTTAATTTAACTAACACTCGGAAGTGTGAATTGGCTGTAACAACTCCACACATTTTCAGAGTCATGGGGAGATGTTTTATGTTGATCAATTTTTCCTGTGATTGCAGTCATAAAGTTGGTGAAAAAATAGATACGGGAGTTGAAGGTACATCTTTTTGAAATGACTATGTATTAGTTGAAGGTACAGTCGAGGTGTGTCCATAGTTAGTGCAATTGCCTTAAAACCAACCCTCTCCGCTCTTCTAACAAGTTGTGCAACAACATTCCTATTCTTGTAAACCTGCCAATAATGACATCTAAATTTTAACACCACTCATACATCCACATGTAGTAAACCCAACGCAATATAACTGATCTTACCATTGGTTTAGGAGTCTATAATACAATTAGATGAATATGAACTCAATTACATCTCATAAAACATGGGAAGACAATCATATGGGTGGAAATGATAAACTTACATAAAGTTGAAAAAAGCGAATTCCTGGTCCAGTTGAAGCAACCTCTTCAACACTTGATGTAGCCCATGAAGAAAGCATCTACAACAAATATGTCCAAGCATCAATTTTTATCAACACAACAAAATATTTCAAAATCCAAAATCATTATAATATCTTAAATCCTTAATAGCTAGAAGGAAATTAAAACATTGAGAAGATCGATCCCACAAAGAGAAGACCGATGCCCAAACATTAAACATTGATGTCAATTTCTTAAACATGAGAGAAGGCATCTTGTAAGCAATTAAATAATATAAGGTGCAATAGAAGTATGGTTTGGACCTTAAAGATACTCACATTTGCAAAAGCCCTGCTCAACTTCTATAGCAAGTTAACAAGTGCGTGACTTTGAACAAGCTGCTTTCCAACACTATAAAAACCTTTGGTGGATGCTGTTACAGTCACCAACTTTCCATTGCAAAGCTTCACCTTAGGGGAAATGGCATGAGAAATATAAGAAATCTACAGAAGAAACAATTCAGTTCCTAGACATTATGGAGGTGAAGCTCAAAACTAGTGCAAGATTGGATAAGAAGTGCTCACGTCTATAGAAATTTGCAAAAGCCCTGCTCAACTGCTGTAGCAGGTTGACAAGTTCATGACTTTGAACAAGCTGCTTTCCAACACTATAAAAACCTTTGGTGGATGCTGTTACAATCACCAACTTTCCGTTGCAAAGCTTCACCTGTATATTAGGGGAAATGGCATGACAAATATAAGAAATCTACAGAAGAAACAATTCAGGTCCTAGCCATTATGGAGGTGAAGCTCAAAATTAGTGCAGGATTGGATAAGAAGCGCTCACGTCTATAGAAAAAAATCTCCAGGACGTTTGTCTTCAACAAATTTCTTTGTGGACTTCCTTATGACTATACATCCCAATGTCATTAGTCACTAAAATACTATTCGTAATTCACTTTTTTTTCCCTTCAAAGTTCTAACTCATAAGCTCCAAAGAAAATCAACAAATTAGATTTGGCAATGTGCACATTGTTTGCCATGCTTCACAGTTCAAAATTTTCTGGAATCTTTGCATTACAATCAAATAAAGAACCATAGTTTGATGGCTTGAAGAGTACATGGAAAATCTTTCAACATCATATCCATATTTGTATGGGATATATGCATTCTCGTAATATTTCTATTATACACAAGATTGAAAACTACTACTTTCAAATTATAAAAAATTGCAGGGAACGGTATACTAACATTGGATAGGAGGCAAGAGATGTGAGAACGAGAAGAATTCATAGAACTGGCCAATTTTAGAGGGAGGACACATTCCTGTCATATCCCCTTTATCTGTGGCCTCTTTGGCAGCAGCCATAGCTGCAATGGCCTCAGATTTCCCCTCTTTCGAGGATTTCTTTCTTCCTTCACCCTTAGAAGAATGTTGGTTTGAGTTCTCCTCTCCATCATTTTCTTTTTCACTAGCCTCAACCTTACCTTCAACTTTTTGAAAGGTCTCTGGTTTATTGTCTTTTCCATCCTTGTTTGTTTCTTTTCTTTCTTTATTGCTAGGTAAGATTTCTTTAGAGCAACATCGTTGTTTTGTTCAGCCACATTCTCTGTCATTGAGTGAGCTGATTCTTTTCCACCTCCCTGCCTAGACCGAGGTTCCCCTTGCTTTCCTAAAGAACCAAAGCATGTTGTACAGGCAACAATGTCCAGTAATCTTCTAATGTGTGCAACTACATGCTCTTCAGTGTAGTCCTCTGCAAAGGAAAAATAAATGAAAATCATATATAGAGTATTATGCAAACTTTGAGTATAAACAATGCATATTCTTCTTTGCATATATATTTGAAGCACGTATGCAAGTAGAAATTCAGTTTAGATCACTTCAAAAAACAAGAGAACAATTTTCTAATATTATGATTTAACATTAATTCTGACCCCTTTTCAAGATAAAAGCATTTATATTTTAAAGAAAGGCAAGAAAAAATTTCTAGCTATCTCCCCTGACTTGTTCAGATGGGGGAGCAGAGTTATTGGTTACCTTCTACAATAGTAAGGGCACAGGGCTTCAAGGTTGCAACATCTGATGAATCCCTCAACCTGTTGCCATGAACCTGGTATAATTCAAGTTTTTACCAAGTCATGGATACTTCAAGAAAACTAAGATGGCCAATGTTGCCATGGTCACACTTAAGCTTTACAAACTATTAATAGAACCAGTTTCACTGTACATGGCTATTTCTATCTTGACACGAACACCTGTGTTGTTATTGCAAGTAGGGTCATACCACATGATATCTTGAACAGAACCAGTCAATTGCAATCCACCAGCCTGTCAAACAATCCCATTATTTAATGAGCTTCTGAACTACTGATTTTCTTACCTCATGGGATAAAGAATAGTTGGTCAGATGGCATGTCTCCACATTCACAGCTAATAATCGACATAAATCAAGAATACGGTCTGTGGAAATTCCCTGTTTCCATAAAACAAACATATATTAAAATCTACTGTCGAACCAAACATAACTATCCATAGGTCTGGATGCTGCAAGATTGGATTATATTCATCATAATTCTTAAAGCTGGATCGAACATCTATGACAAGACTTATGTTACCACCTACCGTCATAAGCACTGGTTAATATTTTTTATGAGATAGCGTACCTTTAAAATAACTTGAGAATCATCTGGAGTGTTCATTGTGACGTCTAGCACAGTAGGTAGGACTGCAAGCAACAAATGATACCATATAGTCATTTGTTGCCACCATAACAATTTCTTATTTTTAAAAGCAAACGGAGACCTCATATTTGTATTGATATAAAAGTACTAAGATCAGATGAACTTGTGAATAGCCAAGAAGCTTCCCATAGCTGGTCTTTGCCTTTTCAACCAATTAATCACATCGAGATCAAAGAGAACAACCACCGAAACACAATGATAGGGCATCGGAGAGTAACCACAACACGGCCCATGTGATGCCATAGCCAAAATAATTGGAAAAATGATACAGAGTATTTCTTGGAAAAGGATACGAAGTATTTCTTGAAGATGTAAATCATAATATGACTCATCACAAATAATTTTTCTGAGATTCAGAAGGTTACAAGCAAAGGCAGGAACTCAACCCCAAGATTTCTTCGGGTGCTTCTCTATCCATTTTCATTCTATTCAAACACAATACTGAAGAATTATTTGAAATATCCCTCTACCAGGACTATTACAAACCTTTCAACTCAATGATCTGTCAATTTGACCTGCAACATATGATGACAGTCCAGAATCCGATGTCTGCAAGAAAAAACCAACTTAAGGAAGAATTCTGGACCTTGAATATAGGAAGAACTAAAAACAGCATCCTTCTATTTAAAGAACTCATAAAATGGAACACATACCTTCTCCATTTTCCCAAGATCCAAACCTTCGAAATTCTTTAAGGTAAGATATGGAGGCAATGCGAATCTACATTTTTGACAAAGAAAAATCAATAGAAGTCAAAAACAATTATGGATCCAAAATTGAATCTCAACACAGAGGTGTGCCTTACTGTCTAGCATGTATGAGTGGATATCACAATGAGACTTTTCAGAACATTAGATACCTCAGTGTCAGACAAGGGATGAACAAAGAGGAATCCCAGATAAAATGGAGACTCTCGACCTATTTTAAGTTTGATGCATTATAGGTGCTAAATGCTTTTTCTAACCCTAGCGTCGCTTCTGATCCTAAAAGAATTCCACAATGTTCTGATTTTTATTGAGAGCTAGATTGTTATCAACTAACCTTGGTGGCATTTCATATTATAGTGAATTTTCATTTGCTATTATTCCAAATAGTCTGCAGGCTTATTCAGAAGTATCCCACTGGCTTGGTAATTGCTCAAGTCCCTAAAAGTGAAGGCATCACTAGTGAGGCTGATTTCTCCATGCCTTTTAGAATGATCATGTATGAAACTGTAGACCTTGAAAGTCTTTTCTATATTTTCTGAAGGATACAAACACCAGGAATAAGAAAATGAAGGAAAGTGAAAGTTGCAGATTTTTTTTGGCAGAAGCATCATAGATGTGAACGAAGGTTGTTACATCAAAGAACTAAAGAGTGATTATACAAGATCCCCATCTCTACATAAGCAAGGAGAGATAGAATATAGAGTTTGGTTCCAACTTCAAGAAATATAACTTTGAAAGTGAAAACGAGAAGTTTAGGAATAGGAATCAACTTTCTGTGAGGTGTCAAATTATTTGGGATTCTTTGAGTTTGTCAACAAATCTAAAATAGAATTAATTTTCACTACCTATTTCTAATGTCAAACTCCCTCTGCCCAAGTCGAGGTGTGCACAGTCAGTGCAATTGCCTTAAAACTAGCCCTCTCCGCTCTTCTAACAAGTTGTGCAACAACATTCCTATTCTTGTAAACCTGCCAGCAATGACATCTAAATTTTAGCACCACTCATACATCCACATTTAGTAAACCCAACGCAGTATAACTGATCTTACCATTGGTTTAGGAGCCTATAATACAATTGGATGGATATGAACTCAATTACATCTCGAAAACATGGGAAGACAATCATATGGGTGGAAATGATAAACTTACATAAAGTTGAAAAAAGCGAATGCCTGGTCCAGTTGAAGCAACCTCTTCAACACTTGATGTAGCCCATGAAGAAAGCGTCTACAACAAATATGTCCAAGCCTCAATTTTTATCAATGCAACAACCTATGTCAAAATCCAAAATCATTATAATTTCTTAAATCCTTAATAGCTAGAAGGAAATTAAAACATTGAGAAGATAGATCCCACAAAGAGAAGACCGATGCCCAAACCATTATAGTTCCAACAGCTCTTGCAGTAGCATACTCTCCTGTAAAAGATGATGTATTCACTTTCAGAAAATATATGCATCAAAATAGGATGTTAACTTTAATACAATAATCTAATGCATACCTTTGGGATGAGCCATCTTTTGCATGGCAGTTGGAGCAATCATAATAGGCATTGATATCTTGAATCCCAACACAGTGGTACTCAGATCCACCTTTGTTACATCAACCAATATACGGGGACGGAACCTCATACATAAAACATCAACCAAAATATTTGTAATAATGTCAATTCCCCTGATGCTTGTAATGAAAGAAGTGCCATAATGTTCAAAAGTTTGGCCCAAGACAGGGTGACTAAAATTGAAAATTAGAGCTATTCAGTGTTTATCTAATCTGATTGCAGTCATTTGATATTCGGATTTTCATTTATTTGATGATGAATGACTATTCTAGATATAATATTTTAAAAGTAAAAATGGAAATTGTAAGAGATCATTTCTTTGGATTGGAGCAATTCCATTTGCTTGCATAGTAAGAAAGATCCAGACTTGTAAATCCAAGAAAACAGGGGAAGTTTTCTCTATTTTATTTATTATTTTGATATTATATGGATAGATCTTGCTGTGTCAGGTTTCAGTCATAGTGCACAGCATCACTGGTAAATCTGGATTGCACATTACGTTTACTCTACCTTATTATTTATGCACATCAACCATCTTTCTGCAGAACATTCAGTTATATGTGGCAGTGTTCTTTCTCTTCATAGTTTTTGTTTAATCATAAAAACACTACCAATCCAAGAAGAAACAGAATTTGTTTCTATCAAAACGATGGAAATTGTAAGAGATCATTTCTTTGGATTGTAGCAATTCCATTTGCTTGCATAGTAGGAAAGATCGAGACTTGTAAATCCAAGAAAACAGGGGAATTTTTCTCTATTTTATTTATTATTTTGATATTATATGGATAGATCTTGCTGTGTCAGGTTTTAGTCACAGTGCACAGCATCGTTGGTAAATCTGGATTGCACAGTACGTTTACTCTACCCATGAAACACAAAAGGTAGAACAGAATTGGCGTACTCCATATTATCTAGCTTGGGGACTACCTAGATTTCTGAATAGCTAGGTTTTCTTGCTTCCTTGAAGCACCCCATCAATCTTGAAGAAAAGAGTATGAAAATTGTATTTATTATTTTGATATTATATGGATAGATCTTGCTGTGTCAGGTTTCAGTCACAGTGCACAGCATCGTTGGTAAATCTGGATTGCACAGTACGTTTACTCTGCCTTATTATTTATGCGCGTCAACCATCTTTCTGAAAAACATTCAGTTGCATGTGGCCGTGTTCTCTTCGCAGTTTTTGTTTAATCGTAAAAACACTACCAATCCAAGAAGAAACAGAATTTGTTTCTATCAAAACAATGGAAATTGTAAGAGATCATTTCTTTGGATTGTAGCAATTCCATTTGCTTGCATAGTAGGAAAGATCCAGACTTGTAAATCCAAGAAAACAGGGGAAGTTTTCTCTATTTTATTTATTATTTTAATATTATATGGATAGATCTTTCTGTGTCAGGTTTCAGTCACAGTGCACAGCATCGTTGGTAAATGTGGATTGCACAGTACGTTTACTCTACCTTATTATTTATGCGCATCAACCATCTTTCTGCGGAACATTCAGTTGCATGTGGCAGTGTTCTCTTCACAGTTTTTGTTTAATCGTAAAAACACTACCAATCCAAGAAGAAACAAAATTTGTTTCTATCAAAACGATTGAAGAGTTGTGAGTATTTGACTCCACTTCTAAGTCAACAATCAAGAAAAATTATTGATATATCTTGGAATGGAATGAGCAGATAACAAATAGACATGCCAAAGTTTCAATCATTTCTAAGGATGTTGACAACATTTGCAAGGTGCTATCCCATAACTCTAGGGCTTTCATGAAGTGGTTAGCACTAGAATATAATCCAGAGGATCTTCACTGAGTAGTGATATTAGCAGCCAACACAGGGTTATAGCTTGCCCATGAAACACAAAAGGTAGAACAAAATTGGTATACTCCATATTATCTAGCTTGGGGACTACCTAGATTTCTGAATAGCTAGGTTTTCTTGCTTCCTTGAAGCACCCCATCAATCTTGAAGAAAATAGTATGAAAATAGTATTTATTATTTTGATATTATATGGATAGATCTTGCTCTGTCAGGTTTCAGTCACAGTGCACAACATCGTTGGTAAAACTGGATTGCACAGTACGCTTACTCTGCCTTATTATTTATGCGCATCAACCATCTTTCTGCAGAACATTCAGTTACATGTGGCAGTGTTCTCTTCAGAGTTTTTGTTTAATCGTGAAAGAACTACCAATCCAAGAAACAGAATTTGTTTCTATCAAAACAATGGAAATTTTAAGAGATCATTTCTTTGGATTGTAGCAATTCCATTTGCTTGCATAATAGGAAAGATCCAGACTTGTAAATCCAAGAAAACAGGGGAAGTTTTCTCTATTTTATTTATTATTTTGACATTATATGGATAGATCTTTCTGTGTCAGGTTTCAGTCACAGTGCACAACATCGTTGGTAAATCTGGATTGCACAGTACGTTTACTCTGCCTTATTATTTATGTGCATCAACCATCTTTCTGCAGAACATTCAGTTGCATGTGGCATTATTCTCTTCACAGTTTTTGTTTAATCATAAAAACACTACCAATCCAAGAAGAAACAGAATTTGTTTCTATCAAAACGATTGAAGAGCTGTGAGTATTTCACTCCACTTCTAAGTCAACAATCAAGAAAAATTATTGATATATCTTGGAATGGAATGAGCAGATAACGAATAGACATGCCAAAGTTTCAATCATTTCTAAGGATGTTGGAAACATTTGCAAGGTGCTATCCCATAACTCTAGGGCTTTCATGAAGTGGTTAGCACTAGAATATAATCCAGAGGATCTTCACTGAGTAGTGATCTTAGCAGCCAACACAGGGTTATAGCTTGCCCATGAAACACAAAAGGTAGAACAGAATTGGCGTACTCCATATTATCTAGCTTGGGGACTACCTAGATTTCTGAATAGCTAGGTTTTCTTGCTTCCTTGAAGCACCCCATCAATCTTGAAGAAAATAGTATGAAAATTGTTTGTACGAGGAGCCCGCCAGTCCTCTTCTCTAAATTTTCATCTATAGTCCAAAAAACCAAGAAAGGAAGACATAAAAAGATTGGGTATAAATTTACCTTATCTAGATGAGATTGAATCACTGCGCACGCCTGCGTATTCGAAAATTGACGCAGCTACCATTTCAGGTCTAAGTTTAACCTGAGATTTCAATAAGAGTTGCGTATAAACAGAGCTAATTGCATTTGATGTTTAATCATAAACCCAAAAAATAACAGAAAGACAGGTCAAAGAGATCGTACAAGAATTTAACAGAATTAAGGAGGGCGAGGATACCATTTCAAGTTTCAGTTTAGACAGGGAATTCAATTAGACTTGTATATAAACATCGCTAATTGTATGAAATTAAAAAATCCTTGATACTCTGAGACAAACTAAAATGGAAATACATACCCTGATGCCGAGCAACCATTCTGTAACAGATCGCAATTCCTGTAGCCATCCCGCGACAGACCGAAGTCCAGAAGTGGACCTGTGACAGTCCAAAGCATCTAGTGGTGATAATCCAAGCCCTTTTAAGGCTGAGCAAGACCTCCTGTAATCATCTCATGGGTCCTGGACAACATTTGCAAGGTGCTATCCTATAACTCTAGGGCTTTCATGAAGTGGTTAGCACTAGAATATAATCCAGAGAATCTTCACTGAGTAGTGATCTTAGCAGCCAACACAGCATTATAGCTTGCCCATGAAACACAAAAGGTAGAACAAAATTGGCGTACTCCATATTATCTAGCTTGGGGACTACCTAAATTTCTGAATAGCTAGGTTTTCTTGCTTCCTGGGTCCTGTAGCAGACTGGGTTTGTTCTGAGGGTCAGAATATCATTTTCTACCTTATGATTCATATGAAGGGTTTCCTGAAGTCGATTTCCACAGATCAGGGTCCTGGAATATAGTATCACAGAGCGAGGGCAAGTGCACCTAGAAGTAGCGTAGCGTCGAGCAAGGGCAAGCGTCGCTGGGTCGCATCGTATACTGGTATAATCAATTGGATGGCTAAGATTATTTTCATCGTCTAACACTTAAATCAAAGGCTCAGAAATGTACACGTAACCCAAGAGGAAAGTTGATTTCAAAAAGGAACGCCTTACGGCGTAAATACGGGTTTTTCAGGGTGCTGAATCCGAATATGCAGTTAAAAAACCATTTTAACTGCAACAAATCATGATTTCATCTCAATTTCTTCTGCCGGATTCCGTCACCGGAATCTCAAAAAGTCGCATTATAGACAACTCCATTTTGTACGACGTAGTCTTTAACGCGACTTTTTGAAAGCCTTTCCGGCGATTTTTTCCGGTGAAAATCCGGCAGTGATTTATTGGAATCCAAGTTTGATAGCTAATTTCTGCACAATGAAACCGTCCCAGGGGTTTTTCAGGGTGCTGAATCCGAATATGCAGTTAAAAAACCATTTTAACTGCAACAAATCATGATTTCATCTCAATTTCTTCCGTCGGATTCCGTCACCGGAATCTCAAAAAGTCGCATTATAGACAACTCCATTTTGTACGACGTAGTCTTTAACGCGACTTTTTGAAAGCCTTTCCGGCAATTTTTTCCGGTGAAAATCCGGCAGTGATTTATTGGAATCCAAGTTTGATAGCTAATTTCTGCACAATGAAACCGTCCCAGGGGTTTTTCAGGGTGCTGAATCCGAATATGCAGTTAAAAAACCATTTTAACTGCAACAAATCATGATTTCATCTCAATTTCTTCCGCCGGATTCTGTCACCGGAATCTCAAAAAGTCGCATTATAGACAACTCCGTACTGGGTGCCAACATTCCATTAAAGAATCTTAGTGTGGAGGAGCAGAGCTCCGACCCTTTGTAGTGGCCATGGGGAATGTCCCTCTTAGATTTGTGAAATACATTGAAAATATACGTTGGAGAGGTCTTTCTGTTTTTTCTGCTTCACTCTCGCTCACATGTTATCTCCTTATATTTTATTGCGGAACCAGATAAGATTAGAAAAAGAAATAAAATGTGTTCTTAGTGCCATAGTTAAATATAGTTAATTACAGGTTAAGTTTTATTTTTTAAATTTTTAATAAAAGTTATAAGTTTGATATTTTAGAGGTTTTTTTATAGTTTTTGTATGGCTAGCCTATTTTCTATGAGTAATGGGGATCCATATGATATTCTCTTGAATTATGGTGGTCAATCACAATAAATCAATTTTTGTGAGGCATAACTTTCGCATACAAATTTTGATTGACTTCTTTCTTGTATCCTAAAAATAACACTTCGTGCTCAAGCGGACAAGTTTTACCCCCAAAAAATGTCACTTAAGATCTCAAAATGACCCCTAAAGGTTTTACACTCCAATTATCCAAACTATGTGCCATTGATAAACCCACTCCTCTAATTTCTTTACTCTAGAAACATTGAGATGGATGACAAAGTATATACATATATAGTTTAGTGTTCTATGAAGAGAAAAATCACTAAGTCTTCCTTAAAAATTTGAAGAATTTCAATCATGAGGATTTTGGTTCATAAATACATCAAAATGTAGACGATGAGGGAGGCATGTGGCTGCCTTAGCCTGCCTACACTTTGAGGTTAAATTTAGAGATATAAGGTGGATGTTCCTTAACTAGGCGTCCCCACAATAGTGCAAAAAAAAGGGAGCATTTAACTTGGATCCCAAAAAAAAATTTCCTACAACAACCATCACATATGAAACATCATAAAATTTCATTGCTTCTTGCAATGTTGCCCACAACACATAGCTATTGTCATTCTCTTTACAAATTTATTCTATAGATAAACATAATAATTCTATTGATGGTGCTATTGATGGTGCTGGACCCGCTAACATTCAGGGGATCTCCCTAGTACGAAGTCCTAACTAGACTCGACACCGTTTGGAGTAGGAGTCCCAACAGTGGGTGGTAATGTAATGCCTTGACCATGATAAAGCGCAGAGATAAGTAAAATAATTTTGGGTGGAAGTAAGTGTGTGACCTTGTGGAGAGTCAAGTGCAATGCATCAAGGTTCTAACACACAGAGGGAAAAAGGAAGTGTGCTCCTTAGAAGCCTATAATATTACGCAACTTGAAAGGAACACACGGGCATAATGACATCACAAGCTAAGAGGTGGAATAGTCCACAAGTTAAAGTGATGGGTTAATCCAACATCACACATCCAACAAGATTCATACAATTTCATGCAAAGTAGTTCATAAGCAAATTCGTAAGTTAAACAACATACGTTACTAAAGCAACCAGAATAGTCCAACTACAATAACAACATATGCATGAAAGCGTGAAACAACATGAATTGCTAAAGCACCCAGAATAGTCTGACTACAATAATAACATATGCATGAAAAACGTGCTAGCTCTGTTATTATTATTATAAGTGAAACTTCCATCCATGCATACACCATTGATGATCACTAGCCCTAATAGTGGAACATTACAGTCAAGAACACCTTCTCCTCCAAAGAAGTATAATCGCTCTATGTTGTGGAGAAGCAAAGGCTCGTCACAATACTCCCAAGCCT
Organism: Pinus tabuliformis; assembly: GCA_031772625.1. Classification (NCBI taxonomy): domain Eukaryota; kingdom Viridiplantae; phylum Streptophyta; class Pinopsida; order Pinales; family Pinaceae; genus Pinus; species Pinus tabuliformis. The sequence continues at coordinate 632,731,191 of CM062818.1, read as the reverse complement.
TTTCTAAACCTAAGCCCAACCAATAGCATGGTTCCCAAAAGCCCCTTCTATGAGTTATGAGGTTATATTTATAACAAAGTGTGGTGTGACCCTTTACATTCCCCTTTGTAACTCTTTGACTATCCTCTTGTCTCTTCAACTTCTTTACAAATAACTCATTACATAACATGATGACCTTTACCATTCCACTAATGACACTTGGAATTTCACTTACAACATATTTACAGATAATAATATTTTCCACATATGCTCATGGAAAAAAAAAAATATGCTAGAGACAGCCTAACAAGAAAAAACACTATGACTCTGAAGTTTGGGGAAAGACAAACTTGGAAACCTCCACTTGGTTCTTCTCGATCATTTACTAATACCAAGCTTGGTATGATGTGATGATGTCCCCAAATAGCTTGATGATGTCCTTCCCGAGAACGGACTTTTGCCTCCATAGCTTCCGAGAATATGGTCTTGGAACCTGCATCCAAGTCATCCTGAAGCATGTGCAACGTGGTGTTGACCATGACGGGATAACCAATGTACTTTTGCATGTTATGTGCACTCTTCTCCAAGTCATACTTGGTGGCCTCTCACCTTAGCTACTCCATATACCATGGATATCTAGCCAGACTTGGTTCTTGGGTCTAACCACGGTGAGGGAACTGATTGACAGGATCCTGTGCATTCTCACCATAACATCCAAAGCCTTATACAAGCATGCATATGAGTCATGTATGCTGCTGACGAATGGGGCGAGATGCTCATAGTTCTGGATCAACATCCAGAACTTTGCTTTCTCCAGCTCTGCCTATGGCTCAATCTTCTTTGGCAAGTGAAGAGGGGCCTCTTTGTATCACATTGTCCACTCTTGCACATTGGTAATGGCAACATGTATGCTCATGAGAGTTTGAGAAAACTCTTTGCTACGTCGTTCTAAGTCATGCAGAAAGACAATTGCTTTGTGCATGGTGACAAATCCATCATAGAGCTTCCACATGGTTGTCTCAAGTGTTGATACTTTAGCAGGTATCACTTTCCTCATCTCCCCCATTGCGGAAACTGCGCTCTACTCTCGATTTTGTTCTGCCTCGTCTGACAGCTTGCAAGTTCTTTGCAAATTATTCATTATTGATGAACATGAACTTAACATTTGAGATTATGGATCCTATATAGGCCAAGCTGGCATCAACAAGGGAAGTTGGATGTTTTCTTGTATCTGACATAATCACCCTTTCCTTCATGAATGCAGGTGATGTGTGATCATCTGGAAGTTATTCCTATGTGCCTATATAATCTTCTTCTTCAAATCTTCAAATGAAATTTTGTAGACATCCATGACCAAATCATCATCAAGGAGAGCAACTTGTCCTTGCTCACTCGAGACTGGTTTCAATACTGGAGGTGGTGGAGACTGAGAGATGACCTCGGGTGCTATCGGAATAAGGTCAACGTATTTATTTTGTGTCTCCTATTCCATCTCCATATATGTCACTTCAATGCATTGCTCAATCTACTATGCAAGCTCTCGATCCTACACCTAGTCACCGTCTTCCTCAACTACTAGCTTTTCTGACTCCTCAACCTATATGGCCGTTGTTTGCCCCATCATTGTGCCTTACCTTTCTTATTCTTCCTATTTTTTCTTCTCTTCTCTTTCTCTCCTCCTCAACTCCTACTCTTCCTTCAACTTCCTCTCGGTTTCCTGCAACTTTAGTTCTACTTCCTACAACCTTTTCTTTTCTCTCTTCTTTTGCTCTACTCTCTTTATTCGTTGCTCCCTCTTTGCCTTTGCTGCTAAATCTGCTTTCTCTGTGATAGGATCTGGCCTCATCTTGTAGCTTTTATCTACTTTCGGTTCTCGAAAATATTCCTCTTTCCCTTGTCTTGTGTTGGATTGATATTTATTGTTGTTATTGTTGTTTCTTTCTACACTGTTATTTCCTGCAGTGCAACTTTTCAACTTGTGGGTATACTTAATGGCTTGTGGATCTTGGAGTCATTGTAACAATACCTTTAAGGGTCTTCGTCTTTCCATTGAAATGTCCCGTGGATCCATGGATAATACACCTTCACACAATGGTTCTTGAAAATACTGTGGGGATCATACGGATTAAAGTATTTGGTTCCAAACTTGAACTTCAATATCTCCTTAGCTTCAACATTTGATATTTCAAGCTCTTAATCTCGTCTAATTTGAGCCGCAAAGGAAGAGTGGGCCATGGTGCTTTCTTCTTCCTATGAAATCCCATTGATAACCCCGTGGAGAGATGATATGAGACCTCTTACATGACCAACTTTTCCATGGCATAATTTGGTAGAATATTCGAAGTCTTTTCTCTGCCAAACACTTTGATGAAGATGCGATCGGGTGAGGCATACAAATATTCAATGTTAAGTATCGCCTACATCGCTTCTCGGGACATGCAAAGTGGATCCTACTCAAAGATCAACTTGTAGAACGGGATGATGAAATGTTCAGTCAACCTTGTGAATATTCCTTGGTAGTCGCAGTCAGAAATAAACTTGCATAAATTTTGATGGAAGTCTCTTTCAGTTTTCATGTCCATTTGATGTCAGGAAACTACTGGTGGGTACAAATTTCATCCATTAAGCGTGAAAACATGTAGAATCTCACTTGCTCATTGTTGGGCAGACTCTGGACGTTATTCATGTGGATTTTCAACTGATCAGCAAATAAGTCTGACAATTTGAATGACCTTCCATCATTCACCAACTGGTTTAGTACAACTACCCAAACTTCAGGAAGGTCCATGTGCCCATATATTTGGCATGCAAATATGATCAAGAGTTGATAAGCCTTCCTGAGAGACTTTGTCTTGTAAACATGATTGGGTGTATGTCTGAACATTGATCTCTTTCACCCAATGCTTGACTATATCTCTCATGTTCACCTGGCTGTGGGTGGCATAGAAAAGTTTGTCCATGTGCCTCACCAGCTGAGGTAAATTGTACATCTATTGAAACTTCTCCACCCTAAGGGTGGAAATATATATCTCGCTGGTACTGCTCAATCTCATAGTCTCTGGATCTGTGTGTGACATAATCCATCTCATATTGTTCGCACATGGGAATGCGGGGTACCTGCATGTAACCTTGTATAAGCCTAATTGTTCGATACAAATATATATACATGTTGGTCCTATAAGTCTTCCTTGAAGTCCTCTACAAAAGTATCCTTGATTTGCTGCCATGTCAACTTTGTGCCCTTCTCAATGAATAACTGAGTGTCTGCATAAAATGGTAATTTAACTGGCATCTACTCAATTTATTCCCCAATAATTCTCTTGAAATTTGCTTTAGTAGAGCTCTCTTAGAGGCCATGTTAATTGTAACTACTAGAGAGATTCTCAACAACTGATGTACTTGGAGATAGGGAGGACACTCATGGTAGCAAAATGTAAGCTTAAAACCAAAAGAAACTCCAATACAAGGGAAAGTAAGATGTCCATGTTGGTAGCAAGGATTTGACAATTGCGGAAAGTCAAAGAAGGTGCATGAGCGGTTGTAACACACGGAGGGTGAGGTGAGTGCACCCCTTCAAAACCTGTGATAGCATAGAGATAATAAGGGAACACACGAGCAAAGATGCATCACAACATTGAAGGAAAGTTAGCTAGAAATCCAAAGTGATGTTTAAACCAACAACACATTTCATTAAGATTCATACATACATATACAGAAAATAGTTACACATGCATGCATAAGCAAACAAATACATATATCATTTAGAGTAAACAAGATAGTTGGAGTACAATACGACATATGCATGAAACATGTTGGCTCTGTTATATTAAGAAGTGTAAGTTCCACTCATACAATACATCCATGACCAACCACTAGATACGACAATAGAATGTCACAGTCATTGCCGTGTGCTCCTCAAAAGAGATGTACTAGCTTTTCTCAGTGGAGAAGCCAAGGCTCGTTACAATATTGTCCAAGCTTTCTATAATATACTTGTATTGGAAGCTTGGCTAACCAAAATCCTTTACAATGAGTTATGACGTTCTATTTATAGCAAAGGGTGGGGTGACCCTTGACATCCCCCTTTATGACCGTTTGTCTATGCTCATGACTCTTCAAGTACTCTATGACTGTTACATTCAATTATCGACACTTGAAATTCCACTTGACAAGACATTACATACAATCTACACATGTACCCATGTGAGGCAAAATGGCTTGAGCAAGCCATGCAAGACATCACTAACACTCAGACCATTGTGGTGAGACCAACTCTTTGACATCCTTGCGATGGTCTAAGGTGGCGAACTGATGCCAAGCTTGGTCATCTATGATGGTGTTTATGCGCTCAATGGTGACATCCTGCTCAAAGTGAACTCTTTCCTTTGTTGCATCCAACTACACTGATATGACCCTTCCATCCAATTCATTTGATAGCATGTGTATCATCATCTTGAGTCTCGTTGGACCAGCAACATAATAATGCATAATGTCTATGTTTATGGTTATGTGTTATGCTCTCGCATTTTTTATTTTTTGTGTTTTAGAATTCGTATGCAGGTAATTTCTGTAGGGGGTTAAAACATACACAGGAGTGGAGCACATGGCATGTTTTAGAGCTATAAATGCCTATTTTGCTTCATCATTCCAGAGGAATGAATTTTTCTTGACAAGGTGAGTGACAGGTCTAGCTAGACAAATTTGCGATAGTAGCCGGTGAGACCCAAGAATCCCCTCAAACTCTTCAAGGTATTTGGTTGGGGCCAATCCTGCATTACCTGGATCTTTTTGGGATCCACCCTGACCCCTTCACGACCCACAATGTGGTGCAAGTACTCGACTTCTTTCATGCCAAAAGAGCACTTGGACAATTTGACAAATAATTTATGCTTCCCGAGCAATTGCAACAGTAGGTCTACATGCTAGAGATGTTTTTCCCAGGTGAGGCTCTAGATGAGAATGTCATCAAAGAAAACAAGGACAATTTTTCTGAGATATGGTTTGAGCAGGTGATTCATGAGGCTCTGGAAAGTGGATGGGGCATTATAGAGACCAAATGGCATGACCAGGAATTCATAACGGCCTTCATGAGTACGGAAAGCAGTCTTTGAAATGTCTACTTCTTTCATGCGAATTTGGTGATAGCCCAAGCAAAGGTCTAGCTAAGTAAAGAATTGATCCCGATTCAGTTCATCCAACAAATCATCAACAACCGAGATGGGGAATTTATCTTTGATCGTCAGCTTCTTGAGGGCCCTGAAGTTTGGACACATACGCCATTCCCCATATTTCTTGAGCACCATGACCACAGGCGATGAATAAGGATTAATGCTAGGATGAATGCCAACGGATTCCATGAGTTCCTTGGTGATTTTTTCAATTTCATTCTTTCTGGACGAAAGGGTCTCTATATGGGCGCACATTCGGTGGTTGTGCCCCTTGGACCAAAGTAATGCTATGATCATGTTCCCCTCTCGATGGTGGAAGCTCATGAGCTTTGTTAAAGGCTTGCAGATCACTATTTAAGACCTGTTGCATCTCAGGATGAATATGAAGAGTAGGGGGCTCAAAGGCATGAATGTAATTAAATTGGCCGATAACTCCATCGTGGCCCTATTTTAATAACTTTTCCATACGATGCAAGCTGATGATAGAAGTAGTACCTCCTTGGAGTACGCGAAGGGTATGTGTGTGGTCATTCTGCTTAAAGATCATATATAACTCCTGGAAATACATTGTAATTGGGCCGAGTGTGTGGAGACATTCAACACGCAAGAAAATGTCACACCCACCCATGTTTATGGCAAACATGTTAGTCTTTAGGTGGTAATATCCCATGTGAAATTTGATATTTTCACAGCGGTCGTCACATTTCATTGTCCCCCCATTAGCAATTTGTACCTAGAAATTAGAGACTGCTCTGACAAAACAATGCACATCTTTTGCGACTCTATAATGGATAAACTTATGCATGCTACCACTATCAATCAAGACTACTACAGGGTGATGTTTAATGAAACCTATGATTTTGATAGTTTGGGGAGAAGAAATGCCTACCAAACCATGGAGTGAGATAAATGGTTCTTCTGGTGTAGCTGGGAGCTCATTGTCCTGCTGGTTGTCCTTATCTTCCTCCTCTGGTCCCTCAAACAATGGGGCTTCCTTAGATGAACTGTGATCAGTAGCATCAATTTGAAAGAATTTGGGTTACTTGCATTTATGCCCTGGGGAGTATTTGTCATCACAGTAGTAACACAATCCTTTCTTTCTTCTTTTCACCATTTCTACTGGTGATATCTTCTAGACCTTAAGTGTTTGGGTAGTGCCTGGAGCCTGGGTGGGGCATCCCTTGGCTATGAAATTTGGACGAGGAGACTGGGCCGCTAACTCGCATTCCACTTCGTGAGCCGTTGTGCAAGCTTCCAACCATGTGGGTGGGTGTTGCATCCGGACGTGAGCTTGGATGGCATCTTTGAGGCCACTGATAAAACATTCCAAGTAGGGTTCATCTTCCAGACCTCTTGTACAAAAGGCTAATTTCTCAAAGGCTATAATATAGTCATGTACTATGCCTATATGTGTGAGCTTAATAAGACGACCCAAAAAAATGGATTCACGTTCAAAGCATTCACAAAGGGATTTTGAGAACACGTGCCACGTAATTTGCCTTGCATAGCATTTTTGATGCCACTGCCACCATTTCCATCTTTCTTGGTCCAAGTAAAGGCCTCCCACACGTAGCTTAGTCTCATCATCTCTAATGTGATTCAGTGTGAAATATTGGTCTATTTGTGATAGCCATATTGCCGAATTAGAGCCATCAAATTTGTACATGTCCAGCTTGGGTGGTCGAGGGTGGGAATGTTGGTGGTTTCCATGGAAGTGAAGAGAATGACTAGATTCTCCTTCATCGTCTTCATGAAAAGCATATGGCTTTGATTGTACTGCCGACTTGCCCTTTTTGAATGTGTTGTTCAATGTCTGGATCTTCCTAAATAATTAATCCAACCTGTTTTGAATCGATTCCATCTTCTCATTGGCCATAGCTTGAGCTCTGGTTTCTACCATACACAGATCTAGTTCACTTGTCATCACTATGAAAAAATTTGGGACCGCCTGAAAATTGAAGCTGACAAGTGAATGGTACCACCTCGCTCAACTCGTCATCCTGATTCTTATGGGCTAAGTCTCTTATAAGCGTCCTAGGAAGGATTCTTATGGGAAAGCAGTTTTACTCCCCGCTTATCAATACTGCAGCAGCCAATTCCCATAAAATTTAATCCTGCCCTATGTCTTGTGAGAATCACCTGAAGGTATAGGAGCCACAAGCATCCCTGCACAAATGGTCAGATTTGTCTACGAAACCCTCAACTGCAGAGTGTGAGTAGGAATGCGGTAGGGACCGAACCCCCACTACTAGATTTGAATGATATTTTGGTGGATCTAATTGTTGCGGTAGCTCAGCACCCAACCTACTAGATCTAATCTGGCAAAGAAGATGATGGGCAATCTTCAAAGAGACAAGGGAAATATTGTCTCAAGAGGTGTCAGGTGCTACAGATCGCAATATACATAAGGGTCCAATAGTAGTACTCGGCCCAATCTTTTAGGGCACTAACTAAGGAGGATCAACCGTACCCTTAGCCATACTACCCGACTACCCTATCGTATGCACAATTAATCTCCCCGTGTGTTGTTCTCGGTGTAATGTAGTAGCAAGACGACCAACGGTTTATATACGACAAGGTTTTGGGTGAGCCTATGGGACTTCCGATATACCTAGAGGGTACATGGAAGAGAGTCTATGCGCGGTTATGTATAATGCACAACTACTCGAAGGGTTACCCACAGGGGTTACAAGGGAGTCCAACACGCGTGACCACCTCTTATATTTCGTGCGTGCATGCCTCCCCAAATCTACAAGTTTATGTGCTCAATGACAGATCCCCTGGTTTAAAGACGCCAAAACACATAGCTAGCCAAAAAAAAAAATCTGCTACAAATGGTGATACCACCGACCCTAGAAAGTGCTCTAATACCACTTATTATGCTCTTGACCTGTGGGAAGATGCCAAAATACTAAATTTGTGAAGAAATATAACCCAGAACACAAAACAAAATGAGAAATAACAGCATGTATTTTATTATTTAGAGATGAAAGCAATGTTCACTTGCCTCTTCGAGGGGGCAACCTCTGTTAGAGCAGGGCTCGATTACAGAATAAGACAATGCTCCTCAACGGGAAGTCTCTATCCTTTATATAGGATTCATACATGCAATACCATGGGTCAATACCATGGTTCTATTAATACCATCTATCTAATACCATGGCCCAGTTGCAACTAACTATGGTCCCTTTCTTTAAATGCGGGTAAACCAATTACAATTATTAATATGGGATTTATTGACTCTTTAACTAGCTATAACTATGACTCAACCCTATTACATAAATAAGGGGGTTAGGGTTGGACCCTAACATTATCTTTATATCCTTTTCTATGAACGACTTGATGTCTTCATAGGGAGGAAAGATCATAGACACTTGCTTGGCTACAACCCCCATTGTGCTCTCAACGATGTCCTTTGATTATTCTCTCTTGAAGTCCATTGTACTTGTGTTGCTAAGAGAAAGAAGAACACCTGTGATTCCTTAAGACATAACAACACTCATGGAAAGCAATCTGTCAGTCGAAAACCAAAACAAACTTGAGGACTGACTTGCAATATACCTGTGTGATTGATCTGGAAGGTTGTGCAATTTCCAACGGGAGGTCGGGAGACTGGCTACCAAAACTATGCAAGGCACAGATCAGGATGTCGGGAGACTGACTGACTGCTGGAACTATGTAATGCATAGTCCATCCTGGCCTACTAAGGATTGAAACCGCGCAATGCACAATTTTAGTCAACAGTGACATGCAACCAGCAATCTGCATTGCAAAGTTTCTGGGGTTAGCAAGACACTTCCTCCAAGAATTGCACAATGCAAGCCTAGAGGTCATTTTTGGGCCAGAATTACGTAATTCCTAGAGGGAAGTTAGAACCTTTGCTTCTAGAAACGTGTAGTGCTAGCCGGCCAAGACACGGTCCAGGCCAAGGCAGCTCAAGTCGGACGACAGGCGACTAAAAATATGAAAAGTCTGAATGCATGATGAGATGCGTGCAAACTAGAGTGAATGATCATATATACAAACATCAAGTGCATGATTCATAAAACAGGAAAGCATGCATGTGTGTGAAGTGAGTCGCTGCAACAGTGACCATTCGTGCAAAAACAATGTCATGTGTGCGACAATAGTGAGATGCGAACGAAAAATGAAATTGTGCTTCTAAAAGCTAATATACATCAAAATGACAGAAAACGCTCATTGAAATCAAGCATAAAATACTCACATGAAGCGAAACACAAAAAGCGATAGAAATGTAGCGCAAGACATGAAAAGCGGGCTTACCCCGAAAAAACTATGTTGAATGTGCTGATTGTTGGGTGCAGGAATTGCGGTTAGGCAGACTCCAACACTTAATTTTCAAACTGAGGGTTTCATAAACTTAGAGACGAAGGAGAGGAAATGCCAAAAATGATATGAACTTTTCCAAACTCTATTCCTACTTCCTTAATTGCAATCTTGTAGAATAAAAAGGAAAAACATCACCTGGTAATTTACACCAAAGGTATTCTAGTGTTGGAATATGAAATAAAGTACTTTTATAGGAAAATAAATGAAAGGAATTCTCAAACCTCTTGCAAACAATCTTTGATTAGTGAAAATGTAAGCCTATGTTTTTCTTTAGTATAGTTGTGTGCCAGGTTAATAATTGGACCCTTGATGATATATGACTCCTTATTGTTTTGTCTCCCTGCAACTAAGCTATTATTCCTATACTTCTACAATGTTCTTCCACTAGTACTAGAACATATCTTAGGTGTTGGAAGTGTATTTTACACCTCTACTAAAGATTTATGTCTTCATGCAAGAGATCTAAGCTTCAAGGCTAGATCACCTTGTTCCTGTATTAGGAGATCAATTCTTGTACTTTGAGAGAGGTTCCTACACGAAGTTTTCCAATCCTTCTTTCGAGAAAACAAAGAATGTGTTAACTAGGAAAAATAAATTGCAAAGGTGAACAAAACATCAAAATAAATTTATCAAACCAAAAGATGCTTCAACCAATCTTAATGTCGAGAACAAGAATTAATTTCCAAAGTCAAAGCACACTCTTCTTTAATTAAGGAACTTCTGGACGTAATATAAAACATCATTTAGTTATGATAGCATGCTTCAATCCTATAATAGTTATCTACACAACTTGATTTGCACTCATAACCTTATTAACTCAGAAATATTCACTTATAATTACGCATAAGTATGCTATTTCCTAAACAATGTAAAGTGCAGGCACAGACCAATGTGTCACAACAACATTCAGTTTCTGATTATCAAAAGTACATTTAATTCAAAATATCAAGAACACTTTGGAATGAAAATCACGCTTTTTAGAATCGCACTAAGACTCATCAAATACATATAATAATCAAAGACAATTACTATAATGAACCAGAGGAATCAATCTACGAGACTGTAAATGCATTAGTGCAGGAATGTGTGCTTGCACAATCCAGGAAGAAAATGAGATTAAACTTCAAAGAAGGAAATCATAAGATTAAACTTCAATCGAGCATGCACACCACGAATCCGTCACACTGTAATGAAATCAGATTTAAACTTTGCAGAAGAATAAAAGAAACATCTATTTACTTCACACTTTGCATTAAAAGAAATTAACACACCTTAATCAAAAAAGAAGAACATGAGGGAGAACAAGCTGGGTTGGTTGGGCCCTAGCCAACCATCTCATTCCTTGTCTAGGAAATTTAAAGATTCAGCTCTTTAATCAACGCATCAACACAAAATTACAACGCAAGATTAATAAATCATGGTGTAGTTCCTTTCTATTAATAATCAACAAATATACATCATGAGTTTGAATCTAGCCCAGAATGAGGGCGATACTAGCAAAATTACAAAAGAACAAAATCACAGTATCCTTGCTATAGCTATCGCTCGCTACCATTTTCTATTTGAGTCCTATATTTTATACATTCATTCAGGCCTACAGTCGTAACCAAATTACCTCAAGTGTTCCAATTTGAGCTTTTCAGCTATAACAAAATAACAATAACACTTCATACTAAGCCTTTTGGCTATAAATAAACGTTATTCTAGTTATTCAAACAACGACCCAATCTCCACCATATCCTGGAATTTCCTCTCCGCTCCGAGTCCAACTTGAGTTTACCATTCTAGAACAGGGTGTTTCATGGAGTGGTGAGCTGTCACGATAGTTAAAGATTTGCCAACGGTGCAGGAATTCTACCTGCACTCTACCATGCTAATGAAATGATCAATTCATTGTCTATCAAATACTTTTAGGAAGAGAATTATTAGTTTCAAATAGTTAAAGGTATAAAATATATGAGAATGATTAATTAAGAACATTCATAACCCTTAAACATGAAACATAAATCTAGTGCAGGAAAAGACACAATTCTTGGACTAATGTAGGAATAGGGAGGTTTGCAAGGTTAAAACAGAGGTCTAAGGTTATGGTTTTGAAGGGAAAAAGGGTTAAAAAATGAAGCAATTTATCCTACCAACATCCTCCCCTCCTTAAGTGGTTTTGGGTCCTCACACAACCTTTACCTACCACAAAAAAACCAAAACATAAGGGCCTCCCTTTAATTCTGAACTTCTATATTCATTCCTTCTTTCATTATCTTTTCCTTCTTCCTTCGAACCTTTTTATCTTTCTTGGTCACCTTCTTAAGACGTTCATAACACTTCAAAGCCCGATATTTCCATATCTTAACTTATCTTTTATGTTCCTTCACCTCCCCTACCAACTCTACATTTTCTCGTTTCTGCATTGTACTCTACTCTTTCATGGCTTGGTTTAACACCTCTAGGCCATAAGCATGTTTCTTGAGTTCTTCTATCCAACTGTTCAGACAGAGGGTGGATTTCTCCACTCTCAATTCCTCAGGCGGAGACTTTTCGTCATACGATTCCATACACGTGCCATCATAATCAAGGTCAAAGTTATCTTGCCCACCTTTCAATTCCTACATTCTAATATCATCAAGGGTTTCAACACCCGAAATCTCAATGTTACTAAGGGTCTCAGTACTTTGCATTTCTACTTTATCAAGGTTTTTATTACCCTGTCCATTCAATTGACCAAGGGTTTCATTACCTTACTTCTCAGAGTTATTAAGGGCTTCAATACCCTGCTTATCTATCTCACTAGGGGTTTCAATACCCTGCTTTTCCAAATTGTTGAGGGCTTCTGCACCCTGCTCATTCATCACACCAAGTGTATCAGTACCCTTCTATTTAAAATCATTGAGGGTTTCAACACCCTGCTCATTCATCGCACCAAGGGTTTCAGTACCCTGCTCCTCAAAATTATTGAGGGTTTCAGTACCCTGCTCGTTGATCGCACCAAGGGTTTCAGTACCCTGCTCGTTGATCGCACCAAGGGTTTCAGTACCCTGCTCTTCAAAATTATTGAGGGTCTTAGTACCTTGTGCCCTGTCATCCATCTGACCCTCTGTTGGGTCCTTACTTGTACTCAACATCACTTTTCTTTTCTTCGTTCTGCAAAAGAGGACCAAAAAGGGTGTGTCGTCTTCCTTCTCAACATAGTCACCATTAACCACTGTATGAGTTGCTCCCTCAGCGAGAATAGAAATATTATATTTACCTGGTGAAGTAGGTGGTGAGTCATCGAACAACATCGGAGAGGTAATCTGAACATGACCAGCCTTTGAGGAGGCATTTCTTTGCCTGGACGACCTCCTGGTCTCATTAGGGCGCGAGGTCATCATTTCTGATTTCTCATCCTTGGATGCACTCCTCTTCTGAGCCGACTTCAACATTTCTGCACTCTTCTTTTGAGCCAACTTTTCTGCACTCTTGCTTTGAGTTGAATTTTCTACAATATTCTTTTGAGCCGACTTTTCTGCACTCTTCTTTTGAGCCAACTTCTATACGCTCTGCCCCTGAAACTCCTTCAAGAATTCCTCCCAAGTCATATCTTTAGCTTCTAGTTCTTTCTTAATTAAGATTGTGATCAACTCGTGGTTATATAATTTGTATGAGGCCTGAATCGATTTTCCCTTCTGAACCCCTTTCACCATCTTTTCTTAACTAATAAGAAAATAATACAGGAAATTGATGAGATTACTGGAGTCAAAGTGCAAGAGTAGGTGTATGTGGTAGAGGAAAGTTAGTGAGTAGCGACCTTTGCAAGTAATGAACTTATGCAACATATATAGGAGATCCTTCCACTTCCTGATCATAGCATTCTGTTGGAGGCCATTCTTCCAGTCCACCTTCTACTTCGGGTTGACCATGAACCGACACCATTGTTTCTTTTCTAACTTCTCCTTCTTCAACCATTTCTCCCCCACTGCTGGTAACCCTATAGCCTGAGATATGGGTTCTTTCATCACTGCAAATTCTAATGAACCAAACTTGGCTCGACTCCCATTGAAGGTCCGGGAAAATGCTATTTCCACAACTAAGTCAAGCTCATCGATCTTCTACAGGAACAGGAGGAACCTGAATTCCAACAACAGTGCAAGACTATTCCTGTACTCAGTTGTTTGTTCCATCTCTTGTATGGATTATCGCTCAATCCTTACAGGTGCCATGTCTGTTCAAATTCACCCACTCTCTATCTCAAGCTCTAAAAAGATATTACAACAAAAAGAACTCAAATGGTGATTGAGCTACGCATCCATCGTTATATCAACAATTTCCAAAAAGATCGTGCTTCATTATTAAAATTACATGGATGTGAATGTGAATTGGTGCAAGTACAGGTAAGCGATGATGCTTAGGAGAGGCGAAGGTTTAGACAATAATTTCACATAACGAACATGCAAGGTCAAATATGGGGTGAGGCCATGATTATTAGGTGATGTGTTTTCCAAGGGATGGTAAGTATTGAATTTTGGGAAAATCTTACATCTCCGTATTAATCCATGATTTCACATAATGTGTACTTAGTACTCATTGAAAATATAAGATTTCATAACCTAAAATATCCTTGTACTTAAAAAATTTCTTCCTAATTTAGTAAATGATGAAAGAAAGTGTTAAACATAATATAAATTGAATTTCATAATCTGCAGGTGGTACAGTTACTCTCCCTGTACAAAGGTTCATGCAAAAATATAAGCTTTGACACACATTTTTGCACCAGGTATTCCTGCACTGAAACTTGTGTTTTTTTTAATTGGCAACGATCAGCAGTGAGGATTCCTGTATTGAATGTGCCTGTACTAAATGTGCTTGCACTAACCATTCCTGCACCAACCATGCTACACTTAGACATGATTGCACTACCCATGCCTACACCAAATCTTCTTGCACTCGAACACACATTCCTACACCAGGGATATTTGTAGCATAATAGGAACCAAAAGAAAATTTTGATAGAATACAATTCATATACTAGATTAAAATATTTGCTAAATATACAAAGGAGATTTTATTCGCCATTCTTTGGTGTTAACATATGCATTTCGAACTGATTTGTAATTTCACATTAGGTCCTACAATCAATCCATAAGGCAAAAAAGAAGTTGGAAAAGGGTAAATTTTTAGAATGGGAAGAAAATTACAATAGGAAATTGAAGAGTGAAACCACCAAGAGGGATAAATCGAAAAAGGGATTTTGGGGAAAATTTTTCAAGGGAAAAGAGGGAAATACAAAATTGGATAGGGAAACTTCTTTGAAGAAAGGGATGGTTAACTTTTTGGGATAAAAAGAAGAAAATAAGGGGTTTTTTTCTTCGAAAATGGGAATAGAAAAAAGGCAAAATTTCACTTGATATCTTCTTGCACAGTTCCGATCCATAAAATAAATGCATCCCGAATTGAGTGTTTCTTAAATAAAAATTTCCGTGCTAGTTATCCTAAAATTCGATATGGGCCTGGTTCTTGTACTTGAACCTACTTCTTTTTAGTGACAGTTAACACATCTAAAGGTCAAGCAACATTCCCATTTTATTAGAACTGATCTTCCTGCCAATACACTGGTTTTGAGGTTGATCCTTCTATAATCATGTTAGTAAAACTGATTTTCACAATCACAGGGAATTTTTATTTTTATTTTTAATTATTTATATAATTTTTTGGATATTTTTTAAATTTGATTTCAAGAGAGAAGAAATCAAATTACAATAAGCTGGCATAGCCACCTACTCACTGAAGTTCAAACTACTGCTGCACTTGCTACATGAAGTCTTCCTTTGTGATGGGTTGAAAATGTACTTTAAGCCTATGCCCATTCACAAGGAAAACAGAACCTCGCCCATCAATGGTTTTGAATTCTATAATCCCATTATCGAAGACTTGAATCACCTCATAGGGTCCCGTCCAATGAGCATGGAACTTCCCTTTAAAATGTTTAAATCTAGATTTATAGAGAAGTACCCAATCACCTAGTTGGAACTGTTTCTTCGTGATAAACTTGTCATTCCACATCTTGCATTGCTGCTACACCATAATATTATGTTGAGCAACACTCCTTCAAAATTCATCCAACTTGTTTAGCTGTAATAGACACTGATGCTGTGCCTCTCAGAGATCTACACCCAACTTAATTGCAGTCATGAAGTCTTTATCTGAAATTCAATCAGAAAAAGGACTTGCTTTCCATACACTAGTTCATATGGTGTATGCCCCGCATTGTTCCTCCAAGTGATTTAATAAGCCCATAAGTCTTTAGGCAACCGACTAGCCCAATCCTTCCTGTGCATGTTCACTATTTTGGTGAGGATCGATTTGATCACCTTATTTATGGATTCCACATGGTCATTTTCTTACGGGTGGTACGGTGTAGATTTCCTGTGCCGAATATTATATTGATTCATGACTTCTTGTACCAAGTTAGAAACAAACTATGGTCCATTGTCAGAAACAATTTCTTTAGGAACACCAAATCTAGTAAAAATCTCATTAAACAAAAAATCGACAACAACTTTTTCAGTGGCAAAAGAAACATCTTTAGCCTCTACAAATTTAGTAACAACACCAGTACAAACCAAGATATGTTTTTTATTTAAAGATGTGGGATTTATGTGTCCTACAAAATCAATAGCCCATTTTTCAAAGGGCCCAATCATGACTTAAGGACACAAAGGAATTTCATTGGCTTGAACAGGCTGACCCATTCATTGACGACTATCACAACACCTAACATATTGTTTGCATCTTTAAACAAACAAGCCCAAAAATAGCCAGTGTGTAAAATCTTATATTCAGTTCATTTGTCAACAAAGTGGTCCCCGCAAGGTTCATCATGGGCAGATTTTAAAATATGAAACATTTCTTCCTCCCTTACACATCTACGAATAGCAAAATCTGGTCCACCGTAAAAGAGGTCTCCATGTATCCAAGAATATGAAGCACTTTTCTGAATAATATTCTACATTTCATGAGCGGATAAGTGAGGTGGTGTATTTTGGTGACTAAATAGTAGCTATGTCAGCAAACCATGGAGATTTTGCTGACAAAGAAAAGAGATGCTCGTTAGGGAAATCATCATCAACAAGAATTGCTTCGCCAATATTGTCTAACCTGGAAAGATAATCAGCTACAACATTATACTTTCCTGGTCTATGAATAATTGTAACATTGAATTTTGCTAATAGAAGTAACCACCTCGTCAATCTACTGCTAGTTAAAGGTTTATTCATTAAATATCTTATAGCAGAATGATCAGTATGCACATAAACTTCATATCCTATAATGTAATGTCTGAAATTATTAATAGAAAAAATAACGGCTAAAATTTCTTTCTCAGTCACTGTATAGTTAAATTCGGCAAGTGACAAATTTTTACTGATGTAGTAAATAGCATAGGATTGTTTATTCTCTTCTTGTCCTAAGGCTGCGCCAATAGAAGTTTCTGAAGCATCGGAGAAAATATGAAATGGCAGGGACCAGTTTGGTCCTCTCAAAACTGGTGCCTGTACTAATTTTTCCTTCAATGTTTCAAACGAATGTTGGCAAGCTGTGGACCAGGTGAATTAACTATCCTTAGCTAGCAAATGAAAAATGGGGGTAGCAATCTATGAAAATTTTTCAATGAATCTCCGATAATAACCAACATGTCCCAAAAAATCTATCAATTCCCTTTGAGTTTTGGGTGCAGGCAGACGAATAATGACTTCAATTTTAGCTGGATCTAACTAAATACCTTTGTCAGAGATCAAATGACCAAGAACCACTCCTACTTTTCACATTAACCTACATTTTTTATCACTCAAAGAAAGATGGGCCTCTTAGCAACGTGAAATCACTTTTTCTAAATTTTTAAGAGCTTCATCAAATGAGTTACCAAACACATAAAAAGCATCCATATAAATCTCAACACATTCAAGATCAGCAAAAACAATTAACACATCCCTTTGAAAGGTAGCGGGTGCATTACACAACAAAAAAGGAAGCACTTGACAGGAAAATGTACCCTAGGGGCATGTAAAGGTGGTTTTGTCTTGATCTGAGGGTGTGATTTGGATTTGGTTATATCCATTGAAGCCATCTAAAAGTGAAAAGTATTTTTTACCGACAAGGGTATCTAGCAACTGATCTATGAAAGGATGGGGAAAGTAATCCTTGAAAGTGTCTTTGTTTGATTCTCAATAATCAATACAAATACGCCATCTCCCATCTTTCTTAGGGGCTATCACTAATGGAGAGACCCACTGGCTGTTAGAAATGGGGTAGATGAAATTAGCATCTAATAGTTTTTGTAATTCTTCCTTAAAAATATATCTTAGTGCGAGATTCATTCATCTATGGGTTTGTCGAACAGGTCGGGCTCCCTCTTTGATATAGATATGATGAGTGCAATTCTCAGGAGGAATGCCTTTCATGTCTTCATAAATCCAAGCGAATGCATCCAAATGATATCACAACAAGGTAAAAAGTTGCTCCTACTGAGATGAATCTAGGTATGAACTAACGTGCAAGGATTTTCCTGGACTAATTTCAAAAGAGTCGTCTCGGGTTCAAGAGTACAGGAAGATGATGCCAAAGTATGGGATAAGTGTTATCGAGAAAACTAGTGTCCATTCAGAGCTGCTAGTCCCGCTAAGACGGGTAACTATCTTAGAAACAAACAATATAAAGTCACTTGTGTTTTCCTTTATGAGAGATAGATGAGAGAGAAGCAGAAAGTACCAACCTCAGTCTTTTGCTAGTCTCCTTGTTTGTTTCCTCTCTCCCTTGATAGAGCTTTTGCCACTCCTTTCTCACTTGTCCCGCTTCAAATAACACCTATAGAGTCAAAGCAGCAAAATTCCATCAAAGCATAGAGATCTATAACCATAAACAATATAGGACCAGATGTACATTAACCATACAAATTTATACAGAAATACAAGATTCAGAGATATACAAGTATATGAAGGAAAACTCAAATAGCTTTATTGAAGAGAGGATTACAACCAAGTTGTCTAATCCAATGCCATCCTCCTAGTATGAAAACCCTCTTCACCTCATGAAAAGCTAGATCACCCAACAAGACTGTTTCACAGAGAAACCAGCAACACTTCCTTACAAAATACAAAATTCCAGCCTCTGGGTCTCTAGGATGAGGGATCCATATATATATATTTGCAGGTGGGTGAGTTAGCTTCTGGGATTTTGATTAGTATCATTTCACTGATAGTTCTTGGTTCCACTTGGAGATTTCATGATCTCTTACTCATCCCTGGGCGAATTTAGAGAAGAAAGTGTCATATGAGCAGTTTCTAGAAGATTCTCTGGGTTTCCACCTAACAAATGGCCTCTGGAATTTTTTTTCTCTCGCTCATCGCACCTTATAGAAGGGATTTTTAGTATGCATCGCACCCTTTGTCTGTTACAAGTGAGATGCATCGCACCCTCAGCATGGAGGAGTCAGTATGGTCCAGTTTTGACCAGTTCTGAGTAGTTTTTTCAGGGAGAACTTTTGGGAAATGATGTAATCAGTTGACCTTATTCCTTTAGGGTATGAAGCAACGATTTTAGGGGCTTAGAAGCCCTTTTTTTATGGACATATGTGATTGGGGTTGCAGTGCCCAAATATTTCTATAACAGTTGCCCCCTAAAGCATGAGGTCGTAAATCTTCTGATGTCGGGTGAAATGCTTTATCATGACGATCTGAGGTTTTTTGAACTGGAAGGTGACCTGTAATAAGATACAATACAATACATTATCTTCATAACATTTTCATGATCTAGCTAAGGTGACCATTCCCATGCTCAACTTTATACATTCATTTTCATGTACATAGGACAGACAACCGTCTGTGTGGCAGACTGATGATTCTGGTAGAGCCATCATCCCTTGGCTTGGATGATTATCTGTGCAGCTATGATGTACATTTTATGTCTTTATTTTCCTAAATATATCGCAACTCGGATGGATGAAACTAGATCCGCGGTCTTCAAACTCGTTCAATCTTTGCCTAAGGTACAAGTCGATCCATGTGAAAAGATGCTTTGGTGTCAAACATGGAAAGACACCACTTGATTACCAGCCAATGATGTAAGCTATTAATAAGCACGAGAGGAATCACCGATAATGATAATGACCCTCAAGGTACTGCAGTACAATTTACGTGGTGTGAATACATGATTCTATGTCAAACGCCACGCAAAATCTTTCGGTCAACGACCATTGATGTAAACCTGTCATCGGAAGTGAGAAACTTGCCATTTAGGCATGCAAGCTCCAAAGCACTGAAAGGGTTGTTCCTAAGTCAACTTCTTGGATAATGAGCTGATGTCGACAAGAAGCTACCCGCTATAGGAGGGCCTTAATGAATCCCACATCTATGACATGGAATGGAGCAAATGATTTTGTGGAGGTGAAAACAATCTAATGATACAAGTTTTAGGGTGGCGGTCATGAAAGAATGGAGCGTGAAGGTATTGTAGTGTATGAGGTGTTAGCTGGGTTGGTGAATTCTCTGAGCGAATTCTCTTGAACATATCGGCGACACTGAAATTGATGGTACAGAGGCCCAATGGTGATATGACCAGTGAAAAGAATAACCCAACCCGACTCAATCATGGTGATGGAGTGAAAGTGTCATGTTCAAGAGCGACCTGCTACCAATGAATTTCTTCAAGTTTTCTTCCCAATTTTCCCCAGTCATTGCTGACCAGTACCTCTTTATTTTGGTCAAGCTTGAGGAGGATAACATATGCTTGTTCTATAATTTTCCCTTCGGGCAAACCTGTCACTATATTTTAGCGAGCCTAGCGACAGTGAAACTCGCTCTTGTCTGTAATGCACAAGTTTGTCGCTATTGTTTTAACGAGTTCAATGACAAAGATAACTAGGTCCTTTTCAGTTTTAGAGAGTCTAAAAAGAGATAGAAAGGAAACTCCAGAAATCCTTTTTCGTAGTATAATCCCTTAAGTCCGAAAAAATATAAAATAATACGAAAGGGATGACTTTTCTGATCACTTTAACGGGTCAAAAAGACAAGCGCTCAATCTTTTTATGTAATGACCCCTTAGGTCCAAAAAGCTTAAAATGTAGAGGAGGGATGGCACTTCCAATCACTTTAACGAGCTGGAGAGGCCAATCGCTCAGTAATCCTTTTATATTTTACGAGTCTAAAAAGAGCTTAAAAGAGACTCGTCTTTTAGGAACGAGTGATGTTTTCAGGTAGCAGCTGGTTCCAGGTAAGGTTTGAAATTTTTCAATCACGGCAATGAAATGAAGGTGGCTAACAAAATCACTCGTCCCAGCTGTTCCTCAAAACGGGGAACATATGCTCATATATAGGTTTATTTTTTAACGAGCTTGAACTTCGCAGAAACATTGCTCGTGCCAGTCATATAATAAGGATGTCTCTCATTAGCAGGTTCATTTTTTAGGGATCTTTCCCCATGCACAACTTTGCTCTAGAGCCTTTTGTATGCAATCTAGGAACGACCAACTACTGTCCTAGGAGTTAGAGAACTACTGAGGCTAGGTAGGATAGCTTCCCGATGGGAAACCTTTCCTTTACTTCGTTGGTGCCATTTGGCCCTTGCAAAGGTGAATGGTTGATCAGACCAATCACGTAACTTAAGCAGTTGAAGTTAGTAAGAAACTACGAGGTTAGAGTTACGCTGGTCACTTTTCACTTGCGTGCGAAAGGTTTGCATGCCCCCAGGTATAAAGAGAAGTAGAGTTTCCAGGTTACCATTTGGAAGTTCTTGCATTAAAGCAAGTTTGTTTCGTCCGCAGTTGCACACAAAACACTTCCTTGGCTCTGTCCATCGAAATAGACAAAGGGGAATGGTGGGAGCTTCCACTCACATAACATTTGACGGGGGAATCCTTTTCTAGTCTAATCCCATTTTCCTAAACGGATGGGTGTGTCAGACTAGTCATATATCCTATGTAGAAACCTACCTTATACCTGGGGTTTTCCTACCGAAGCAGACCAGGGCGCATACCCCTTGGGTTTAGTCACATTCACCGAATTACTCGCGCTCATTAGGTGGATGGACTGGAGGTTGATGAGACATTCCTTGTGAAAAAAGACCATTTAGGGATGGAATTTGACTAGTAGCCATGTTTGAACCAGGGAATGAAAGCTGGTCAATGAGCTGGACCATTCTTCCTTCATATGGGAAACACATCACTCGAAAGAGTGAGGAAACAATAGCTCCCATGCTGTAAATGTAGTCACGCCCAAGGAGTAGGTTGTAATCTAGATGCCCTTGGACTACCATCACGTTTAGATGAATGGTTTCCTTCTCAAAGTTATAGGCAAATTTGGAAGGATCCCTAATGATCGACTAGTTCCTTTGTTGAAGCCTGACAAATTTTGAATCTCAGGCAGAAGTGATGGTGGGCCAAGTGCTTTCCAAGAAGTTGAGGAAAGGATACTCATGGAATCCCCTTCATCTACGATAGTACCAGCCATGATCATTCTGTAATCTTGTACTATGATTTGGAATGGTACATTGGATGGTAGGCGGGATCTCTCTAGTAGATTCCAATCGAAGGAAACGACTAGATTGCTTGGAGGAGGGACCGAATAAATGACCGGATAAATCTTTGATGAAATTCCTTCCCGCGGTAAAGGAACGGGTAGAATGCCCCCATGTTCATCGGATTCTATGTTAACAAAAAGAATTTGACCGGTGTCATTCTCATTCTCTTTGGTGACTGTATCATCTAAACATGGACCTTCTGAAGAAAGGATTGGGTCGACTGCCGTCTTGACCTGTTGACTTTGGTCCAACGTGGACTCAGAGGGTTTATCTTAAATGATAGGTGCTTCAACTGACAACAAATGTTTGTCAATTGTATTTTCAACTAGCAATGGACTCGGCAAGAGTTTCTTGTATCCAAGAGGAAGTCACTGTAGTGAAGCAGGACGGTTATCCATGACTCTTTTAGCTTCATCTAGAAAAGGACAAAAGTGAAGGGCATGATTGCCTTCACATAGTCTACAAGGAAATTTAGATCTTCCTTTCTATCCATTGACTTCGTTTTCACTAGTTGATGGTGTGCTCTCAACATGATCGTCAGAGGTTGAAGACACCAGATTGTGCAAGAGGGGAGATCAGTCCCTTAAGATCCGCGGGATTCAAGGACAATCTCGATGATAGTAGTCTCCTTTGAAAATGACACATGTAGATTTAGGTTTGGATGGTGCAGTGTGTGGATTTTCACTAGACGATGCATGGTTGCCCCCTTTCACCATTGGATTCTTCTTCTTCTTCTCATTCCCTTTCTTCTTCTTCTCAGTTACTTGGTTTTTACTATTACTAGCTTCACCAAGCGAAGAGGAAGAAGGAGAAGGAGAAACAAGCGAAGTAGAAGGTGGGGGAGCAACTTTAGTATCATTTGGTTACTGATTTGATTGTTGAGGAATTACGGTGTTTTGAACGATAGAGGTCGAGAAAAGCCATACTGGCAGGCAAATTGCGAGTCCTAGAAGTGACAATGTAGCCATGTGTGGAGCACCAACATCTCCCCAAGAAGAGAAAGGACTAGGATTCCCCCCAAGGGGAAATCTTTGATTGGTGGACTCCATTTTCTCAACCTAAGACCAACGAGGGAACAGTGATGTTATTCCAATTAAAACAAATTTTATGACACTTTGACACAACTTGCTTTTTCAATTTTTAAGAGTCGAGAAAAAGCTAAAGTTGACTCAAGTCGCCTTCGATTTTTAATGAACCTTAAGTGACAAGTGCTCAGATGGACCTTTTCTTTTAAGGAGTCTTAAAAGGTACGAAAGTGACTACTCTGGAAATCTAGACAGAGGGATTACCAAACCAATCGCAAAACTATAGAATACTTTTTACGTATGGCTGTCAATCTTCCTGAATGTTGTGTTTAGTGCATTGCGATCAATAGGGCAGTAGACATGGCTTCCTAAGGATAAAGGATATAGCCTATTGTGGTCTCCCAATATATACTCGACGGTACGTGGGAGCAAAATTCTGTACTGGAACTTGTCGTATCAAGGAGGAGGAATCACCCAACCTACGATGAAAACGATATTTACTAGGTTTTACGACGCCGGAATACATCTCTAGCCTAGACTTCTAGATGTTGTGCGTTAGGTTCCAAAGCATTTTTATGTTCATTAAGGTTTATTTTACAATTGATCTTTCTTAAGAAGTTTGTCTTTAAGGCTCACTGTGTGATGTAGATATACAATTCTTAAATATGCAATCTAAGATGATAAACAGTGGTTTACTTTCTTTTAGCAATGAAAATCCTAGCTACTAAAGAAAGAGAAGTAAAATTCTTTCAACATAGAGCAGAGAGCACACACTAAGATGCACTCTCCTAAATCAATTTCCGCATGCAGTCTTAATGCAAATGCACATGCATGCATTTGTTTTTTCAGTTTCCTTAATATGAGAATGACAAAAACAAAACTAAGTACAGATCTGAACCATCTTTCCTCAAAGCGACACTTGAGCAATTTCTTTTCAAAAACGAAAGGAAGATTTAGATGACACTTTCAATTTCGACTTGAAAACTAATTTTGACACTTCAAAGAATTGATGATTCAAATCAAATACAATGGAAAAAGTGTAATCAACTTTCTAAAAGAGGAATACTTTACGACACTCTTTTCTTT
Organism: Pinus tabuliformis; assembly: GCA_031772625.1. NCBI lineage: Eukaryota > Viridiplantae > Streptophyta > Pinopsida > Pinales > Pinaceae > Pinus > Pinus tabuliformis. The sequence continues at coordinate 632,707,040 of CM062818.1, read as the reverse complement.
GACTGAAAACGACACTTGTGACACTTTCAAATCAGAAGACGACAATTCGATTAAGCTACTGTTTGCAAAGGAGAACTGTAAATGATGAAAAATACATAAAAAAAACATTCACAATTATTTATCAATGGAGGCTAAATAATGCAAAGGAAGAGAGTTTCAACAGTGATATACTGATCATAGACAGCAAAGCTACTAAATAGAGCTGAAAACAATGAAGAAAAAACCAAAATCTGGAGGCAGAAATAGTCTCATTCAATCATTGCACCTGTAACACAGGGAAACAGGGATGCATCTCACCTGCAACACACGGGAGGTGCAATGCATCCACGTTTCCAGTGAGAGACAGTGCAATGGTCTAGAGATGAGATTGAGCTTGGTTTTCACTCACAGTTTTGTTTATTATTTTGATATTATATGGATAGATCTTACTGTGTCAGGTTTTAGTCACAGGTGTGAGATCAAGACATATACTCATCTATTTTGGGAATTTTTTCATGTGTTTGCATGGTATTACGAAGAAATGCCTGGCATCGATCCTAGAATTGTGGTGCATGAAATACCAATGTATCTGCACGCGATGCCCGTTCACCAACAGCTTCGCCCAGTGCACCCTAGGAAGGTCGCTACTATTAAGGGTGAAGTCAAAAAGATTCTCAAAGCTAGGTTCATTTTCCCCATCCCCCTTACAGATTAGGTTTCCAACATTGTCCCGATGACTAAAAAACAAGTCACTATCCCCGTTTGCATGGATTATCGAGATCTTAATCGTGCTTGTCTTAAAGACAACTATCCTGCTCCCTTTATTGATCAAATTATTGATGAATGTGATGGGAATGAGATATTTTCCTTTATGGATGGTTTTTCTAGTTATAACCAGATTAATATTGCACTAGCCGACCAAGAGAAGACAACCTTTATTTTCCCATGGGGTATTTTCGCATACAAGAAGCTCTCGTTCGGCCTCAAAAATTCTGGAGCCACATTTCAATGGGAAATATCCTATGCATTTCATGATATTCGCAACATTGTCCAGCCTTACTTCGATGACCTTCCTGCCCATTCTCGTAACCACCAAGATCACCCAGACAATCTTCAGTGGATTTTTCTAAGCTGCAAACACTATAACATTCGGTTAAATCCACACAAATGTGTTTTCTGTGTGGAATCAGGATGACTCATTAGCTTCATAGTTTCCATGGACGGTATTTTCCTGGATCCACTAAAAGTCAAGACCATTGTAAATTTACCCCCCTCCATCTTCATTGCACCAACTCTAGAGCCTGCAAGGAAAGGCCAACTTTCTCTGTCATTTTATACCCAACTATGTCGGGCGAGCTACAGGATTTACCTGATTGCTCAAACAAGGAACACCATTTGCATGGGATGAGGTGGCCCAAAAATATTTTGATGATCTTAATGTTGTCCTCATAAATGCTCCTATGTTGCATCCACCGGACTATTATCGAGATTACTTCCTTTACCCAGCCACAGCCCCTAGCGCCATTGCTATAGTGTTGGTTCAAGATGACGACGAAGGTAGAGAACATGTGATCTACTACCTCAATCAGAATCTCTTCGTCATCGAAATACATTATGCACATGTCAAGAAGTTGGCTTTGGCTTCTGTTCAGGCTATTCAACATTTTCGACACTATATTCTTTTACGTGTGACTACAGTGGTTTCTCAATGCAACCCTATGACCTATATCCTGACACGTCAGTTGCTATGGGGTAGGTATTCTAAATGGATCTTTTTCTTGCAAGAATTTGATTTGGTCTTCACTACAACAAAATATAAGAAGTCACTTGTTTTTGCTGAAATGACTTGCTCCCTTCCCTCCAAACATCTCCCTACTGGTGCAGATGAACAACTTCCAGATGAGACCATTTCCCTAATCAGCACCCTTGATCCATGGTATGCTGATATCATCACGTATCTCTAAACCTCCATGTTCAGTCCGCGTTGACCAAGGATGATCGTCGAAGGATTCAGCATCATTCCCAACCCTACTATATTATTGGTGATACTTTATACCATGTCGACGTTGATTATATTCTTCGCCGATGCCTCACGATTGAGGAAGCTGAAGGAGATCTCAATTATTGCCACTCTAGGGCATGTGGTGGTCATATGTCTGGTTACGCTACAACTCAGAAAATCATTCACGCTGGTTATTTCTAGCCGTATATCTTCAAAGACTGCATTCTTACTGTCCACAAGTGTCATGAATGCCAAATTTACCAACACAAGATGAGCACCCCACCCGCTCACCTACATCCTGTCATTACCGTTGGTCCCTTTGCCAAATGGGGCATCAATTATATGACATGTAATCCTCGTTCGGCTAGGGGGCATGTCTATATTATCGTCGTTGTGGATTATTTTACCAAATGGGCTTAAGTGATGCCTACATATTCTGCATATGGTAAGACAGTGGCTCAATTCCTTTTTAACCATGTTATTTCTAGGTTCGGCGTACCCCAAGTCATTGTCACAGACCATGGCTCCCATTTTAGAGATTACAAGATGGCAGAACTAACATCTGCATTGGCCTTGTGCCACGATCGCTTGACCCCATATTACCCCCAGGCGAATAGCCAAGTTGAAGTCGTGAATAAGGTTTTGGTCACCATGCTTCAGTGTACTATTGGGATGCACAAATCAAATTGGCATCTCATGCTTTTTTCAGCTATGTGGGCCTATCGAAGTTGAACCAAAGATGCAACTAGTTGCACACCTTTCTAGCTAGTCTATTGTATGGAAGCAATATTGCAGATCGAATGTGAGATTCCTTTGCTCAAGTTAGCTGTTGAACTCCTCCTCGGAACATCACCTCAAGAGGAACTCCTCTTATATTTAGAACGATTGGATGAATCTCGCCGTCTCGCTGCCTTGGTCATTGAAGCACAAAAGAAATGGGTCAAATCCCATTTCGATTAGTCTATCTCCCCTCGCACTTTCTTGGATGGTGATTTGGTCCTACTATACGACCAAACTAACTATAAGCTAGGGGCAGGCATGCTCGGACCTATGTGGCATGGGCCCTCTATTGTAAAACATGTTTTGCAGAAAGGAGCCTATGAGCTTATTGATTATGAAGGAAATCCTCTCAATAAGCCTCGAAACGAGTTTTACCTAAAAGAGTACTATGCTTAGGTCATATTGCATGGTTACTTATGTACATTAGTGTGTGATTCATTTTTGTACAACGTGGTTTTATGTGACAGTTTTCAAACATATTTCCTGTTTACTATGGTTTTCTTGCTTTGCAGATGTCTACAACTCCTCACATTGGTTTCGTCGATGCTACTTACCGAAGTACTCAGAACCCATCATCCGTGGCATGGGCTATCTATAACCTTAATGGTGATTTGATTTACCTTCAAGGTATCTTCCCAGGTCGTAAAACCAATAACATTGTTGAGTATAGTGCGGTCATCGAACTGTTGTCAGAAGCCATCACCCTAGGCATCAGGGAATTGGCTTTCAACCTAGATTCATAGCTTGTCATCCTTCAACTCAACAGGAAATATTCTGTCAAGAACCCTCAAATATTATGAATGTATCTCCCTATCCGTCTATTGGAAACACATTTTGATTATATTACATATCATCATATTACTAGACGCATGAATACATTGACAAATTCATTAGCTAATTACGTGTTAGATAGACATTTACGAAACATGTAAAAGATAAGACAAACCATTTGTACCATAATAGATAGGAAAATACAACATATATATATATATATATATATATATATATATATATATATATATATATATATATATATATATATATATATATATATATATATATATATATATATATATATATCTATATATATATATATATATATATATATATATATATATATATATATATATATATATATATATATATATATATATATATATATATATATATATATATATATATATATATATATATATATATATATATATAAGAGAACGTTTCATACATCAGGACCCAAAAAATAATATGTGTGTCTATAATCACATCGGCGGCTCGCAGGCCTCGTACATTCGTGGCACACAGGCATAAAAAAATATGTAAGTACTAGACCTAGGAACTACTCAGCATGGTGGTCATGGTATCATGAGACAACTCGTGCAACATGACTTAGTAGTCGACGGATTCGATCTGAGACTCCCACTGTGTGCCTCTAGTACCATCGAGGCATGTCTCCTATCTGAGCATACTCCGAGATACCATGAGTCAACCCCTCGAGGTTCCTCGCGATATCCTCCTCTTTATCACTCCGATCTTGATAAGGGGCAACGGCATCAATAGGACGAGGGACATGCCTGGCTATCAGGTACATCCCGGCTAGCCGCTCTAGTCCAACATCTACATAGACAAGAGAAATGTTATGAGCATGCATATACCAAAAAAAATTAAAAAATCTCAAAAATCAAAAATTTGATCTTTTACCTTCGTCATCAAGGTCCTCTCCAATTGGTAAGGGAATATTTGGGTCTCCACAAAAATCAATGCCACTGTATGGCCAATCCTCCACGACAACCTTCTATCGTCATAGCCATGAGAGGAATGTAAATTGGTATGACATATGCTGACCCCCAGTGATCCTGGGCATCAAACAACTCCAGCGATCCATCCATAAATCACGTGGCGCAGGACGATCAACCTCAGTCAACTAATACTGGAATAGTGGTACTTGTTCAAGGAAAAAGGTCACAAGTACTGATCCGAAGCCAAATTGCTTCAGATTCCCTACCTTAGCCTTGGACAATTAGCGATTGATGTTCATCTTCATGGCCTCTGCCCAATTGAAGATCGTATGAGTTGTGCAATCAATAGCATAAAGGATATTCAACTTTTTAGTCTCATGTTTCGCCTGGGACCCCACCATTCTGTTGATAGTCAATAGAAGAACCCTCAGTGTCAAATCCCAGACACTAGAAATCTCTATCTTCCCACTCTTGTATTTCAAGGTCTCAAGACAATGTTCGACATGCAGGGATGATATGCTTGCCCCAACCGGACGTGACCCATACAAGTTCATTGGCTCACCTCTGCGAGACAGTCCAGTGATGAAGTAGATATCTGAAGTTGTCAACTCCAACTCCTAGTCCCCAATGACAAAAGCCTTGTGATTAATGTCCCAAAGGCTTATTAAGTATTCAACCAGCTTGGGCTGGGCCCGCATCCCTGGTGTAAGGAAAAGTTTGAGGAGCCTGTAAGCCCTCAAAGCCTCCAAGCAATTTGGATCATTCAACACCTAGGTGTCAACATCTTCGTGTTCTCTTTCCTTCCAATCCACCATTTTCGGCAATTTCTCTCCTGCAAAAGCCATTTATTTAAGTCAATGATCAATTTTGACACATAAAATTCAAGCTTTAATGGTCAGTTTTTGGGGAAGGATGGTTTTTCCCTATCCATGGTACAAGCGCCCCTGTTTTAGAAATAATTGCACCAGTTAGCATAGATGGTTATGCAAATCCCCTCTGTTGACATGATCCCATTCTCGGAAATCGAGTCAATCGAGGGCGAAAAAATTTCTCAAAAACCTACCTAAAAATCCGAAAAAAAATGGTAAAAAATAGAAATGAATGGCACGAAAATGGAGCACAGTGCTTCGGTTGTTGCCGGGAACTAACGACTCATCGATTGACCTCCCAGATCTTCGGCAATCTGCTCCAGAAAAACTAGGGCAAAAGTGGGTAAAAAGTCTTCACTGCAAAGGTAAAATGGTAAATGGTAAAAATATATTTACTTTTCCCCTTTTTATTCATTTTTTTCATGAAAATATCAGGTTTTTTAAGTGTTTTTGACCTATTTTTCCTCAAGGACTCGATAATACACTTTACTTTTGCAGTGACAGGTGATGGATGTTCGACGATGACGATGAGTCATATTTCAGCTCTTTTCTCGACTCATTAAACTCATATGAAAATATTGTGGAGTATTTTTCCCTTTTTGACTCGTTAAAGAGAATAAAAATGGGGGGTCCGCTTTCATCTCTTTTCCGACCCTTTAAAAGTGAAAATATGGTTGAGCCATTATCATTTCAAACTCATTAATGGATGTGAAACATCGTGCGCCCAGTATAAGTTTACCCCTTTTTCGAGTTGGGAGGCACTATTTACGAAAAAGGTAATCCTTGGCTGAAATGGTCAAGAAGTTCTCTCAAGTATTGTTTTCTACCTTTTCAGGCTCGAGAGACACAAACATACGAAAATGGACCATCTGGAGTTTTATTTTATGTGTCTTTTTCAAACTCTCTAAACATGAAAAATATACTGAGTTACACTTTGTCGGATTCATAAAACTATCAAACAACATTGGATTTGTTGCGATGACAAACATGAGCTTCTCCTTCCTAAGGCTCGTTAAACTTACTAGGTCGGATTCGTCCGAAGGATGAACTTACAGTGTAAGCATATGCTATCCCCTTCAAGCTTGTGATTAAAAAATAATTAGGGTACCTTCCAGAAATGGTGGGGGAAAATTTGGAAATTTATCAATCGTGTCAGCAGCTCACTCTTGAAATTGGCACTCTTTGCTTCATGTCGGGTTGGGACATTCTCCTTTGTATCATTGACCTTCCTGGGTTTGGGCCATTCATTTTTGCCTTCCATTTGATCTCTGCCATGTCATCATGACCACCAATCCCATAGATCCAAAAGCTGCCAAACTTCCAGTTGTGTCATTGATATGTTCAAGAGTTGTCCTTCTGCAGTTACACTTATCTTTGGTTCTCTGTATCATCCAAAATCATTTTGCATCCTCTCGACTCACATCGATGATGTGGGATTCATTATAGCCCTCCTTCAACATGATCTCTTTCTATCGACTTCAACTCACCACCCAGGAAGTTGACCGAGAAACTCCCTTCCAATACCTTAGAGCTTGCATGCCTCAATGGAAAGTTCTTCGCACTCAATGACAAGTTCACATCATTGGCTTTCGATTGAGTGACTTCATGGGTGTTCGACTCCAGTTCCCGTATTCACATTCTGTGAATTGTGCTAATAGTACCATGAGGGCCATTGTCATTATTGGTGGTTTCTCTCACGCTTGTTAACAATTTACATAATTGACTTGTAATTAAGCGACTTTATAGCATGTTCGACGTCAACACATCTATTCACATGTTAGGATCTGTACCTTGATCAGGTCATGTTGGAGTGCAAGACCCTAGACTTAGATCACAAAACGTCCAGGTTTCCAAGTGGTGTGACATGGTTATGGTGATATGCATGTCTCTTTCAGATGGTTGGCTGCAACCAAACCATGAGTTATCATATGTGATCCTTCTCATTATTGGATGGTTGCGAACATACCTTGGTTTCATTATGATCCTCTTTGACGGATGGTTGCGCCAATACCTGGATCCATTTACATGATCATTCTCTAGATGGCTACATCCATGCCACAATTCATGTATAATTTGACAAAGATCTTAGTTTATGTATATGTATATGTAATTTCTTTCAGGTTTTCTAATAGCAAATCATTTCCCTGCACTGATTTATAAAGCATTTCATCCATCACTCCAGTTCGGCCTTCACGCTTTAGGGGGCATCTATTACACAACATTTTGTCAATGTCCCTGTACTCCCTGTTTCTTGATCCTGGAGGACCTCTACAGTGAGCTCCATATGCTTTTCCTTCATGGAGAAACTCCGATTATGTCCCTCTTCATGAGAAAATCATTTCGTTTTTCACCATTTCCCTTGAAACTTTTGTTTTTCCCAGTTTACAAGGCCAGCGCTAATGACCTTTGTCTCCCCCATGCTGATGTGTAGAGATTAGCACTATTCCCCACATTGATCGGTGTGACTGACCTATGTCCCAGTCGTGACCCATTGTTTCTCTACACCAACAAAACTTCTCAGTGCTCACAGACTTCGTCAATGCATCTACAACATTCTTTGAAGTGTCCACCTTTACCAACAACACCTTTTTTTCCTCAACCATATCCCTCACAAAGTGATACTGAACATTAATGTGCTTTGTTTTTGAATGATAAGTAGGGTTCTTTGCCAATAAAATTCCACTTTGGCTGTCACAGTCTATTCTTATAGCTCGCTCTACCAACCTCATACTTGAACACAATCTCTGCAACCAAACTTCTTCCTTGCTTGCATGAGTGACTACCATGTATTCTTCCTATGTAGTTGAAATTGCCACTACAGACCGTTTCTTGCTCATCCAACTGACTGCACCTCCAAATAGGTTAAACACACACCCACTTGTAGATCTTCTTTGATCTAGATCTCCAACCCAGTCTACATCAACAAATCCATGGATGTCCAAAACTTTGTCCAATCCTAGTCTTTCTTGGTAGAAAAAACCATAATCACTAGTGCTACGCAAATACCTAAAAATTGGCTTCACTTATGTCCAATGCTCCTTTTCTGGTTTTAACATAAACTTGATCAATACTCCCACTGCATGTGCAATGTATGGTCTAGTACAGACCATTGCATACATCAGGCTACTTACTGCGCTTGCATATGGAACACGTGACATGTCCTCTTCCTCTTCTTGTGTCTTGGGACATTGTTTAGCAGATAGCTTCACAGCTACAGGAATAAGAACATTCACTGGTTTACTATCATGCATATTAAACCTCTGCAGTATTGTCTCGACATACTTCCTCTGGTTTAAGCAGAGCTTCCTCTTTGCCCGATCTCATTTAATTTCCATGCCCAAAATATATTTTGCAGCACTGAGATCCTTCATGTCGAATTTGGAGGACAATTGGGTCTTCAAATCCTGGATAATTTCTTTGTCATTTCCAATCAGCAACATATCATCCACATACAAGACTAGATAAATAACATGGTCACCAATTAATTTAAAATACACACAAGGATATGCTATGCTTCTGGTGAAGCCAAGTCTCTATCTATATGTATCAAATTTCTTATACCACATCCTTGGTGACTATTTTAAACCATATAGAGAATTTTTTAGCCTTCATACCAATTCTTTCTTACCCTTCATCGAAAAAACTTTAGGTTGCTTCATGTAGATCTCTTCTTCAAGATCCCCATGAAGAAATGATGTTTTCACATCCATCTATTCCACCTCAAAATCAAAAGCAACAACAACAAATAAAAGTAATCTAATAGAAGCTACCTTGGCAAGAGGAGAAAAAATATCACCAAAATCAATTCCTGACACCTAGGAATAACCTTTTGCTACCAATCAAGCTTTGTATTTCTCCACCTTGCCTTCTGCATTCATCTTCTTCTTAAACAACCATTTTCTTCCAATGGGTTTCCTTACACTCGACAACTCCACCAAATCCCAAGCCTCTTTTTTGTCTAAAGATTCCATTTCATCAACCGTGGCATCTTTCCAAAATTTTCCATCCTCTGAATCTACTGCCTCCCTGACAATTTTGGGATCATCATCAGTAATAGACAAAGAAAATTTTGAACAAAAATAAGATGGAATATACATTTCTGGTTGCCTTCTTTCTCGAACTAATCTTCTCACAGCTGGGGTTTGTGGCTCTTTATCTTCTAATTCTTATTCTAGTGTAGAGTTTGATTCTTCCTTCTTTAGCTGAAACTCTATCTTCTCAAGTTCCTTTAGGTAGGACTTCATGTTTAATAACATATTTCACATTTCTAAACACCACATCTTGATTGAACAAAACCTTCCTTGTTTTTGGGTTCCAAAGCTTATAACCTTTTAAACCATCCTTATACCCAATAAATATGCACCTTTCAAATTTACTATCCAACTTAGTTATTTTCTCCTTTGAAACATGTACATATGAATCACAACCAAATACCCTCAGATGTGAAAGTGATGGTTTCTTACCATTCCATACCTCATGTGGAGACTTATCCTCCAATGCTGATGAAGGTGATCTATTAACCAGGTAACATGCAGTATCCACCGCCTCTGCCCAAAATTATTGTCTTAACCTGACAGCACTAAGCATGCTTCTTTCCTTTTCCATAAACGTCATGTTCATTCTTTCTGCAACTTCATTTTGATGAGGTGTGTATGGATTAGTCTTCTGTCATGTTATACCACACTTATTACATAGCTCTTCAAATTCCTTCTTGCAGAACTCTCCACCATTATCGATCCTCGGCACCTTTACCTTCTTTTCTGTCTGTTTTTCCACTAGAGCCTTAAATTCTTTAAACCTGTCAAAGACTTTAGATTTATTCCTTAGGAAATATATCCATGTATTCCTTGAGAAGAAATCTATAAATAATACATAGTACATAGACTTACTCATTGATGGAACCTACACAGGTCCAAACACATCACTATGCACAAACTTTAATATCCCTTTCACCCTCTTAGCACTAGAGGGGAAACTCATACGATTCGGCTTCCCATATGCACAATGTTCATAGAAATTGACATCTAGAGAGAAATTAGACACAACTTCTACCATACCATTACCATGAAGTATTCGAAGGCCCTTCTCTCCAATATGTCCAAGCCTTTGATGCCATAGCATGGTCTTTTCTCCAGAGACCACTAAATTTTCTGCTTCACTTTCAGGAACCACAAAACTATTTCACCCACCAATAAAAGTATACCCAGAAGCTTGTGAATGGTTCCAATATGAACTCCCCGTATCAATACCACCATTCCCCGAACCTTCTTACAAGTATCTTTCTCGAACACTATTTTTACACCTGCATCATCCATCTTGATTACATAAATAAGATTTCTGCTCAATGCAAGAATATGCAGAACACCTGAAAGTGTTCTAATCCTTCCACCTTGCAACCTCATCTTGACTTTTCTACGTCTAATTATTCTAGCCTTCCTATCATCCCCTAAGAAAACATCACCACCATAATATTTATCATACTCACATAACCACTCCCTATGGGGAGTGAAGTGAAAGGATGCACATGAGTAAATAACCCATGCCTCATGATCTACATGTGTACTTGAAGAAGAAGCCAAGTACACATCCCCACCTTTAGATGAGGTGGTTTTTGCCTCTACATAAGGAGCATCATCAGATCCCTTTCCTTTCTTAGGAGATTTAAACCAAATATCCTTTTGAAGCACCCTTCCTTTCTGCATTTCTAGCACACCTTTATAGGTTTTCCTGGAGATTTAGATCTCCCACTCGAGGACTTATTTTTGTTTCTATTCTGGGACTATCCTCATACAGACAAGGCATCTCCATTCTAGCCCTCCAGTTTTTTTCATCTCATCTCCTCCGATAGCAAGGATGAGACTATTTCATCAAACTTCAAGGTAGTTGTATTGCTAGCTATTGCAACAACCATACTATCCCACGAATCTAGTAGAGAACACAACAAACTGATGCACTTATCTTCATCTGAAATTTTAATATCAACAAATAACAATTGACTTACCATAGTATTAAATGCGTTCAAATTCTTTGTCACTAAGTCTCCATCCTTCATCCTCAGGTTATACAACTTTTTCTATAGGAACAGTTTGTTCACCAGAGACTTAGATTGGTACAAAGTCCCTACCTTGTCCCACAAAGCCTTCACCATATCTTCCCCTGATACATTCAACAATACCAAATCTGAGATACACAGTCGTATTGTGCTATTTACTTTCCGATCCAACTTCAACGAGTTTTCATCTCACATTTTCGTTGGTTTAGTACCTGGATCTACCACGATCCAATGTTCTTTATCCACCAGTAGATCCTCCATCTTGAGTTTCCACAACTCAAAACTCTAACCATTAAATTTCTCGATATCTATATTTCCACTTCTTTCCATCTTCTTTCATCGCAAGAATCGATCCTACAAATCTCCCACTAAACAGGGTCTAACACAGGCCTGAGCAAAAACCCTCAACTGAGCGAAGGCATACCCTTGAAGCTAAAACAACTCTCGTACCAAATGTAGGTTTTAACCCTGTACCAAAATTACCTGCAAACAAATTATTAAAAATAGAAAATATATAATGGCGAGAAACACAAAACAAATACACATAAATTTTACCCTGGATCCCAAAATTGGGACTACCAGATTGATTTTTCATTATATTCCTTTCATTGTTACAACACATATATATATACATTCTGAAGCATTCATAAACCCCAATCCATTAAGCCCGGATTAGAACATAACCATAGTTCCCTTGACTGGATCTACAAGATATCATGGACAAAAAACCATCATGCCCAAAACCATGTGCAAAAACCATGCACAAACCATAGGTAGGTCCGCATGTGAGGTTAGTCATGGAAAGAATATAACACACACCCAACATTTTTGTTAAGAAATTTTAAAAGTTTAATTTAGGAGTGAGTTTTGATTTTTTTTACAAATAAGTTGGAGAAGTTATTTTCTAACATAAGTTTAGTTTTTAGTTCCTTTATATTGTGGAGAAGGGGAAATGATTCACATTCCATGACTCTTGTTTGTCATAGTTTTTTTCTTTTTTGGGAATAAAGAGAAGGAGTGTCTAGAAGCTCCGAAGGGAGAGGAATAGAGGAACTCGTTATTTCTATGTGTAACTATAATTTTGAAGTTGCAGACCCGCCTGTACTTACCAATATGTGTGAATTAGAAGGTATTTTTGTGTGAATGGCGTAAATGAACAACAAATCGCACTATGAGTTTGTATGGTTTGAGATTAAATCAAAACCCTATGATTAAACCAAATATATTTGTTCTTATGAACTAATATTAATTGCATTTTTATTCCTGTGTGTTTGATCATTTTGAGAGCATGTAACTTGTTGAATCGATTTACATTAATAATTTGTACATTATGGCTGCAGTCGTTGTGTGATTTTTTCATTTATATTTTGTATTGTTGTTGTATCAGTTTCAAATACCGTGGAATAATTCTCATTCCTTTTTGGAATAGTGAATGAGTGGATTTTTTCTAGCAAATTGAACGCTAGTAAACTGAAATAGAGTACCATATTTTGAATATGGTCAAAACCTCGGTTAGATTGGTTTTTTCACTGTCCAGTTTGAACTAATGTTGCAAACTTCGGTAAATAAAGGCAAAGTAAATTGTTTACTATATTGAGTAGCAAGTCAAGGACATTGAGAGTTGGATTGGGAAAGAGCTAAGTCGATTCATCTTCCCCAAAATCATTGTATAGAAATTTGACAGCGTGCTGCTAAATCATTTTGTAGCAAACAACATTACCAAATCATTATGTAGATACTACACAATTAATTAGAAAATGGACGCTACCAAATCATTTCATAGCGATTGTTGAAAAAAAAAAAAAAATTATTGGAGGATTGGCGGTTTGGTGCAAGGGGGTCGCAGGTTCAAACCCCTCGGACCTAAATCGTATGAAATTTTTTAATTGAAAACAAAACGGTTTTTTGGTCGACGCCACCTGTCTGCCAAGTTTGGAGTTTGGGGTTTTGCTGGCCCGCCAACCCATTACCACTTTCCTTTGCCAAACTAAACCGTGACCACCAACTTGTCTTTGAATCCACCAAAAATAGTCTAGACTGCCAACTTATCCCCTGCTAGTCACCCTGCCATATTTGACCAAGGTTGATCGACCAACCACATGGTGCCACATGGCACCTTGTGATTAGGTCATGTGGCACACCGTGATTGGGCCACTTATTATGCCCAGTCATGCACATGTATCATGTCTTAGTTAGCGCAGAAGATTTCATACTCGTTGATAGAGATTCCATGTGGTGGCTTGTGGGAGTGCCAGGTGGCAGTTTGTGGGGCCTACCTACACAAAAATTTTACTATTTGACAACAATTTTAGATGGTTATAACTTTCACAAACGGTGTAGGATTGACATGTCATTCACGCCATTGGATTCAGAGTGATGAGATCTTTGATTTGAGCTAGGTTTCAGTGAGATTTGAGGACTTTGTAATTTTGGCCTTTTGGGACAGTCTTGGATTAGTTGACCTCATCCTTGCTTGGGGGAAGTATATGCAATGGATGGGTGGAAAGTTTCTCTATCAACAATTGATTTCCTTAGACCAATTTGTTTTAAAGGTAAGTGTTCCATCTCTTTAATGAAATGTTATATAATTCTGTTGATTAAGCTTGTTTGTTGTTTATGTATGAAATTGCATACATAATTGTTGCAAATGTTTTTTTAAATTTGGAATTCCCATATGGTTTATTTCCTCGAGACATACGTTATGCATTTAAAGTTGGATTGTGATGGGCACATCTAATTCAATTCATTTATGCATATTCAATGGCTACATGTTAGATGCCAATATGAAGTAGGGTTTTTAAATAAACCATCAAACTTTTTGATTTTGAATGTTGTTCAAATCCTTTGACCAAATTTAAGTCCTTTTGTTGATGTTCAAAGTGTTCAAGGATCGTAAGCCCCCATATGCTGAAATTTGAAGTATTTACTTGGAATAAGGCTATCGATCTTTGCTTGTTATGGGTTAATTTCATTATTTAATCCAATTGGGTGATACTTTGAAATTGGTTGATGAGTTTTTTCGAAGTCGGCTTGATGGCCTTGTTCTATTTTTCAAAGCAGCTTGACTTCACATCTTCAAAAGAGGCCTAATGAATAGGGCCAAGCTTTTCAAAGTGTTCAGTGGGCAATTTTTTGAAATGACTCAACATCCTATTTCCTTGTATTGGGTATATATTTTCAAAGCACCCACCAGTCAATCTTTTGAAATGGCCTAATGATCTATTTCTTCACATTGTGTGGATGTTTTGAAAGAACATAATAGATAATATTTCAAAATGGCTCAATGGTCTAATTCCTCACATTGAGCAAGACAACACTGAATAATCAATCTTTTGAAATGGTTTGATGGCATATTTCCTTGCATTACATGGATCTTAACAAATGCCCTAATGGGATTTTTATAAATGGCCTAATGGTGTATTTCCTTACATTAGGTAGATAATTCAAAAACACCTATTAGGAAATCATTCAAAATTACACAATGACCTATTTTCTTACATCAAGGAAATGTTTTGGAGGCATTGAATGGGTGATCCTTCTGAATGACCCAATGGCCTATTTCCTTTGTATCATGTCAAACTTTTGAAAGGGCTATAATTCAAGAAAATGATTGATTGTTTTCTGCTGTTAAAGTGATTCCTTTAAATGGCCTTAATGGAAACACAAAAAGGGTGGTGTACAAGGTCTTCTATCTAAACAAAGAGGATTAGTTCAAATGTGAATGAATTCACAACCTTCATTGGAAAAAAACAAACATTGTACCCCTCCTGAAGTGTGGTGATAGAGGGAGATAGTTACATGGAAACCTTAATGTATTCATTGTTATTATGGTGAAGAAAATACTAAACTAATTTTTAATTATGCCAATTTTTTAAATTTTATATAATCATTATAGAATATATTTAAAATGGTTATATACTAAGATTGAATTAATTTTAATAAAACTAATATAATTCATTTATTTTTGAAAGGTTGTTGGATCTACTTTAGGTGGTTGAAATATAGTTTGTTATCCTCTCCATTGTAGTATAGATCTTATGATACCAATATTTAGATGATGGACTCAGTAACTTACTTGAACCTTTGAAGTAGATGCTAAGGCGATAGCTTCCTCACATCAATATGAGATATACACGGACTTACGCGACCCTTTCGCTTCTCCAACGTGCTTTACAATCTCAACCTCTCGAGATGATATTGGAACAAACTGTCCTTAGACAGGCGGCCCAGCAGGCTTCAATATTAATTCAAGCAAAATGTTACATACCAAGTTAAGCCTCAAGATTAGAGCTTGCTAGTCTTTGGTCTTTGAGAGCTCAGAATACACACACACACTCACACACTCGATGATCTAAACTATCTACAACACACTCATTTATAAGACATATGAGAATTATTGAGGGTCCTTGTCTGACATTACTTAGTCATGACGGTGTCTACCCAATATTCTCGAGTACAAAATAAAGCAAACTCACTCACCAAAAGAAGAGGCACTACCAAGGTCCTTTTGGACTTCGGTCACTATCATAATTTGATGCGAATTCAGAATTTGGCGGAGTCCTTTGTCTTTCCCAAGATGATGTAAGCCACGATAAGTAATCTTTTTCCCAAGTGGGGTCATTCTGTTCCTGAGCATCTTGATACATATCTACGAACACGGTTTCTTTTTCCTCGGATGCTTTTTCTTTACCTTTTGAGATGGACATAACTATTGAAGATTCCTCTTTGAGTGGTGCTCGTGATGATTGTCCTGTGTCAAACTTTACAGTATCTGTCGTGACTCGTAGATTCTTTTGCGAAAAGAGATAATCATCTTTGTTCCATTTGTTAACATATGCAAATGGATCAATTTCAATATTAAGAAAAGAATCTTTTTTACTTTTCCGAAAGTCGGGCAAGGACTGAACTGACAACTCCACTCCATCTAATAATTCCCATTTGAAGATCTGGAACATACTGACTGATTGTTCAATGGCTGCCTGTACCCAAAGTTTGCAATGATGACTGATATTCCCTCTTTCTTGCCAATTAACTTCAAACATCATGGATGAGCATACCCGATTGGATAACAATAGATTAATAAGGCATACTACATCATCAGACCAATTCCCTGAAGAAATAATAATTGTGATTAGGGTTTTTTGATTGATTATCATCCTCATTACTCCATATCTGCCTTACATAGGTTCTAAAGTTTTGATTAATGAGACTTTCTCTGATAGTTTCAAAGTATGAAACTCTCTAAGCCAGCTTGAAATTTTCTTAATTTCTTCTGCATTAGTAGCAAGAGTAGCTTCACCCATACTATCAGATCCATAGACTTGTGAAAAAAGATTAGGAATTATAGGATTTCTAAATTCCATGCTTTGATAATCCCATGGTGATGAAAAGGTTCTCAAATATTGAAGTGTTCTTTCAACACACTGGGAGGCTCTAACTTGAACCTTCTTCTGACATCGACCATCCTCGAATTCCCAATCAGCAAAAGGGGCAAACAATTCGTATTGTGGGAAGGAATCAGTACCTGCAAAGTTTTCATCATTTCGTTGTAGAAAAACAGCTTCTAATTCTTCAAATAAATCAAGGATTCTTAAAGATTTTAAGAATCTTTCAACTTGTTCATGCATATTTATTTCTTCCAGATCTAACATCTTTGCAGTAACATAAACAACGACAAAAAAATCAACTCCACCAATAATTTGATAATAATTCATAATTTTTAACACCCTGATCATGTCATTTGTATACTGCCTGGTCCAAGAATCATCCAGAGATTTAAAATACAATTTTACCTTCATATTTGGTAGAGGATAAACCTTTACCAATTCTTCATCCAGATTTAGAAAAGCACCCACATTTTTATGTTGCCATGCTTGGCACCTTTGGATCCATTGGTTTCTTCTCAATCTTAAACCAACAATCTTTTTAATTTCTTGAACCACATCACCTAGAACAAAATCAAGAAGGCGAAATCTTTGAACAAATGTTTCAAAACTGTCATCAGCAGGGGTCTTACCAGGAAGATGGAAAATATCATTTCTGTGAACATGAACCTTATTCATTTCTCTAGTAAGTGCATCAGCTAAAACATTAGAATTACCAGGAACCCATTCAACTTCAAAGTCATACATTTGAAACCACATTTTCCATGCTAAAAGTCTTCCACGCGCCAGTTGCTTTGAGATCTTTGCTGTCAAAAAATACTTGAAATTCATAGAATCAGTTCTGATTAGAAACTTGGCGGGGGCTAGATAGATTTCAAACTTTTGAATACCATTAAAGATGGCGAGGGTTTCTTTTTCTGCAGGAAAATAATTTTTCTGGTGTTTTAAGAATTCACCAGAAGCATAAGCACAAAGGACTTCTTCAATCTTTTCTCCTTCTCCCTTTCTTTCAAAAAGGACTGCTGCCCAAAAATTATCAGAGGCATCAGTCTGTAAAATAAGAAAACCATTTCCTGGGGGTTTGAGTTCCGGAAGATGCTGACATTCTGCTTTAAGTAGCTGAACTGCTTTGGTAGCTGCAGATGACCAACCAGAATGAAGATGTTGACGAATAGGAGCAGTTTTTTCAGAAAGTCTAGGAATATACTTATGTACATAATTCAAAATTCCTAGAAAGCGTTGAATCATCTTCACATCTTTCAATTGATCAGGAAATTTAGAGAGTTTAGTTAACACATGTGGCTGCATCTGAATTTTTCCTTGACTAACATGAATTCCAAGAAAATCTATGCTATCTTGAAAAAGACACATCTTCTTTTCTGACAAAACAAGACCATGAGTTCTTGCTTCTTCAAGAAACACTTGTAGATGTTTTAGATGTGTTTCAAGATCCGGGCTATGTACAAGAATATCATCAATATATACAACAATAAAATCATATTTACCGAAGATATGATCCATTCTTCTTTGAAAGAACGCAGGAGCATTCTTTAATCCAAATGGAACAACTCTCCATTGAAAGAAACCGGCAGGACAAGTGAAAGCAGTTTTATGGCGATCTTCTTCCTTGATCTGAATCTGATAATAACCAGATTTCATATCAAACTTACTAAAGATCTTACTATTCTGAATCTTCTGCATTATTGTTTCTTGACGAGGCAGAGGATAGTTAAAACTTTTAGTGATCGCATTCAGTGGTTTATAATTAATAATCATCCTATCTTTTCCTCTGACTATTTCAGAATGATTCCGAACCAGGAATGCAGAACAAGAGTAGTGAGAACCACTTTGTTCTATAAGTTGAAGATCTAGCAATTCTTCAATCTGCTTTCTGATTTCTTTTTCTTCAGCTGGAGTGCAGGGTATTAACTTTCCAGTTACCCCATTGTCATGTAAAGTAATAATTTCTTGTTGAGGGCTCTCAACACTCCAGAATGCTTTAGGATTCTCAGAACAACATTTCAGCAATTCTTCATATAAACTTAATTGTTCTTGAGACCAGTCAGGATTTCTATTGGCTTTCTGTGTAGGCTGTTGTTTTTCTTCATAGATCTGCAAAACTTCTTTCCAGTCATGGGATTCATTCTTTGATTTTCTGATACCTATTTTCTTTTGGCTCTGTTCTTTTCTTGCTTCAGAGTTTGCCATAACTAGTCTTGGGACTGCTATTGCCTTTTTCTTAATGTTACAGATAATTTTATCTTCACTGATAGTCACAGGCAATACTAAATTAATAAATGGCATTCCTAAGAACAGACTTGCAGAGGCATCATAATGTTGTAATGCAGATATTTTCATAATACCCCCCCCAATTTTTAAAGAAACATTATCTACGTAATGGGTGAGATTTACTGAACCACCAATGGTTTCAGACACCAGAATATGCTGTAAAGGTTTCCATAAACCTTTAAACAAAGATGGACGAGCAAGATTATTAGAATCACCTGTGTCTATGAAAGCATCAACAGATATCCATTCTCCCTTTACCTGGACTTCAACTGGTATATACAGGAGATTGTTAGACTTGACAATCTTTTTAGGAAAAGAATTTTCTTCAGCAAGAGAAATGGTATTGACAGGCAGTGATGATGAAGATGACGCAACCGTTTTTGGGTATGGACAAAAAAAATTCAATGCATGTTGTGGAGGCAAGGAATCTAAAACGGGAGTTGAATTCTTAGAGTCTTTTGTGGTCACAGTATCGACTGAGGAGTCATCTGAAGATTCTTCTGTATAATCTTCTAAACCATATTCATCACTATAATGAAGCTCTTGATCACTAGGTTCACTTTCCCATGCATTATAACAAAGATTCATTTTTTGACTAACATCAGGAATGGATTCATTATCAGACAAGGAAGCATCTGTCAAAATATATACATCGGACACTTCATCTTGAGAATCAACGACTGACCAATTATCTACAAAATCTTCAAACTCTATACAAGCTTTTAACTTATTGGATGAACTCTTTGGACATTTACGAGCAAAATGACCTTCTTGCTTACAGATAAAGCAAGCATTGTCTCTTTTGGGCTGCTTTCTCTTTTTCAGATATTTAAATTTTCTGAATGGTCGCCTTGGATTTGCAACACGCTTTGGTCTGTATTTTCCATACTTTTTAGATCTTCTCTTCTTAAAAGGAGTCCATGGAAGTACAGAACGACATACATTCAGATTTGGAGAAACATCATGGATTTGTTTTTGCCAACATAAATATTTGACCTTTTCCTGACATCTGAATAAAAGATCTATCCAATAGGTTTGTTCTATCTTTTTGCCCTGGATTTCAAGATCTTTCATTATCATATCACCTAAATTTCCTGGCAACTTAGACAAGAAGGAAATCTTTTGAGTAGAATCATTGGTAAGATTTGCTTTATAAACCTTTGACATATAGTCATTACCAAAATGATCTAGATCCTTTAAATCTTTTAATTCCATTCTTGTTAAGTCTGTAATAATCTGTTTTTTCTCATCTACAGGTTCAGGAACAAATTGTGTCAGCAGTGAAACTTCCAATGTAGCTAAACCAGACATTGCAACATTTCTCCTTTCTTCTTCTGTTCCACCTATCCACCAATCATACACAATACTGGCCATTCTTTTCTCGGCTAGAAGAAAGATAGAATAGTTATCCAATTTGGAAACAACTTGCATCTGGTATAAAGCTCCAATCCAAACTCTAATGGATTCTGATGGATTTTTAAACCTATCTAGATCTAAAACATATCCAGATGAATTAGTAGGAAATAAATCTTCTTCTACCCTTAGGTATTTGGCTTCGGTAAACACATTTGCCTTTTGGAGAGATGGCATGATAAAAGATGGAAACAGGGTAGCAGCATTTTCAAGAGTGGCTAAATCACTTTTGTTTTTATGGACTTGCACAGATTTGGGATTTCTAATTTATGTCCAACTTGA
Source organism: Pinus tabuliformis (assembly GCA_031772625.1). Classification (NCBI taxonomy): domain Eukaryota; kingdom Viridiplantae; phylum Streptophyta; class Pinopsida; order Pinales; family Pinaceae; genus Pinus; species Pinus tabuliformis. Next base: position 632,686,254 of record CM062818.1, on the reverse strand, counting down.
CTACTTGATTCAGCAATATTGTCATCTTGAGATTCACTGGTATCCCAACTTTGAGGAATTTCCATGGTTTTAGAAAATTTTGGAGGCTGGGATTCTTTCTTCTTCTTTTCTCTCTGTCTCTTTTCTTTATCCTCTCTTTTCTGTTTGTCTGCTTGTTGTTCATCATGCAATAGTTTGAGATTGGCTAGGATTAACTCACTCTGGCAACCTAAATCATCAAGTACTTCCTCAGTGTGTGCACACCATGTTGTCAGATAATTACCAATCTGGTAAATTTGATCCAGATCATTAGGATTTTGTGCATTGTGTTCTATGAGAGGAGCACAGTCAGCTCTTGTGGCTGGTTGCTTGGATGACGAAGAGGTTGTACAAAACTTGGTTCGAGGAGGCCACTTGCCACCTTTAACAAAACGATGATTGGCATACTGCCATTCTTCAACAGGAGGAAAATAACCTATCCTATGCATTTTATTTACAGGTAAAAAAGGTTTTGACTCAGGTATATACAACTCAGTAGAAGACAACTGAGGTTCAAAAGATTTTTCTTCTTCAACTGTGGACAAAAGAGAACTGCTTGAAGGGACATCATTTGGAGCAATCGGAAAAACATATCGACGAGGTCTGGTTATTGGTCTGGGTACCTTTGGCTTGGCAGGAATCAACTTTACTTGACCATTGTCTATTGATACCCTTTTAAGCTTAGACTCAGGTTTTCTTTCATCAGCAATTGATTTATATTGGAAATACCAATTATTCGGCAATTCAGAAGGATCATATAACACACCTTCGACCTGTGCATTTGATAAACCAACTGTAACACAGTCTTTTAAAACAGGTTGTTTCAACTTGGGATGTGCAGTGTTGGTTAATTGAAATGAAGCTTGGACAATTGCAGAGAGGTATTCACTATCTTCAGCCATATCAAGACCTTGGACTCCAGTCAATAGTTTCCAGCAATCTTTCAGATGTGCATCATTTAAGCTAATGGAGTAGTCAAGGAAGATGGTTCCATACTGGCATCCAGTAGACAGATTCCCCATAATGGTTCCTATTCTTGCACTATCATAGGTTTTATGACGGGTGTCGAACAATTCAGCAATACAAGGAGTATTTATACCATGACGAAACAGAGGTGCAAGACCTATCCTTATCCCCCCAAAATGAAGATAAGAGTACTTCTTTTCCTTGACATACTGACGGAATTTCTTTATCTCATCATCAGAGAATAAATTCAAAGCAAGAATTTGAACAGCAGGGCCTGAAATCTTAATAGTAACCTTGACTTCTTTTAAAAAGGATTTTCTTTTCAGAACAAAAGATATCGGAAGTTTATACACATCGGTTGCATGCAATGCAGGAGGATTCCAATTTGCAGGAGTTTCAACTACTTCATGATTTTCAGTATTATCTATTTCAGATTCATGAGAGCGAGAAGACACTTCAGTGATTACTTTTCGATCAATAGTAGAGAATGAGCGTAAGAGATTTGCCATGTTTTACAAACTAAACCAGAGATTGAATAAAGAAGTGTTTATCTACTCAGCACAATGTAGGACAAAGATGCTTTTTGAACGTTGCCTAGCTTACTTTAGACTCTGTCTGTAGTTTATAAACTCAGGACTAGAACATGGCTTTGGTAGTGCGTCTTCTTTTGGTGAGTGCATTTGCTTTATTTTGTACTCGAGAATATTGGGTAGACACCGTCATGACTAAGTAATGTCAGACAAGGACCCTCAATAATTCTCATATGTCTTATAAATGCGTGTGTTGTAGATAGTTTAAATCATCGAGTGTGTGAGTGTGTGTGTGTATTCTGAGCTCTCAAAGACCAGAGACTAGCAAGCTCTAATCTTGAGGCTTAACTTGGTATGTAACATTTTTCTTGAATTAATATTGAAGTCTGCTGGGCTGCCTGTCTGAGGACAGTTTGTTCCAATTACTTGAGGTGAAGGATGAGGTGAGAAATTACATATGTTTAGTTTTGTTTTTTTAATAGAATTTAATTTTGTTAAATGTTTTTCAGTAAATGCTATATATTAAACTAATTATATTTTACAAAATTGTTTATTTATATTTATCCATATAAATATAAGTATTAGTGTAAAAGAGATCAAGAGTAAATTTAACTAGTCATCATCAATATTGTTGTCTATTTGGTTAATTAGTTGTAGATGTTTGGTTTGCAAGTACAACAATCTACATAAATGAGAAATATCATTCATGAAAATCTTGTTCTTGCTCATTTAATATTTGATGCCATCTATAAATATCACTATTATTTATAGGATATCATCAATATTAGATTTGAAAATTGTATATATTATTCATTCAATTAATTACTTACATATTTATATATATGAGTAAGCAACTCAAATATGTATTAAGGATTTTGAATATTTAAAATAGAAAATAAATTTTAAAAAAATTAACAAATATATAATAAATTAATATTAAAAATATATATATACTAAAATTGAAATTTATTAAAAGAATAAATAATTGAAATATAAATTGAAGGATTTAAAATAGAAAATTAAAAAATATATGAAAAATTAATTATTATTTCTTATACCAATAATATTTAAATAACTAAAATATATGATCCAAAAATTTATATTAATCTAATAATATATAAATTAAATAATAATAATTAAATTAAATTTATTAATGAAAATTATTTAAAAAACAAAATTTATATTTATGCGTTGTATTTAAGAAAAAATAAATATTAAAAAAATCACTATAAATTCGAATGTTATATGCACCGTAAACTCGAATGTTGTCATGGCTTAACATATTTTACTACACATGATGTAAAATGTAGAGCATTCTGTACATTGTGTAATTCATTTTGCCTGTGATTACAGCTCTAGGAAGATTAATGACACAGCGCTCTTTGTCGGGTGTGGCGAGGACCGTGGCCATCTGATCTTAAGAAGTTCTCTTATATTATACAACTCGCTGCAGCTTTATTCATTACTGTTTTCGCCGCCTTCTTCGATGAAGCCATTTCCCAGTCGATGGCGCAAGGACTCGACTACTCCAGCAACCCATTGCAGTTTTGAACAGTGAGACACATAAAGCTTCACCAGCGAGATCAAATGCTGAACATTGGGCGGCATCTGTAAATTGGAACATCCAGACAAGTGAAGCTCCTCCATCGAGCTCAAATGCCGAAAATTGGGCAGCATCTGTAAATTGGAACACCCAGACAAGTTAAGCCATTTGAGTCTCGTTAAGTTCCCGACTGAGTCTGGGAGACCCTGCAGGCTGGTGCAGTTTTCCAAGTTGAGCCTCTGGAGGCCCGTCAGCTGCCCCACCGAGTCTGGGAGCCCCTGAAGGCTGGAGCACCCGTCCAAGTAGAGTTCCTGGAGGCCCGTCAGCTGCCCCACCCAGTCTGGGAGCCCCTGCAGGCTGGAGCACCCGTCCAAGTCGAGTCCCTGGAGGCTCGTCAGCTGCCCCACCGAGTCTGGGAGCCCCTGCAGGCTGGAGCACCCTTGCAAGTAGAGTCCCTGGAGGCCCGTCAGCTGCCCCACCGAGTCTGGGAGCCCCTGCAGACTGGAGCACCCGTGCAAGTAGAGTCCCTGGAGGCCCGTCAGCTGCCCCACCGAGTCTGGGAGCACCAACCCAAGTAGAGTCCCTGGAGGCTCGTCAGCTGCCCCACCGAGTCTGGGAGCCCCTGCAAGCTGGAGCACCCGCCCAAGTAGAGTCCCTGGAGGCCTGTCAACTGCCCCACCGAGTCTGGGAGCCCCTGCAGGCTGGAGCACCAGCCCAAGGAGAGTCCCTGGAGGCCCGTCAGCTGCCCCACCGAGTCTGGGAGCCCCTGCAGGCTGGAGCACCAGCGCAAGGAGAGTTCCTGGAGGCCGTCAGCTGCCCCACCGAGTCTGGGAGCCCCTGCAGGCTGGAGCACCTGTCCAAGTAGAGTTCCTGGAGGCCCGTCAGCTGCCCCACCGAGTCTGGGAGCCCCTGCAGGCTGGAGCACCGCCAAGTAGAGAGTTCTGGAGGCCCATCAGCTGCCCCACCGAGTCTGGGAGCCCCTGCAGGCTGGAGCACACGCGCAAGTCGAGTTTCTGGAGGCCCGTCAGTTGCCCCACCGAGTCTGGGAGCCCCAGCAGGCTGGTGCAGCCTTTCAAGTTAGAGTTCCTGGAGGCCCGTCAGCTGCCCCACCGAGTCTGGGAGCCCCTGCAAGCTGGAGCACCTGTCCAAGTAGAGTTCCTGGAGGCCGTCAGCTGCCCCACCGAGTCTGGGAGCCCCTGCAGGCTGGAGCACCCGCCCAAGTTGAGTCCTGGAGGCCCATCAGCTGCCCCACCGAGTCTGGGAGCCCCGCAGGCTGGTGCACACGCCAAGTCGAGTTTCTGGAGGCCCGTCAGCTGCCCCACCGAGTCTGGGAGCCCCAGCAGGCTGGTGCAGCCTTCCAAGTTGAGTTCCTGGAGGCCCGTCAGCTGCCCCACCGAGTTAATTAGAGGTTAAGTTTTATTTTTTAATTTTTAATAAATGTTATAAGTTTAATTTTTTTTAGGTTTTTTTATAGTTTTTGTATGGATAGCTTATTTTCCATAGTAATGGGGATTTTATGGCATTCTCTTCAATTATGGTGGTCAAATAAATAAATCAATTTTTGTGAGGTATATCTTTTGCATACAAACTCTAATTGACTTCTTTCTTGTGTCCCTAAATATAACATTGGGTGCTTAAGCAGGAAAGTTTTACCCCAAAAAAATGTCACTTAAGACCTCAAAATGACCCCTAAAGGTTTTAGACTCCAATTATCCAAACTCTGTGCCATTCATAAACCCGCTTCTCTAATTTCTTTACTCTAAAAACATTAAGATGGACGACTGAGAACTAGAGACTTCTGAATCATCTTGCTTAAAATATTGCCATGAGCCCAAATTTTGAAATTGATTAGATTTAGATTTCTTCCTTTTCTTAAGTTCCCTTTTCTTTCTGCATTCTTCCTTTGCTTGCTTTTCTAAAGTTAGATTACCTTGAACTAACTTTAAATTTTGCAATATCTCTTCGGCCTGACATCCTAAATCATCTATTACTTCAAAAGCATGATTGCACCAGTTTGACAGATGATTTGATATCTGATAAGATTCGTCTAGATCTTTTGGAGATCTAGCTGCATGTTCTAACAAAGGAGCACAATCGGCTCTTGTTTTTTGTTGTTGTGACTTATTGTCACTGGTAGTACAATATTTTGTCTTAGGTGGCCATTTTCCACCTCTATGAAATCTTTTCCCTTGAAATTGTCATTCTTCTACTTGAGGGATAGAAGATGAGGATGTTTTAAATGCTTTTTGATTTAAGGCCTGGTATCCTTTTGGTAAACACCTTTGACTAATACTCATATAATGATCTATATCCCTTAGGTATCTTTGGCTCTTCAGATGTTTGAAACATCACTCCTCTGAACTGAAATGCTTTTAGCTTGAATGGCTTTTCTTCTGGTATAATCAATCGATTACTATTTTCTGACTTATATGACCTGTTGTTGCTGCTTGGTTGGTTTGGTTTATCTGTTTCTATCATATTTCTTGGATTATCTACAGATAACCTTGGAGTTCTAAAGATAGGCCTTTCTATTGATCTATATGAGAAGGAATTATTTGGATATTTCCTTTTGAATAAGCTATCCTCTAGGGATGTTTATTTTTCTTTACTGCCTTGGTTGCTTGCTGATATTCAAAATACCAACTTTCTCGTAAACCTACTTCTTCGTAAGTTACTCCTTGGGCTTTCATTGTTGCTAGCCTTGTTGTAACACAATCTTTAAGAATGGGTTGTTTCATCTTAGGATGAGTTGTATTGGTTAACCGAAAAGAGGATTGCATAATTATTGACAGATATTCGGATTCTAGCAACATTTTCAGATGTTGCACCCCTATCATTAACTTCCATGCATCCTTAAGATGCTTATCAGATAAGCTCATTGTATAGTTTGGGTAAATGGTTCCATATTGACATCCTGCAATTAAATTTCCTGTGATTGACCCGATTCTAGCTTGTTCATAATATAAATGTCTGCAGTCAAACAATTCTGCTAAGGCTAGAGCATTTATGCCATTTCTAAATAAAGGTACTAAACCTAATCTGATGCCACCAAAATGTATATAAGCATATTTTTTGGCCTTGACATATTCTTGAAATTTCTGTAAATCTTTTTCTTGAAATAATTTTAGGCCAACTATTTGAGTTGCTTCTCCTGAGATTCTTATTTTTAATTCTACTTCTTTGAGTATGATTTTCTTGGTAAGTACTTGCATAGTAGTGTCCTTATAGACCTAAGAGATGGTTAACTCGAGAGGATTCCATTTAGAAGGATCTATTATGGCTTGTTCCTCTATATCACGTTTAGTGTCTCTACTATTTACTTCATCAATCCTTGTTCTATTTACCAAAGAAAATGATTTTATCATACAATCCATTTGAAACACACAGAAGAAACTTAGAGTATAAAATAAACCAGAGATGGACTAAAGTAGCTTTTATCTAATTTCCAATTGTAGAACAAAAGAGGTTCAAAGGCTTCCTGGCTTGCTTCAGACTCTGTCAATAGTTTATATTACTTCTCACAGATCACAAAATCAGTAAGGGCTCTGATACCAATAAGGAAAGATGTTGGACTCAGTACTTATTTGATAAACAGAAGGACAAACTCCGGGCTATTTCTCTCACCGAGAGATGCAAAAACAACCACCACACCACTGGTCTTCACACTTCTCCTCATACTCTCGAAAGGTGTTTCGAGAAATACAGAATTGTCCTCAAACAAGCGACCCAACAAGCTTATATATTAAATCAAGCAAACATGTACATACCATCTGAACAACATAATATGAAAGCACACGTCACCGTGCTTTCTCATTTTCAAAACACTTATTTATAGACTAGAGAGGTCCCTTTGGATTCTAAATCCATATTTCAAACTTAACCTAAGAATCTGAATGATTGAGGGTCTTGCCAGGACTTGTACCCGCACAGTGTCTACTCAATCTTTCCAAGAGAAAAAACAAAATATTCTTTGTATAAAATTATCCACTATGGCTATCGTCACAGATGCAGGGGTCCATGTTACAATTATCACAAGTAATATGAACATCTTCTGCTTTTTGTTGTTCGAGAGCCATTAGTAAATATTCGATGTTGGTTTCTTCATGCATGGGGTCGGCTTGGGAATATTCGTACCAAGGTGGAGCTGAACTTTCCTGTTTATAGGCATCTTTGTACCAAGGTGGTGTTGAATTCTCTCGTTTATCAGCATCTTTGGTGGATGATTGTCCTTCTTCAATATTTGCTTTATCTTTTCTCATAATATCAAATCTTTTTCCTTTGCTTAGAGCATCTGCATGCGCTAGAATATCTATCTCAAAACTTTGGATCCAACTTTTGTCTGCACAGAGATGCTTCACATGATCTACTGGGAATTCTAAACCTGTCAAGTTAGAAACTTCAACATTTATATCTATAGACTGCCTTATCCATTGCAAACAAATCATATTAACTTCATCTTTTTGAATCCAATTATTATTGAAAATTATATGACTACAACTTCCAGATGTTACCAACAGGCAAATAAGAAATAATGTGTCATCATTCCAAATCCCTAAACAAATTACCAATGTAATTAATGATTTAACATTAATTATTATTTTAACTGCTCTGTATTCAATTATTTTATCTACTTCTTGGATTATGGCTTTTTTATGAGTTAATGTCTTTTCAGGAGAATTTTTAAACCATTCAGAAAATTCCTGAGTTAACTTTTTATTGTTGATTGACTTGAAAGCCTTTGGTGTGGATTCTAATTCTACCCATAACTAATCAAAATGATTTAAACTTAATTATGTTGTTAATCTGATTGTTTCCCATGGTGTAGACTGTAATCTCAAATATTTTAAAGATCTTTCTATACACTAAGATATTCTTTTGTTTGTCTTCTTTATACATCTACCTTCTTTGATAATCCAATTTGCATGTTCTTCTATTAGATTGAACATTGGAAATTTGTCATCTCCTTTATAATCTTCCACCCAACTTTGCTAAAAGGTTTATGCAGTTGATCCCATAGATTTTGGATTCTAAGAGAAAGTAGCCATCTGGCAATTTCCTTCTGAATGGGAATTTTATGTTTATCTAAAAATCTTGCAGAATTATAAATTCCTAAGCCAAAATCAACACATCCTACTAATTGATAATAGTTAAGTGTTTTTAAAATATTTATGATATGTGGAGTCCAAGGAATGGACCACATGTTTGTTAGAGCTCAAAAAAGGATTTTGATCTTCATATCTTCACATGGATATATTTTACAGAGTTCTGCATTTATGCCCAGCAGCGGACCATTACTTTTTGTGTGATAACCTCTGATTTGATTTATCCTCTTTTGAGCCTTAATCCTACCACTTTTTTAACTTTTGTTGTGACCTCTGGTAAATGTTGTTCAAGCCTGTGAAGTCTTTTTGCCAATGTATATTGGTAGTCATGTTTGATGTCAACCCTAAAAATCTTATTCATTTCTCTAGTTAGCACATCTTCTAACTAGTTGGAGTTCCCTGGTATCCATTGTATTTCAAAATCATATTGTTGAAACCAGATCTGCCAAGATAAGAGTCCTCCTCGAGCCATTTGTCGCCTGAGTTTTGCATTTAAAAAATACTATAATTTTTTTACAATCAGTTCTGATAATAAAATGTACTCGTGAATATGGCCAAAGTCTATTTTTCTGCTATCTATCTATTTATCTATCTATCTCCTATTATCTATCTATCTATCTATCTATATTCTGATATATATATATATATATATATATATCTATATATATATATATTTATATATATATATATATATATATATATATATATATATATATATATATAATTTAGTGTTTTATGAAGAGAAAAATCACTAAGTCTTTCTTAAAAATTTGAAGAATTTCAATTATGAGGATTTTGGTTCATAAATACATCAAAATGTGGATGATGAGGGAGGCATGTGGCTGCCTGGCCTGCCAGCACTTTGAGGTCAAAATATAGAGATATAAGGTGGATGTTCCTTAACTAGGTGTCCCCACGATATTGAAAAAATAAGGAGCATTTAACATAGCTCCCAAAAAGAAATGCATACAACAAGCATCACATATGAAACATCATAAAATTTCGTTGCTTCTTGCCATGTCACCTACAACATATAGCTATTGTCATGCTCTTTACAAAGTTATTCTATAGATAAGAATTAATAGTTTTGTTGACAGTGTTGGACCCGCCAACATTAAGGGGATCTCACCAGTACGAAGTCCCGACTAGACCTCACACCGTTTGGAGTAGGAGCCCTAGCAGTGGGTGGTAGTGTAATGTGTTGATCGTGGTAATGCGTAGAGGTATGTATAATAGCTTTGGGTGGAATAAAATGTGTTACCTTGCAGAGAGTCAAGTGCGATGCATGGGGGTTCTAACACAGAGGGGAAAAGGATGTGTGCTCCTTAGAAGCCTGTAATAGTACACAACTTGAAAGGAACACATGGGCATACTGACATCACAAGCTAAGATGCAGAATAGTCCACAAGTTAAAGTGATCAGTTAATCCAACAACACACATCCAATAAGATCCATACAATTGCATACAAAGTAGTTCATAATAAAATGCATAAGTTAAACAACATACATTGCTAAAGCAACCAGAATAGGCCAACTACAATAACAACATATGCATGAAAGAGTGAAACAACATACATTGCTAAAGCAGCCAGAATAGTCTAGCTAAAATAACAACATATGCATGAAAGCGTACTAGCTTTGTAATTATTATTATAAGTGAAAGTTCCATCCATACATATACCATTGATGACCACTAGCTATAATAGTGGAATATTACAATCAAGAACACTTGATACTCCAAAGAAGTATATTCACTCTACGTTGTGGAGAAGCCAAGGCTCGACACTATACTCCCAAGCCTTTTCTAAACCAAAGCCTAGCCAAAATCTTGGTTCCCAAAAGCCCCTTCTATGAGTTATGAGGTTCTATTTATAACAAAGGGTGGTGTGACCCTTTACATTCCCCTTTGTTTGACTACCCTTTTGACTCTTCAACTTCTTTACAAATAACTCATTACATAACATGATGACCTCTCGCATTCCACTAATGACACTTGGAATTTCACTTACAACATATTTAGAAATAATAGTATTTTCCACATGTACCCATGGAAGAAAAAATATGTTAGAGATAGCCTAACAAGACAAAACACTATGACTCTGAAGTTTGGGGAAAGACCAACTTGGAAACATCCACTTGGTGCTTCTTGGTCACATATTGATTCGAAGCTTGGTACAGTGGGATGATATCCCCAAATTGCTTGATGGTGCCTTTCTAAGAGTGGACTCTTGCGTTGATAGCTTTAGGGAATATGGTCTTGGAACCTATATCCAACTTCTCCTGAAGCATGTGCAACATGGTGTTGACCATGAAGGGATACCAAATGTACTTTTGCATGTTATGTGTGCTCTCCTCCAAGTCATCCCTAGTGGCATCTCGCCTTAGCTACTCCATGTACCATCAATATCTATCCGGACTTGGTTCTTGGGTCTAGCCTCAGTGAGGGAATTAATTGACGGGATCTTGTGCATTCTCACCATAACATCAAAACTCTTGTACAACCATGCATATGAGTCATGTATGCTACTGATGAATGGGGCAAGCTTCTTATAGTTCTGGATCAACATTTGGACCTTTTCTTTCTCCATATCTACTTGCAGCTCAATCTTCTTTAGCAAGTGCAGAGGGGCCCATTTGTATTGCATTGTCCACTCTTGCACATGGGTAATGGAAACATGTAAGTTCCTAAGAGTTTGAACAAACTCTTTGCTCCGCTCTTGTAAGTCATGCACATCCACAACTGCTTTGTGCATGGTGAAAAATCCATCATAGAGCTTCCACATGGTAGTCTCAAGTGTTGATACTTTAGTAAGTATCACTTTCCTCATCTCCCCCATTACGGAAACTGTGCTCTACTCTCGAAGTTGTTCTACCTCTTTCCTTGCAGCCTGCAAGTTCTTTGATAGTTGTTCATTATCGATGAACAAGAACTTAACATTTGATATTATGGCTCCCATATAGGCCAATCTAGCATTGGAAAGGCATTTGAATGTTTTCATGTATCTGATAGAATCACCCTTTCCTTCATGAATGCAAGTGATGTGTGATCATCTGGAAAGTGCTTCCTTCATGCCTATATAATCTTCTTCTTCAAATCTTCAAATGAAATACTGTACACATCCATGACCGCATGATCATCAAGGAGAACAAACTCTCCTTGCTCGTTCAGGAAGAGTGAGATGGTGAGAAAGAAATATTTTGTTGAGCGATAAATTTAGATATGGAATTAATATTTGATTACTAAATTTAGATATAGAATTTTTAAATATCAAAGAATAAGAATATAGGTGATGTTCAAAGATAAGGATTAATATTTTTGATATGAAGCATGTGTTTAGTTTGGTTCAAATTTTACTCTTCACAAGTTAATTTTTTTTATGTGAAAATGAACATTTTAATGAATGATCGATTTGTGGGGTGCTTCATTTCGACCCTTGATGACTCAAATCGCTTGAGCCTATGGGTTATGGGCCCACATTTGAGCTCTTCTTCTTCCACTATTGCACAACAATGAACTTAGGGACGTTATTTATCTAATACCCAAACACCAATGACGGTTTCACATACACCACATCTTCCAACCATATTCCATCTCACACATGTTTATCGACACAATTATTGGGCGACAACACCCACAGGTCATTCTACTTGGTCGAGGGTGAGCACCTCAACTATTCATTTTCCTTGCAACTATCAATTGGTACTAGGCCTAACCAGCTGATTGGGCCCCGTCTGAGTTGGAAGTCGAACCAGTCTGACTCTTTTTCATTTCTCTACAAATTTTTTAAGGGCCCGATTGATTGACTGGTTCTGACTACCTCGTTTGGTTCAGTGACCAATCATGCTAACTAGACTCCATCCCTTCCATACTTTATGTAGAAGCATCACAAATTTCCTTGAAACCCTCATGGCCCTAGGCTAACACACACTGAGACACGATATTAAACCACATTATTATTGAGGAACAAAATACAACTCACAAGAAAAATAAAAAAGAACATAATCATACATGCAATAGATATATATTACAAACAAAAATAGGGATTACATATGTCGTTTCTCAAGGCCTTAAGCCTCCTTTCCTAATTACATCATTATCGACTCTCTATCTGTAATGCATTTGCAGGAAGATTATATAGAAAAATTATCCCTAAGAAAATGAAACTTGTTCTGAGCAACTAATTGCCTTCTATAGGCTTCTAAATATTAAATTTACATTCAAAATTAGTAAAAATTCATGTCGTTCTCCTTAACTGCCACACTTCTCTTTTTGGAAGTATCTTCAACTAATTTCTATTTGGGATGGGGTCAATGTTCCTGCATCATACTCCCATGCTTGAAATCTTCGATGGTCTCTTGATCATGAGCTTCATTACTGAATCTTGTCTTCTACAACCTCAGTCTTCTATCTCCACATGTATCTCTGAGCTTCTCCTCATGTAGGGAGATGCAAGTATGCATACCCCACTCACACCTCATAGGATCTCTTCCTCTGGATTATAATTATGGTATCTCAATTCACTTCATCTAGAACCTTTTGAGATTCCTCCTATCACTTTGTAGTTTCACATTTTCCAACCTCTTTTGACAATTCTACCCAAAATCATAGTTATGGAATTTCCCTCCAACAGGGATCTCCACTTCTCCCAATGCTCTGACACAACTTGATGAATGATCGATTCCTCGAGTGCTTCATTTCAACCCCTGGTGGCTCAAATCTCCCGAATGTGTGGGTTATGGGTCCACATTTGATCTCTTCCTCTATCATTATCACACAAAAATGAACTCAGGGTCTTGATTTCTCTCATACCTAAACTCCATTGATGGTTTTGCCTAGGCCATATCTTCCTGCCATATTTCCTCATGCGTAAATTTCTTAGCACAATTCTTGGGCAACAACACCCATGAGTTATCCCACTAGGTTAGGAGTCAGCAACTCAAATAGATCATGAATTGGCTTCCTTTTCATTTCCCTCGTGGCTACTGACTAATACCGGGCCCAACCAACCAACTGGGCCATGCTCGAGTCATAGCTCAAGCCAGTTAGACTCTTTCTCATTTCTCCATGACTTTGCTAAGGGCCCAATTGGTTCACTACTTATGACTACACTATTTGTTTCTACGGTCGTTCATGCTCGCTAGAATCCATCCATTCCATGACTGATCATGCTCACTAAACTCCATCCCTTCCATACTTTGTGTAGAAGCATCACAAATTTCCTTCAAACCCTCATGTCCCTAGGTCAGCACACACTCAGACATGATATTAAACAATATTGTTGGCAAGGAATAAAATATAGCTCACAAGAAAAACCAAAATTAATAGAATTAAAACATACAAATAGTAGATATATATTCGAGTAAAAACATGGATTACATATGCGGTTGCTCAAGGCCTAAGGCCTCTTTGCCTAATTACATCATTCTCAGCCCTCTACCTCTAACACATTTGTAGGAATATTATATATTAAGATTATACCTAATGCAATGAATCCTGTTCTTGTTAGCTAATTTGCTTCTGGAAGCTTCTAAATATTAAATTTACATTCAAAATTAACAAAAATTCATGTCCTCCTCCTTAGTTGTCATGCCATTGTTTTTGGAAGCATATTGAACTTATTTATGTTTGGGGTGGGGTCAATGCCCTTGCATCATACTCCCACACTTGAAAATTTCGATGGTCTCTTGCTGATATTCTTCATTATTGCATATTTTGTTCTGTAACCTCGGGCTTCTACCTCCACATGTATCTCTGAGCTTATCCTCACACAGTGAGCTGCAACTACACATCCTTTACTGTCACATCACCAACTCTCCTCCTCTGGCTTGGACTTTTGGCATCTCGGTTCACTTCCTATGGAACATTTTGAGCTTCCCATGCTGTTATAGACATTTTTGGGCACTGCGACCCCAATCATATATGTCCATAAACCAAGGACTCCTAAGTCCCTAAAAGTGTTGTTTCACACCCTAAAGGAACAAGGTCAGCTAATTACATCATCTCCCAGAAGTTCTCCATGAAAAACTGCTCAGAACTGGTCAAAACGGGACCATCTCACCTGCTCCATGGTCAAAGTGCGATGCATCCCACCTAATGCACACGGGAGGTGCGATGCGTACTGAAAATCCCTTCTATGGGGTGCGATGGGTGAGAGTGGACAATGGCAGAGTCAATTTGTGAGGTGGATGATCATGGAATCTTCCAAAACTTCTCCTCTGACACTTACCTCTCTGAATTCGCCCAGGGATGAGTAAGAGATCATCAATCTCCAAGTGGAATCAAGAACTATCAAAGAGGACACTAATAAAATCTCAGAAGCTGACTCACCTCCCTGCAATCATCTATATATGGATCCCTCATCCAAGAGATCCAGGGGGCTGGAATTTTGTATCTTGTAATGAAGTGCTACTGGTTTTGGTGTAACATCATAGTGTTGGGTGATCTAAGCTTTTAATGAGGTGAAGAAGGGCTTTCTTGCTGAGAGGATGACGTTGGGCCAGAAAAATTGGTTGTAATCCTCTTTGCTATTCTTGATATTAATAAAGTTGTTCAAGTTTTCCTCCACATTCTTGTATGATTGATGATATATGCATTTGTGTGGTCAATATATATCTGGTCCTATATTGTTTGTGATAGTAGATCTCTGTTCTTGGATAGTGTTATGTTGCTTTGATTCCACAGGTGCTCTTTGAAGCTGGGTAGACGAGGAAGCGAGTGGCAAAGATCTATCAGAAGGGAGAGGAATCAAGCAAGGAACCAAGCGCAAGACAGAGGTTGGTCTCCTTTGTTCCCCTCTTATCTACTTCTCATAAAGGAAAACAAAAGTAGTTTTAGTTTGTTTGTTTCTAAGATAGCTACCAGTCTTAGTGGGACTAGCAGCTCTGCATGGACACTAGATTTCCCGATAACAAAATGGCGACTCCACTGGGGAGCGAATAGCTTGTTTGCTTTTCTATACTTGTTTGTTTTATAAACTTACAAACGGAGCCTGAAGTCAAGCCAGCTAGCCTTCGAACTGCATTTGCTATGCAAGTGCAAAGTAGATCAATGCTGCTTCAGTCTATCTCCAGGTTTTGTTTATAAACTGAACAATTGATTTGTAAACATCCTAATTGCCCTTGTGGTGGCTCTAGTAACCTCCTTAGATCTACCCCTGTGATTTATTTACTGATTATCACTTGCTCGGCCTAAATCCCTGAACTGTGATGCAAACTGTGATCAAGAACTGGATCAAAAGTCTCGCACTGTACCATCGCACCCTCTCTTCAAGGATATCAGTATGCATCACACTTCTTGTGTGCTGTAGGTGGGATGCATACTGGAATCCCTATGTAACAGGTGCGATGGTCAGAGAAGGCTAATTTTGCCTCCAGACTTTGGTTTTTCTTCACTCTTTTCAGCTCTATTCAGGAGTATTTTTCTGTCTGTAGTCAGTATACCTCTGTGGAAACCCCCTTCCTTTCCATTATTCCGCCTCCATCGTGCAAAGAACTGTAAATTTTTTTATGTATTGTGAGCCATTTTCAGTTCTCTTTTACAAAGTAGCGTAATTGAACTGTCGTTTCTTGATTTGGAAGTTTCACAAGTGTCGTTTTCAGTCATAGAAGAGAATTTGATTGTTCGTGATAGTCGATTACACTGTTACTCTTGTATTTGGTTTGAATTAGTTAGTTTTTCAAGTGTCGAAAGCAAGTTTTCAATTCCAAATCGCAAAGTGTCGTCATTGTCTTCATTTTGTCTTGAAAAGAAGCTTGTTAGTAATGTCGCTTTGAAAAATAATTCAGATTTGCGCTTAGCTTTCTTTTTATCATTCACACATTAAGAAGGCTGGAAAAAAAATACATGCATGTGAATTTGCATTTAGACTGTTTGTTGGTTTGATTTAGGATAGTGCATATAGTGTGTGCTCTCTGCTCTATGTTGAAAGAATATCATCTCTCTTTCTTTAGTAGCTAGGATTTTCATTGCAAAAAGAAGATTAAATGATTATTTATCATCTTAGATTGCATTTTAGGAATTGTATATCTACATCACGCGGTGAACCTGAAAGGCAAATTTCTTAAACAAGATCAATTGTAAAATAAATTTAATGAATCTAAAAATGCTTTGGAACCTAACGCACAACATTTAGAAGTCTAGGCTAGAGACATATTCTGGCGTCGTAAAGCCTGGTAACTGTTGTTTTCATTGCTGGTTGGGTGATTCCTCTACTTTGAGATGACAAGTGCCAGTACGGACTTGTGCTCCCACGTACCGTCGAGTATATCGTGGGAGACAACAATAGGCTATATCCTTTATCCATAGGAAGCCATGTCTACCGCCCTATCGATCGCAATGCAGTGAACACAGCATTCGGGAAGATTGACTACCATACCGTAAAAAGTATTCTGCAGTTTTGTGATTGGTTTGGTAATCCCTTTGTATAGACTTCCAGAGTAGTCTCTTTCGTTCCTTTTCAGACTCCTTAAAGGAAAAGGTCCATCTGAGCACTTGTCACTTGAAGCTCATTAAAAATCGAAGGCGACTAAAGTCATCTTTTTTTTTTCTCGACTCTTAAAAATTGAAAAAACAAGTTGTGTCAAAGCGTCTAAAATTTATTTTAATCGGAATAAACGTCACCTTTCCTACGTTGGTCTTAGGTTGAGAAAAATGGAGTCCACCAACCAAGGATTTCCCCTTGGAGGAAATCCTAGTCCTTTCTCCTCTTGGGGAGATGTTGGTGCACCCCATATGGCCACATTGTCGCTTCTAGGATTGACAATCGGCCTGCCTGTATGGCTCTTCTCGACCTTTGTCGTTCAAATAGCATGATTCCTGAGCAATCAAGTAAGAAACTAGACGATACCAAAGCTACCCCCCAACCTTCTACTTCATCCGATTCTCCCTCTCCTCCTTCCTCTTCGCTTGATGAAGCTGGTAGAGCCAAAAATCAAGTAACCAAGAAGGAGAAGAAGGGGAAGGAAAAGAAAGAGAAGAAGAAGAAGGAGTCGAAGGCGAAAAGGGGCAACCAGGCATCATCTAGTGAAAATCCACACACTGCACTATCAAAGCCTAAATCTCCATGTGTCATTTGCAAAGGAGATCACTATCATCGAGATTGTCCTTGCATCCCTCGGATATTAAGGGACTGGTCTCCTCGTTTGCACAATCCGGTGTCAACAACCTATGATGATCATGTTGAAAGTACACCGTCAACTAGTGAAAGAGAAGCGTCGAGACAGAAAAGGAAAAGTAAATTCCCTTGTAAACAATGTGAAGGCAATCACGCCATCCACTGTTGTCCCTTCCTAGATGAGGCTAAAAGAGTTTTGGACGACCGTCCGATTTCACCGTTACGACTTCCTCCTGGATATAAGAAACTCTTGCCAAGTCCATCACTAGTTGAAAATCTGACTGACACGCCATTGTGGTCGATCGAAGCGTCTATCATTGAAGATAAACCATATAAATTCACACCAGGGGAAAGTCAAAAGGTCGAGGCGGTAGTTGACCCGGTCTTGCCTTCAGAAGGTCCATCTTCAGATGATACAGTCACCGGACAGAACAAGAGCGACATTGTTCAAATTCTCTTCGTAAACACAGACTCCAATGAAGATGGGGGCAGTATACCCATTCCTTTACCGTAGGAAGGAAGTTCATCAGAGTCATATCCGGCCGTCTTTTTGGTCCCACCTCCAAGCAACCTAGTTGTTTCCTTCGATTGGAATCTACTAGGCAGACCCTGTTTACCGGCTACTGTACCATTTCGAATCATTGCACAAATATACAGAATGGTCATTGCCGGTACCATCATAGATGAAGGGGCTTCTGTGAGTATCCTTTCCTCAACTGCTTGGAAAGCGCTTGGTTCGCCATCACTTTTTCCTGAGATGAGAAATCTAATAGGTTTTGACAAAGGAACCAGTCGACCGTTAGGGATCCTTCCCAATGTGCCGATAACATTGAGAAGGAAAATTGTTCACATGAATGTAATGGTAGTCCAAGGACCCCTATATTATAATCTACTCCTTGGACGCGACTATATTTATTGCATGGGAGCCATTGTCTCCTCGCTCTTTAGAGTAATGTGTTTTCCGCATGAAGGAAGAGTGGTCAAGCTCGTAGACCAGCTTTCATTCCCCAGCTCACACATAGAAAATTTAGCTTTCATTCCCCAGCTCACACATAGCAAATAGTTAAATACAAACCCTGAATGGCCTTTTCATGCAAGGAATGTCTCATCAGTCCCCAGTCCGCCCACCTGAAGAGCGCGAGTGATTCAGGAGGACATGACTGAAACCCAGGGGGCATGCACCCTGGTCTGCTTCAGCAGGGAAAATCTGGGTATAGGGTAGGTTTCCGCGAAGGATATATGACTGGTCTGATCCCCGTCCGCATAGGAAGAAGGGATTAGACCGGATAAGATACCTCCGTGAAAAGGTAGGCCTTTCCCGACAGAACAAACGGTTTTTCTGCAAATTGAGGGGTAACCTAGAAGCTCTACTTCACTATACCTGGGGGCATGCAAACCTCTTGTGAGCAAGCGAGAAATGACCAACTAACGTTAACTCTATGATTCCACTGACTTCAACCGCCTAGGTCGGGTGACTGGTCAAATCGACCATTCATCTTCGCAGTCGCAGGGGCCACCATGGCACTAGCAAAGTAAAGGAAAAAGTTTCCTACCTAACCTTGGTAGTGATCTTGGTGGTTAAGTAGAGGGGCGCAGTTGGTTGTTCCTAGCTTGCATGCGAGAGGCGCCGGAGCATAGTTTCGAATGGTGCAAGCTCCCTAAAATTGAACCTATCGATGAGACATCCTTTTTATACGACTGTCTCGAGCAGTTTTTATGTGGAGTTCAAGCTCGTTAAAAATTAAACATAAGCAATGAGCAAATGTTTCCCCAGATTTTAAGCTCATTCATTAAAAAACGAACCAATTTCCAGTAAATAACCATTGTGAATGTATTATCATCAAACTTTGAGCCTTGGTTGTGTTCTCATCATCACCTCCACTTTTTTTTTGGCCGATCATTCACCTCCATTTGATTGTTTACCCTTTTTGAGGAACAGCTGTGAAGAGTGATCCTGTTAGCCATCCTTGTGACACTGTCGTGATTGGAAAATTCCAAACCTTACCTGGAATTAGCTGCTACCCGAATTTATCACTCGTTCCTCAAAAAATGAGTCTCCTTTAAGCTCTTTTCATCTGACTCGTGAAATATGAAAAGATTGCCAAGCAATTAGCCTCCCCAGCACGTTAAAGTGACCAGAAGTGTTATCCCTCCTCTAGATTTTAATCTTTTTGGACCTGAGGGATTATTACACAAAAAGATCGAGCGCTTGTTTTGTTCGACTCGTTAAAATTACCGAAAATTCATCCCTTTTGTATTATTTTATACTTTTTCGGACTTAAGGGATTATGAGACGAAAAATTATTATTGGAGTTTTCTTTACGTCCCTTTCAGACTCTCTAAAATTGAAAAGGACTGAGTTATCTTTGTCGTTGAACTCGTTAAAACTGAATAGCGACAAACTTGTCCATACAGACAAGAACAAGTTTCATTATCGCTAGGCTCATTAAAACATAGCGATGGGTTTTCCGAAGGGAAAATTATAGAACAAGCATATGTTATCCTCCTCAAGCTTGACAAAAATAAAGAGGTACTGGTCAGCAATGACTGGGGAAAAATTGGGAAGAAAACTTGAAGAAACTTTATTGGTAGCAAGTCGCTCTTTAACATGACACTTTCACTCCGCATCCGAGTCGGGTTGGGTTGTTTCGTTCACTGGTTATATCACCATTGGTCCATCACACCATCCACATTTGGGGTTAACGCTACCAATCCATCATGTCAGTGTCACCGATATGTTCAAGAGAAGTCGCTCAGAGAATTCACCTGTGTCTCATCCACTGCAATACATTTACGATCCATTCTTTCATGACCGCCACCCTGAACCTTATATCATCAGATCATTTTCACCTCCATTAAAATCTTTTGCTCTGTTCTGTGTCGTAGATGTGGGATTCATTAAGGCCCTACTACGACAGATCGCTTCTTGTCGACATCAGCTCATTATCCAGGAAAGTCGATCTAGGAACAACCCTTTTAGTATTTTGAAGCTTGCATGCCTCAATGGCAGGTTTCTCACTTCCAGCGACAGGTTTACATCAATGGCCTTCGACCGAAAGATTTTGCGTGGTGTTCGACACCAAGTCCCTTTTTCACACCACGTGAATTGTACTGTCGTACCTTGAGGGTCATCATCATTATCAATGATTTCTCTCGCGCCTGTTAACAGCTTACATCAATGGCTGGTAATCAGGCAATGTCTTTCCATGTTCGACTCAAGAAAATCTCTCACATGGATCGACTTGTACTTTGAGTGAAGATCGAACGAGATTGAAGACCCCGGATCTAGTTTCATCCATCCGGGCTGCGATATATATTCAGGAAAATAAAGACATCAAATGTACATCATTGTTGCATAGATAATCATCCAATCTGAGGGATGATGGCTCTACCAGAATCATCAGTCTGCACACAGACGGTTGTCTGTCTTATGTACATGAAAATCAACTTAAAAAGTTGAGCATGGGAATGCCCGCCTTAGCTAAATCATGAAAATATTATGAAGATAATGTATTGAATTGTATCTTATTACAGGTTTCCTTCCAGCTCGAAAAAACTTTAGATCCTCATGATAAAGCATTTCACCCGACATCAAAAGATTAACGACCTCATGCTTTAGGGGGCAACTGTTATAGACATTTTTGGGCACTGCGAACCCAATCATATATGTCCATAAACCAAGGACTCCTAAGTCCCTAAAAGTGTTGTTTCACACCCTAAAGGAACAAGGTCAGCTGACTACATCATCTCCCAGAAGTTCTCCATGAAAAACTGCTCAGAACTGGTCAAAACTGGACCATCTCACCTCCTCCATGGTCAAAGTGCGATGCATCCCACCTAATGCACAATGGAGGTGCAATGCATACTGAAAAGCCCTTCTATGGGGTGTGATGGGCAAGAGTGGACAAATGGCAGAGTCAATTTGCGAGGTGGATGATCATGGAATCTTCTAGAAACTTCTCCTGTGACACTTGCCTCTCTGAATTCGCCCAGGGATGAGTAAGAGATCATCAATCTCCAAGTGGAATCAAGAACTATCAGAGAGAGGACACTAATAAAATCTCAGAAGCTGACTCACCTCCCTGCAATCATCTATATATGGATCCCTCATCCCAGAGATCCAGGGGGCTGGAATTTTGTATCTTGTAAGGAAGTGCTGCTGGTTTCTTGGTGTAACATCATAGTGTTGGGTGATCTAAGCTTTTCATGAGGTGAATAAGGGCTTTCTTGCTGAGAGGATGACATTGGGTCAGAACAATTGGTTGTAATCCTCTTTGCTATTCTTGATATTAATAAATCTATTCAAGTTTTCCTCCACATTCTTGTATGATTGATGATATATGCATTTGTGTGGTCAATATATATCTGGTCCTATATTGTTTGTGATAGTAGATCTCTATTCTTGGATAGTGTTATGTTGCTTTGATTCCACAGGTGCTCTTTGAAGCTGGGTAGACGAGGAAGCGAGTGGCAAAGATCTATCAGAAGGGAGAGGAATCAAGCAAGGAACCAAGTGCAAGACAGAGGTTGGTCTCCTTTGTTCCCCTCTTATCTACTTCTCATAAAGGAAAATGAAAGTAGTTTTAGTTTGTTTGTTTCTAAAATAGCTACCAGTCTTAGTGGGACTAGCAGCTCTGCATGGAGACTAGATTTCCCGATAACACATGCTAACTTTACAGTTGCACATTTTCCCACTTCTTTTGAAAATTTTACCCACAACAACAACTGTGGAATTTTCCTCCAGTAGGATTCTCCACTCCTTCTTATGCTCTGCTACCAGTTAATGAATGAATGATTCCTAGGGTGTTTCGTTTTGACACTTGGTGGCTCAGATCTCTTGAGCTTGAAGGCTATTTGCCCACACTTGATCTCTTCCTCTACCATTATCACAAAACAATGAACTCGGGGTTGTGATCTCTCTCATACCCAAACTCCAATGATGATTCTTGCACAGGCCACATATTTGAGCCATATTCCCTCATGCAAAAGCTTGTCAACATAATTCTAGGGCAACAACACCCATGGGTCATTCCACTAGGTCTGGCATCAATATCTCAACTAGTATAGGGTTCGGCTTCCTTTTCATTTCCCTTGCGACTATTGACTGATACAACGCCTAACTAGATGACTCAGCCCCACTTGAGTCAGAGGTTGGGATAGTTAAACTCTTTTTCATTTCTCTGTGAATTTGTTGAGTGCTTGACTGGTTGAATGGTTTTGACTATGTCATTTTTTTCCGTAGTTGATCACAATGGCTAGACTCCATCCATTCTGCGACTAACCATGCTCACTAGAATCCATCCCTTCCATACTTTGTGTAGAAGCATTACAAATTTCCTTGGAACCCTCGTGGCCCTAGGCCAACACACAATCAAACACTATATTAAACAACATTGTTGGTGAGGAATAAAGTATGATTCATAGTAAAAACCATAAATAGGATAATTTAAACATACACATAGTAGATTTATAATAGAGACAAAAGCAAGGATTACATAAGTGGTCGCTCAGGACCTGAGGGCTATTTGCCTAATTACATCATTCTCAACCCTCTACCTCTAACACATTTGTAGGCATATTATATAACGAAATTATCCCCAATAGAATGAATCTCATTCTGGCCAGCTAATTGACTTTTGGAGGCTTCTAAATATTAATTTAAATTCAAAATTAGCAAAAAAAAATTTCCTCCTTAGCTACCATGCTGATTTTTCTAAAAGCATGTTGAATTGATTTCTATTTAGGGTGGGTTCGATGCTCACGCATCACATTTACGAAGGACACGTGTATGCTCATTCATGGAGCATTGATATTCACTAATCTTGCGAGTTTCAATACCACTTCTAAACTTGATCTAGTTACATGGGCTGTAGATAGTGGATGAACATCAAAAAGTAGCATTGACCTAAAGAAAATACGATAAAGACACCATCCATCGATCACAAGGTACTCATAGCCTTCTTTAATCAAAATATTAAATTTGAAATGAAGTTAAGACTCTTCATTTGTACTCCTATAAGAAAAGTAGTTAGTTTGGTGCATTTGAATGTGTATAAGCCACTTAGAGAGAAAGTTTCATTATTGGAAAGGAAAGAATGATGATCAAATATAACAACTAGATTTTTCTACATGAAAAATATTATACCCAAAAAATAAAATTGTCACTAGATAATGAATTTGAACCATGAAAAATAAGGTAAAGGGGGTGAGTACGAATAGAATTTTTAGCAAAAGCTTATGCAAAACAAAACTAGAGAATACTAAAATAAAGATTACTAGTGAGTCACCCACTATTTTCCTCTTGATGCTACTTTGTGTGACATTGGAGGTAGTAGCTAATCAACAGTGATTGCACATGGAGAGGAATGGAATTGTGAAGTATGTGAGAATATGCCTAAATAGTATGTTGGCTATCAACATAACCATAAGATTTCCTAGATATGTGGGCTTGAGTGGAATTGTAAACACGCTCTTATATTTGGATAAGTTTGGATATGTTTAATCCGTAGATGTTGACTGATCCGAATGGAAAATGGCATCAACCCATGGTATTCAGCCACCCATGTTATTCATCCACCCACGGAATTTACCCATGGTATTGTAAGTGGAATCCACCCATGGTATTTATCCACCCATGGTATTTATCCACCCATAGTATTCATTCACCCATGGTATTTTCCCATGGTATTGTGACAACCACCCATGGTATACATTCACCCATGGAATTGACCCGTGGTATTGTGACATCCACCCATGGTATTCATTCACCCATGGAATTGACCTATGGTATTGTAACTGAAAAATAATATAAGTAACAAGTTGCATTTTGTAAAAGGATAGATGGTCTGCCACAATGTAGCCTTTATAGTTATTATCGGTTTTAATAAAAAGTTTCTTTGTGATTTTATTTACTGTGTGTTCTGTCATTTTCTTTCTAGCATTGCAATTCTTCAGATCTTGGGGGCCTACCCATAAGATCCATTTCAATATTTTAGATCTTGGGGCCTCGCCCCAAGATCTGGATCAGTGGTATTAGAGCAAGTTATGATTCCATGGGAATGAGGGTTTGATGCATATTTCAGTTTCAAATTTTGCAGCAATATTCAACAAACTTCAGGCATGTGCTACATCCTCCATGAAGCATTTTCTTGCGCCAAGCAGGAAGAATTTTTCTTTTATTCATTTTTTTGCAGAAATGTTCTTGGGCGGCGAATTTGCAGATCAGATTTGAAACATTTGGTACAAAATTTACAAAAAAAATACCACATCTGGATTCCTTGCGAAAAAAATACCAAAATTAAAAAAAAATCGGTTGAATCAGAGTCCGGATGAGGGAGATATCGCTGATTTAAAATCAGCAATGTTGTAGATTTTTTTCTGACGACAATTGTTAGACGAAGAATCTCCTATACTTTTTTTTAGTTTTTATGTAGAATTTCAAAACAATGATTACAGACCTGACTTCCTCTCGAAAAATCACCCAATTTCAAAAAAACAAAATGGGTCGAATCGAAGTTCGGATGTGGGAGATATCGCTGATTTAAAATCAACTATTTTTTCAGAACTTTTGTGATGGTGGAACAGTTGCAGTGCGAATCTAAGATTTCAAAGTGTCCAGATAAGGATTTCCAACACATGGGAAGATGGAGAATAAATATTATGAGTTATATTGACTGAGTTATGTCCATTTTAATTATGGAGCAACATTTGGAGTGGGTTCCTGTTGGAGACGTGCCCTCCCACCCCACTTTAGTAGGCACTTGCTTCACATTCATCAGTTTCATCATCACAGCATTTGAATTGGGTTATTTGGAGACGTGCCCTCCAACCCCGGGTGAAGTAGGCACTTGCTAATTCATTAACAACCAACATCATGGTTATGGGTCAACTGCACAAAGTTCTTGTCATCGAATTCCATTCGCTATGCCGCACACTGTTAGTATCACAGTTGGTCACAAGCATTATAGGGTATCTCTATCCTCGGATCTTCATTTGTCATGGTTATGAGTCATGCACAAACCCACACTTCATTGAAGTCCATTTGCTAAGCTGCACACTGTCAATATCACAATTGGTCACAAGCATTACAGGGTATCTCTGTCCTCGAATATTTGTTCATCATGGTTATGGGTCATCCAAAAGCCCACATTTCATTGAAGTCCATTTGCTAGGCCGCACACTGTCAGTATCACAATTGGTCACAAGCATTACAAGGTATCTCTATCCTTGGATCTTCGTTCATCATGGTTATGTGTTAACCACATAAAACCCTTCTCTTTAGTGATTCTTCATATTCAACAAAGGCTTCGCAGGAGGGAACTTCAAACAATGGGGACCATTCCTTCTTGAGGGAGGAATGATTCGAATGGAAAATGGCATCAACCGATGGTATTCATCCACCCATGGCATTTACGCATAGTATTGTAAGTGGAATCCACCCATGGTATTCATTCGCCCATGGTATTTTCCCACGGTATTGTGACATCCACCATGGTATTCATTCACCCATGGAATTGTGACAGCCACCCATGGTATTCATTCACCCATGGAATTGACCCGTGGTATTGTAACTTAAAAATACCATAAGTAACAAGTTGCATTTTGTAAAAGGACAGATGGTCTGCCACAATGTAGCCTTTATAGTTATTATTGGTTTTAATAAAAAGTTTCTTTGTGGTTTTATTTGATGTGTGTTCTGTCATTTTCTTTCTAGCATTGCAATTCTTCAGATCTTTGGGGCCTCCCTCATAAGATCCATTTCAATCTTTTAGACCTGGGGGGGCTCGCCCCAAGATCTAATCATTGACTAATCTAAGAATGTTGTGAGAGGCAAAGTGGAAGATGTTGTGTAACAAGGAGTAATCTCTTTGTCATAAATTCCAAAGTTACAATATATAATCATGGAGTTTAATGATGTTCTATTACTCATACTTAGGATAATATTGTAAATGGCTCAATTAAAGTAGTGGACGAAAGGGAATTCACTTAATGTAGGGGAAAAGTGGAGATTCAACATTGCCTTAAGTGACTCTTATTATAGATTATTGTTATATGAGGAAATCACTTTACCTCCAATATTTATAGATTTCCATTTAATTAATTTGTTTTATTAATTATGTATGAAATGTGTAATTAAAGTTTTTAGAGCAAAAAGTTTGTGTATAAAGCAATTTTTTGAAAGTGACAAGGAATTGAAAATATGAATACAAATTTGTTTTAAATCTTATTTTCTTCTCTTATGGTTTCATATGTTTTTATTATTTATTTTTTATTTAATTTATGCTATTGATTTTTATTTATCAAAATAAAAAACATTTAATTTTATAAAAGTTTACAAACCAAATTAAGATTATATACACCCATATATTTCTATGAATTCTAATTAATTATAAGCATTTGGTAAGAGAATATGCAATTTGTTATGAGAAGTAAATTTGATTATTAAATTAGATACCCTCCCAACTATAATTTATTTTTAATAAGATTTTTTTAATAAAGAAACTTTGATTGTAAGAATATTCTTTTTTAATATTGTAATTCACTTGTTTCTAATCTCTTTCATAGATGAAGTGATTTGATAAAATTTCACAATAATATATTTTAAAATTTTATGTCACTTTATATCGATGATAACGATTTAAATATTTACTTATAATAATGTATTTTAAATTTATAATTTTTGTGTATTAATGAAACTGATTTAGATAATCATTCTCAATAATAACTATTAAATGTGTAAGAATTTGAAATTTATGATGTTTAATTTTTTTAATAATTTTTGGGTTTATAGACTTTTCAAATAAAAATTTAAATTTGTTCACATTATAAAACTTTCTTTAACATTTATAATACATATTTAAAATTCCAATTATATTTATAATGCATATTTAAAATTCCCATTATAGTTTATTATGGTAATACATATTTAAAATTCCAATTATATTTGTAATGCGTATTTAAAATTCCAATTATAATATATTAAAATGAAAAATTATGATTTTAATAGATTGATCATTATAAATAATGACTTAAGCACATCCATATCAATAACCTGCACAAGTTGATACCAGTAGTCTATAAGTGAAAACGTGAAATATCTATGCCTGCACCAATAATGATTATGATCACCACAACCCTTACACTAATGATTATGATCACCACAACCCTTACACTAATGTTTCTACTGCACATGACACAACAGGATATGGGAAACAACAAAAGGAACCAAACAATTTTTGGAAATGGAATGGCCACTATAGCAATGCAGGTGTATAAGAAAAAGTAACATGTGGTAGCATAGCAACTCCTTTTGCAATGATATAAATATTATTTAATTATAATTATCTTTGTGTAAGCTCACTCGTTATTTTACTTCATTAATGTTTATTATTTCAAGTTTATAAGATAAATAGTCTAATAAGTTTAAGTTTTTATTGGTTTATATTTTAAAATTGGTTCATATCATGGCCCTACTTTACCAACATAGCAAGATTTCATATTTAGTATTCAAAATTTATACTAAAATAAATATATGTATTATATTGCATGAAAAATAATACACAATTTGAGAAAAAATAAAATTTATATAATTAAACACAATTTTTATAAATAAAATTTTTATATTTAGAAAATTAATTCATTTATATATATAATTTTAAATATATATATTCAATATTATTGTATAAAGTATTTTGGTCATTCTTCCAACTAAACAAATTGTTATTTTTATAGGTTTATATTGTCATTAATAGATCATGAACTACATAATTAACTTAAAGCCACCCTAAAAAATTATCACTAAATTAATTGAATGTTATTTTTTAATGTTAATCACTTATCACTAAATTAATTAAGAGATTAGTTAAACACATTTTCCCAAATAATTACACATTATTCTTTAACCACCTAATTATAACCGCCTAATTATTACACATTTTTTTAGTTAAAATTTATATTAGAAATATCACCTCATTTGTGACCTTTCATTTTATTATCAATATAGTCCAATCTCATTATCAGTATAGTCAAATCTCATCACTGATTTGAATACTAACTGCATTAAGATGTATTTTCACAACTACAAAGGAATTTGAACCTGATGTATAGTTTCCTTCCAACCTTGTTATTTGTAATATTGTGATTTATAGTTATTTATTATTATTTATCTTTGGGATTATTTCATACGAATTATTTATATCTTTTATGTTGTTATTAGAGTTCTAATGAATTTCTTTATTGTTTTGTTAAAAGGTGATGTAGGAGAATCCGAGCACCTTTCATCAAAATCAGAATTCAACGCTGTGAAAGAGGAAACGTGGAGAAACGTGGAGAATCTTTGTAAACCGGGGTAAATTCTGATTAAACAAAACTAAATTGATGGAATTGATAAGGCATGATTGAATATAATTATCTGCCATGTATGCGAATAGAGAGATTTAGGGGTTTGATTGAGTGATTTTAGGTGATTTATAGAGGAAATCATGGATCTTAGATGATGCATGCTTTTGTAATTTTCTATATAAAGAGTCTATGTTGTGTGATAGAGAGAGAGAGAGAAGACACAATGTAGTCACAGGGGCAATTTGTGAGTTCAGGCTGTGATGCCTTGGCCTGTAATCGAGCTCTGTATGAGTTCAGGCCGTGATGCCTTAGCCTGTAATCGAGCTATGTATGTATATGAAATATACGTGTTATTGTATATCTATGTGTTATATGAGTTTTGTGTGTCTGTGTCTTTATATATACATTCTTTCCTGTAAAATTGTTAAATATGTGTGTACGAGTGTAAAGGACGAAGTTGCTATGAACTTTGCCTTAAACACCGTATGGAAGAGTTAAATGTGTGTTGAAGGCGAATTCCATCAATAAGCGAACAATAACCGTTGGATTAGAGAACTGATCAACGAAGGAGAAGAGTTCCAATCGCAACTAGAGTCGATTGATCAACACAATGAGAACGGTCGGATCATCTAGATCAATGGGTAATATTGGAAGAACAGATCTAACGGTCGTCGCGTGGCAACAGGCATTGAAGTCTAACTCTAAAAACAGACCCAAGAAAATCATTAAAACAAGTTTAAGGTCCGAAGGATCAAAGCATCTGTTTAATGGCGATCGGATGCATATCGCATGCCAACAAGTGCAGTCGTTAATTCCAAAAACGAATGCAATAAGGTTTTATACAACGGGTTTAAAACCTCATTGAGTTCCGACCATTGAGACCATTCGTTGGATGAGTGATCGGACGACAATCACGCTTGAAAGTGCACGCAACTTAACATTTCTAGTGCACACGATATGTTATCAAAGAGGCTTTAACTTTATTTGGGTTCCAGTCTTAAACATCAAAGTCATGCCGACAGTGCTCGATAAAGTTATATTGGGGTTGCGGGTTTTTTTTTTGTTGTAATTCACTAGTGTGCTTGCTTCCAATGTATACGTAGACCCATAACTGAAAGGTCCAGTGCCGTAAATTATATAAAATGCAGCTTTGCTCTATTAAAACAACTTTGTTGTCATAAAAAAAAATGAATGAAAAATTAAAAAACGAAAATCATTACACTAAAAACCATTTATAATAAGTTTTTTGAGCGATATATTTAAAATGAAATTATGTCTAAAATATTTAAAACTAGCATTTGCACCAGATGTTGCAAAGAAAACGCCGTAAGGCATAAAGTGCAGAAATCCATTATCCCTGTAGTGTGTGCATTATTCAACAAGGTGGATCTCTCTAAATTTGTTGCAAACATTTGTGTTGTTGCATTGCTAATTTATTTAGAATCTACTACTACCTCCTCTTCTTGGAATATTAAATTTCTTATCACCCATGATGACAATCCCTCTAATTATTGGCATCACAATTTTTTCCACTTTAGTGGCTTTACCTTCAACCTAAAGAAACATGAATTTGAGTCACTCAATTAAAAGAAATTGCTAAATTGCTATTTATCAGGTTTTCAGTAAAAACAATTAATAACTCATATTTACAACACTTTAAATATTTACAACTTTTAAGTCTTGTATTTATAACTCATATTTATAACCCTTTAAAATGAAACTAACTATCTATATTTTATTAATAATAAAAAGAAATCTTCTTTATAAACTGACACTCACATGCTACTCCTATATATTTATCTTATATTTAATATTCAGTGTCCATCAATTGAAAAGAGAATATGTAGGCATAACTTTTCTATACACAAATCTACTAAAAATATATTCCTTACAAATTTCATGGTCCGGCTTGTGCCATGTACAATTAAATTTGTCATGTTTCCTATCATGTATGTAGTCAAACCCAAATTATATAACATGTAGACGATTTCAAATATCATTTCTCTCGTATTTTCAGCATGCGGGTATCCATATCCAAAAATGGTCAGAATCATAATGGAAAAATAGATTGCAGTAATATAGAGAATCCAAAGGCTTTGCTTCATAAAATATGGAAATGCA